>JAQFVV010012707.1:0-600000 GCA_028023455.1 Epiperipatus broadwayi
TTTGATTAAAGAAACGGAAATTCCAATTCTTATATTACTCCTAGACCTAATATATGAGTATATTGCTATTCATTTGCATTATCACAAATCTATAAGTTATATCTTCTTTAAATAATTTGGATCTTAAGAAGTTTTCTTAATATTTTCAGTTTTTTCATTAAAGTTTGCTGATTTTTTTACAAGATAGACTGTTAATTTATTGCCTACTTTTATGTGAAAATACTAGGTATGGAATGGCTAATAATTCATTTAAAATTTCTTTACATAGTCTCATCATTTTTTAGATAACCCAAGATTCTTTTTATAAGTTCTTGTGTCACATACTATTTGATTATGCTATTTGCACAAAACTCTCTAAACTTTTATGCTATCTGTATTCAGTGTATCTAATACACTTTTAGTAATATCTTTTCTACCTTTAGTATTCATTTTTCTTGGAAAAGCAAAGGGTTCTGGAAAATTTAAATAAATTTTTGGGTGGTTCAGAATTTTAGTTTCACAAACCCATTTCATTGTAAGTAAGTCAAGATCAGACAATAGTTGCATCCCTAAAAAGAAAAGTATTCCATAAATGTCTTCTAGAAAAGGACATTGGAGCATATTTTGGTCAGGCTGGGATTCAATGTATATTTATTTTATAACTTTTCTTTCCTTGAACCTAACATATGTCAGGAAAATGACAAAGTATATGGTGTGATGGTATATAAACTGACTATATATTTAATCTATATTAACACATGGTATTAAATTCTTTTGCATACTGATATTCATGATAAATAACTGTCTCTATAATATTTGGCTCACTTTCACTTATATATCTAGAGAATTATTCATTACTAGAATTCCTAATAAGACAGGATAGGGAACTAATGGTTCTTTCATCTTAGAGAAATGTACTCTGTAATTGTGTTATTCTAAGAACTAGCATATCTTGCACTTTTTATTTAATTATTTTTCAACCTTCAAATTGTGGTTCAGTTTTAATGTACTGGAAATCACATTATATAATATTTGACCTCCAAATTAACTCTCCAGATCTATCATAGCATATAATTAAACCATAAGCAATATTTGTTTCCTTGAATATTTTATTTGCTTGACTGTACACTATTGTAGATTCAATTATAGATTACATTTTAAAAATGAAAATACATTCACTGTAATCATCTAAAATAGTTAGCATTTTGCTTAAAAGGAATGTTTTTACTATGATTAACAGTATAGTTTTAGAGAAGATTCAGAATATGTAATATATTTACGAATCTGAAGAAAAGTTTTATTCACTAATAAAAAATATATTTTTCTACATTACTAAACTGAAAATTAATCCTAAAACCTTTTTAAATTCCATTACCTCAAAACTATCCAAATGTTTCATATAATCATTCATTTTTCATGGAAAATAATCTAAAATGTTTATCCAGTTCATCACTATGGTAAAAGACATCAATATTTTTATGATAAAATAGTAACTTGAATTTGATTAATCTAGAGTTCTGAAATTCTTGTTAAAGATTGTGCAATATCGGAATATTTACAACATTTCCAGTAACTTTTCTGGTTAGCTGGCATCAATAAGATTATTACTTGAAATTGTTGTTCCTAAATGACAATCATCTTCACAATGTGGATAAACATTTCAAGAAGTAGATACATTGGCATCAGAAGTATGATCTATCTTCACTTAGGTAATAATCTTGATCATGTTTTCTAATATATATTTAAGTAATGCTGTCTGAGTCACAGTCAGTATTACTTGATGTATTTGGACAATGGATGCAAATAACCTGAAAACATTTTGACATCTGATTTTAAACCATTTATCTTGATCTGCTTTTTCATATATTTCAGAATCTCCAATTTTCTTTTCTAACATTTCTGAGAAATATATTGTTTTATTTTCTGCAAATTAGATTGTAGGTGTTTTGTTCTAATTATAAGTTATTCTTCTTAGGTTTTCCACAATTTGCACTTTTAAAGTTGGAGAACATAATGAGGTTTCTCCACTGAAAATTGCATTTGTCAAGTATTTATTTAATTTGATTCCATTTCTTACAAACCTCTTGGTATTATACATAGATGACAACAATATTCCAACACACTTGATCATAAGTCTCACAATTTGTTGCTGATTCCAAACTTTTTTAAACATTTTGATAAAAACATGTCAATAATCATGATGGCCTCACTAAAAATATTGTTAAGTAAGTTTATTATTACTAAGAATTGTGCAAGTGAAAAATCCCTCCTTTGAATATATTTTTAGGTATAAAATTAACAACAAAAACAGTTAAAAATACTTGGATTATGTATTATTCCTGACTGAAATTTAATAAAACCTTGGGTTGCTAGTGTACCAGTCGAAAAATGCACATCGATCCAACAAACCCCTGAACACAGGTAAAGTACCTCAAATCTGACCACTACAAGATATATAAGTCAGTACATCGTGGACTCTGCCTTATTTACCTATATCCCCAGGTTAACGATCTAACTCACTAGCCTTTCTCGATGATACGATCAATTCCTTTAATCTCCCACTGTGCCGGTAGCTGGGTCTTCAAAGCATGAGATTCATCTTATGGGATATTTAATGAGAACTCGGGTGATTGATTAATAGATATATTTAAAAATCAAAATTTATTTAAAAATAAAAGTAAATAAAATGATTCGAGGAACACTGAAGTTTGGTTTTAGTTATATATATATATTTAAAAATCATTAAGCATTTTACATTAGTCTAACTCAAGCTCTTTTAAAAAAATACAATCTTTAACTAACTTCATAAATCATACAAGTTCATGAAGAATTTATATTAGTTACCTTTTACATTGTTTAATTTATATATTTTTACTTTTGGTTATAGTTATTTTCCTTTAAAATAGGACAAAATAATTTCATAATTAAATGATTACGGATTTTAAAATTAGTCAAAAGTATACATTTAGCCATCATCAATTCATTATCAATCCACTGCAGGATGAAAGTCTTCCAAGTTTAATCCATCTTCTCTCCTCTCGAGTCTTTTAGCTTCTCTTTTCATTACAACAATTCTGCAAATATTTCTTATTTCATTCATCCATTCACAAAAATTTTTTCTGGCTCTTTTACAATTTCTTTAAATCCAGTTTAAAATTTCAATTGTCCATCTATTATCATTTTCTCTAGCACAATGTCTAAACAAATTCTACTTTAATCTTTTAATTTTTTCAATAAGGTCATAACACTTCCGTTTGTTGTCTTATCTATATTTTGTGCTTTTCGATATCTTCTTGTTAATCCCAACATATATTTCATTATAACCATTGGAGTGGTTCGGAAGACTCCTGTATTACTCTTCTATTAAGTGTCCGTCTCAGATCCATAAAGTAAGAACTGGTAAAACACATTTGTTAAAAACCATTCTTTTCAAATACATAGGCATATTTTTTATTAGTATCAAGTTATTTCTACTCAAAGCACTTTAATAAATATTACCTCTATGATTAATTGCCTCCATTATGTAATTCAATCGGTATTAATACCCTGACTAAGGTATTTGTAACTGTTAACTTCTTATACTCCTTCATAATCAATCTTTATTTTCATCTCTTGAGCAAACCGATTAAACATTACTTTTGTCTTTTTAATATTTGCCTTTTAGTCCTTACTTTTCTACTTTCATCTTTTAACTCTTGCAACATATTCCTGCAGTTCTGAAGATTATTTGCAAAAATTAAATCTGGGGATCTAAATGACTCTTATACTCTCTTTTTCCATTCATTCCTTTAGTTCCCCATTTTAATCCACAAAATAATTTCTCCAGCACTGCTGTAAAGCTTTTTGGAGATATGGAGTCACCTATTCTTACACCTTTTTCAATGTTGATTTTCCCAGTATCGGGATAATTGTTACGGTTGCATTTTTATAAATATTCTTTAAAAATATGACAATATCCTTGATCTATTTTCCTTGATTTTCCAATGCTTTAATCACTCGAAGAAATGGGCATAGAATCGAATGCCTAAACATAATCTACAAATCCAAACCATAATGACAATTCATACTTCATTTCCGTCCTTTCTATGACTTTAATCAATAATTGTATATGATCTATTGTATTAAAACTACTTTTAAAATCCAGCTTGTTCTTTGGTTGAAAAAATCCAAAGTTTTCTGTAGACGGGTTCAAAATACCTTTGTTAAAATTTCTATATAAAAAACTGATAAAAAGGCCGATAGGTTTCAAATTTCTTTATCACCTTTTTTAAATATTAATATTATTACTGCATTCTTCCAATCTTCCGCTGGAATTACATCTTTATCATTTAGACATTTGGTATATAACTTTGCTAAAATTGTCTCTATTTCTTCACCTGCTTCTTTTAATATATCAATTATAATTCCATCATTTCCTGAGCCTTTCCTTTCTTCATACATTTAATTGCATGTCTCAATTCTTCATTTAAAATTCTGGGCACTACTCAGAAGATGTAATAGATATAGGAGGTACTTGTCCTTTATTACTATATAATTCTTGATAAAAATCTTCTACCAATTTCATAATGTCATCTCTTTTTAGTAATAATTCCATCTTTTTTTCTTATTGCAGATATATATTTCCTACCAATACCAAAATGTTGTTTAACATTCTTGAGATTTATTTTCTTCTACAGCTTTCCTAGCTATTTCACAGTTATACTTTCTTATATCACTTTCAACTCTTTTCCGTACCATTTTTACAAAATTCGAGATATTCAATTCTTTTAAATACATCATTTTTGTATACCTTCCATATTCCTTCTTTTCTTCATAAATTCTCTAGTCTCAGTAGAAATTTTATTAGTTAATTGCTGCTTTTTTTCTAACAGCTATCTTTGTTGCAGTTTTTAAAAGTGTATCAGTTACTTTCATATTAATTTCATTCAAATCTGAATCATGTTCAAAATCTCCTAACACTTAAAAAACTATTTGTAAGTTCTAATTTAAATTCATTAGAATGCTCCTGAAGATTAGGAATATCAACTGTAAATATTGTTTTTCTTAATAATTTTTGTCTCTCTAGTTTTACATTAACACATAACTTACACCTTACTAATCGATGATCACTTCCTGTGTTAAATTTATTAAGAACATTACAATCTTGAAATATGTATTTTCTGTTAGTCAAAATATAATCCAATTCTGCTGTACCTTCATTTGGATGCTTCCATGTCCATTTCCTTTTAACATTTTTCTCAAAAATGAATTCATAATATAAAGTTTTTCTTTTTCTGCAAACTCCACAAGCCTATGTCCTCTCTCATTTCTATTACCATAATTCAAAATTACCTACAGCAATTTCATCTTTCCCCCAATTTGTCCTACCAACTCTAGCATTAAAGTCTCCCATAACAATTTTAAAATGTTGTTTACTCTGATCAAATGCCTTTTGTACATCCATATAAAAATCTTCAATTACTTCATCACTATGAGAACTTGTTGGGGCATAAACCTGAATTATCTGCATTTGGTATCTGCTATTAAGTTGTATAACTAATCTTGCCACTCTGTCCGATACACCATCAATCTCCACAATATTGTTCTTCCACTTTTTATTTATAATTAATCCTACTCCACTTGTATTTCCAATATGGGTGCCTTTATAATAGAGTATATGTCCACTTCTTTTAAATCAATTGTTTCTTCATCGTTTTCTTTTCTAACTTCACAAAGTCCAATAATGTCCCATTTAATATAAGACAATTCTCCTTCTAATTCTTGCAATCTTCTCCTTCACTTGAAAGTGATCTGCAGTTGTAAGTACCTAAATAAAAAGTCGTCATCAAATGGCAGCCTGGGCCCACAATCAGGGGACTCTTAGCACCCTCCACCTTCGGCCACCAACCGCTACCTTTGGCTGGTGACTTTACAGCCTCCCCTGGGAATAGGGGCCATGCTTTATTTCCTGCTTGTTCATCATACTTGTATATATGTATTGGAAAAATATTTATCATTTACACAAACATTCATCCTGGGCCTTATCAGGCACTGAGAAGAAAGACCATGGTGTTTCTTGATCTTAAACTCAGAGGTAAAAGGCCAATAAACTCACCACACTGGCTAATGCATGTTGGTGAGCAGCCCATCCATGTTCGTATACTATATGAATAATCACATTAATAATAACAGCTGCAATGACAAGAACGTATGGAGTGGACATTAGGAATTTGCCCTGCTCGGTTCCTTTAAGGCCTCCAAGAGGAATCAAAGGGTCTCCTTTCAGTTAATAGCAAACTCCTTTCTGCAGCCACACATTTAGTACAAGCTTGTAATATAGCGGCAGGTTTAAACATCTGCCTAACACACATATATAAGAATGACTATTTTCATGAATTCTTTATACAAGATTTAAAAAAAACATTTCCTATTGAAAAAGACATTAATGAAATAGACAATTATAATAATACTAATTTGATGTCTTACTCCACTAACATATAAAAGAAAAAAATGATTTTATTTCTCTTTATAAAAATAATAATTTAGATTTTCAATAACTAATGTTTTATGACATTAGTGGACCTTGCTGGAATAGCTTATAACTAACTTTACCATGATTAAAACTATGTAAATAAATTATTTTTATAGCGATGTTTGTAAACTGTAATATTTAACACAGCATTACGCTGCTGCACATGCGCTTTGAAGATTTTAACTATAAATGAATGAATACTAACACTCAACCACATGATAAAGTCTTAGGCCATTCTATCTTTTCCAAAGACTTTATCATGTGGTTGAGTGTTAGTATTCATTCATTTATAGTTAAAATCTTCAAAGTCACGTGCAGCAGCATAATGCTGTGTTAATGATTAAAACTGTAAGCGGTTATAAAAAATGGATCTGTTAATTATCAAGCAATCAAGCCACTTTAGTTGGACTTACAACTAAAATCAAACCTATAAGAACGATAACATGAATTAGCTAAAATCAAACGATTTTAACTAATTACGAAAAACAAACAAAATATTTGATTACTCCCAGGTCAAAGATCCTTAAGTAGAATCAATTTCTCCATGGTTCCATGTATTAGATAGGCAAAAGAAAAGCAGAACAATGTTGGGGTTAATAAATATACGAATGCCAAGGAGAGAAGAAATGTAGGTAAGAACATATGAGCCAGATTATGGACACTGTATGCCTATTTCAACGAAGAATAAAAAGGGGAAATCAATATGTCCACATGTCATGTCCATATACCGATAAGGAGATAGAACTTATGGAGAGCTCTCATACTCGCCTTTACCTACTATGCCGACAAACCAACTCTACCCCTCAACCACGCTATCCGAGTCACAGATTTATGTGAAACCGGAAGCTAACTCCGAAACACCAAATGAATGACCATTTTAGGTCTATCAATGATACTCCAAGCATTCTTTATTAACTCGAGGTATTATAATCATTAAATACGAACGAATTTTAATTAAATAGCCTTAAAATGATCTAACACTGCATAGAGATCAACCTGCATAAACAACTACTTTATGTAAATATTTAACCTAAAAAGACATACATATAGAAATAAGGAAATTTATTTCTCGAATAAATCCCCCCTTCCCAATTTCCTAACTTAAAAACAAAGGCATGATAATTAACTGATGCTATCCAGTGGCTCTGTTACTGGGTCAAAATCTATAGCATATTACTTTTTATTTTAAATTGCAGAAATATAAAATAAGAGAAGTCCCATTCTGGGAAATCTATAATAAAACCCGTTTAAAGAAATACGGAATGTTTATTTTGACATATATATATATATATTTGACATAACTTCCTTGCGAAATAAAAATAAATCAAAATTACTTTATTTTAAAATTAAATCGTTCTTTGTTAATATTCCCATCTAGTAAAACATAATTTGCTCTCTTAGCAAATTACTCTGAGTCCCCGTGAGTGAAGTTTGTTGAAATAATAAAAAAAATCAACGCATGAAATCTCATGCTAAAATTACTATAAAACAAATAAATAAATTCATATTTAAATTATTAAATATATTAAAATTTTGAAAATTATGGTGAACTTGAGCTAATGAAAGATTATTATAATTTAAAAGAAAAGGTTAAAGAGACAGTTAAAAAAAAGTTTTCAATAAACAATAACCTTTTACATTTTAATGCTTTAAAATTATATTTACATTCTAGTAATAACCTTGTAAAATCTGGATGATTATTTTGGTGCTCACCAGGATGAGTTCTGCAGGTGAACGTTTGAGGGCATGATTCTGGCAGCAGTATGTCAGGTTTCACATCTCAGGAGGGAAACGGGCGGTGAATTTCCCCTTTCTACTACTCCACTCGTCATGGCGTGGAGACTTCTTACAACTTTCTTTCTGTCTTTTGTCTCTTTTTCTGTTCTCTGCTGCCTGCGGTGATCTGCATTTTTAGAAACAATAGAAATCATTCCTTTATTCTAATTTTAGAAAGTTTGTACCTTGATAAGGATCAATAGATTTTAGTATAATTTTATGTTCGTTTTTTAATTTAGATATCGATGTAGAATCTTTACTATTAATTAATAAAGATTCCACAGTAAACTGGATTTTTGGTAATTTCTAAGGGTCTGAACCTACCCTGACACCTCTCTGAGGAATGCCAAAGCACGAAACCATGGTCAGGGGTTTGGGGAGGGGTTCCTGACAGAGATATTTTAAGTTCTGGCTCTGGCTAAGCATTTATCATAAAGCTTGTAGAGGAATTGGCAATCCTCACTGTTTATAACTTACAAGCTTAAGAGATAGGGTCATGTGATATATGAATTGATCTATGACTTTTATTTTTGACTATTTATAGTCTCTGCCAAAAAAGTCTTATGCAATTTTTTTATATTGCTATGACTACTACTATATGGAATGGCTGAAGATCTATCAGCCCCATATAGCTATTAGAGTTGGATAGCTGGGTTTGAAGACATGTACATGTCTGAAAATTTCAGATTTTCCACTCAATAGATTTATTTTAAACTTCTTATCGAGGTACAAATCTTTCAGAAAAGGCTATCTTGGATTCTTATACTGAAAAAATAAAACATTTTAAACATATATGTATAAAATATATATAAAAAATTCAAAGTTACTTATTTGAATTTTTTTTTCTTTTAATAATATAAATAGAATAACAGTATGTTAGTACAATTATCTATATGATCCAAAATAAATTTTAGGATTTATTCAGGATAGTTAAAAAATTGTTAAAAAAGGTTTTTTTAGAATAATAATAAAAAGCAAATGTTAGTAAAATAAATAATTAGGCGGGTCAGACCATGAAACGGCAAATCTGACTCAGATTAGATAATGGTGTTTTGTTCTAATTATAAGCTTACTCTTAGATTTTCCACAATTTGGACTTTTAGAATGTTGGAGAACATAATGAGGTTTCTCCACTGAAAATTAAAAGCATTTGTCAAGTATTTGTTTAATTTGATTCAATTTCTTACAAACCTCTTGGTATTATACATAGACGACAACAATATTCCAACACACTTGATCATAAGTCTCACAATTTGTTGCCGATTCCAAACTTTTTTTAACATTTTGATAAAAAACATGTCAATAATCATGATGGCCTCACTAAAAATATTGTTGAATGGTTTATTATTACTAAGAATTGTGCAAGTGGAAAAAAAATCTCTCCTTTTGAATATATTTTTAGGGTATAAAATTAACAATAAAAACAGTTAAAAATACTTGGTTTATGTATTATTTCTGATTGGAATTTAATAAAACATTGGATTGCTAGATGACAAACCAAACTGGCTGAAAAAAAAATTATCTGACTGCAGCAGCCTGAGAGTGGCAACTATTAATAATAAGGATCATTGAGATGATCATTGATACTAGTAGTGCCTTGAAGGTTTGTGATGATGATATATTAGATGTGATAATGTTCGACTATTTCCATCATCATACAAAAACAGTTTTTTTTTGTAAACCAGTGATTTGGTAAATGAAAAGATTTATAAAGAACTCTTATAAAGAATGGTTATCCATCAGCTGTCATAAAGAAACCTTTAATGGACAAAAAGAGACAAGAAAAGAAAAAAAACAATTATTGCTTCTAGAGTGTATCTATATGTACAGGAATAGAAGACCAATTGATGAAAATCTGCAGTCAACATAATATTAGAACAGCTACCCAAAGCTATACCATACTTCAAAGAATTGTAACTTCCACAAAACCTAAACTGGAAATGCTGAAAAACAAAAACTCCATCTATGAAATACTGTGTGAATGTGGAAAAAAGAATATAGATGAGACCTGTCACCCTGCTGAATAGCGATTGAAAGAACACAAATAAATTGTTAAAAGAAAAAACAGCACCAGATCATGTATATACTAATGAACACTAAGTTCAATCTGGAAAATACAAAAATAATCGGAGAGAAAAAGGTGAAAAGAGGAAAAGTCAAAGAAACTGCTCATTTGGCAATATTATAATTAATCCTAATAAGTCAACCAAGTGTGGCCATACCTAAGAATTGGAAGCCTTTAACTAACCTCATACAAAAAAAGTTTTAAAAATTAGAAGGAATCTGGAGGATTTAACCCAACCCTCATAGATAAGTATATGAAATTTCTAGTGACTGTTAGCACTAAGAGAATAGCTTAGTTGGCTAGAGTGTTGCCACAAAATTCGATATTAAAAAATCTAAAGACGTAAGTTAGACATTTATGCTAATATTACCACTGGTTAGGCCAGCAAAATCTGAAAAAATGTGGAGAATAATACTACACAAATTTCAAGACGCTAAAGGTATAAGTTTGACACTTATGTTAATATTGTTACTGATCATACCAGCAACTTCTGAAGATGAGTGAAGAATAGTACTCATATAAATGTAAATGTTGTGTAATTATTAACCTGTGTTGTCTACTTGTGTTATTTCTAACAAGTTATTTATATTTGAAAAGTTTAAATAAAGTTTACAATTTTTAGACATTCAACATTTAATGATAGATGATGGAAATAATCTAATATATTATGAGATTGTAACTCTTCACAAATTTGCAATATATATAATAGTCTATAAATGGATTATTCATGTGTGTAAATAAATTCATATTTTCAAACTTTGACAGAAAAATACTTTATTTAGTAGACAAATTACAGATCTTTTACAGTTATATTAAAATAAAGATTGCTTATTATCATATGGTTATCCCAACATTTGTTTTTTTTTTATAATTCTATTGATTGTTGGCAAGGTTCGACTTAAAGAAATAAAAGTTGATATGGATGTATTTATAGGATGAAATTTTATCTTATAGTCAATTGAGATTGTATAGTTTCTAAACATTATTAGAAAAATATATTTAAAATAAATCAACCCAAATTTTAGATATGTATACTGCACAATTTTGTACTAATAAGTATAGCCAATGTATGAAACTAATATTAGAAGCATATAAAAAAACACACACTCCTGGATTTATTTTGTTACTGTTATACAATATAATTTGAATTAATAAAAGCCTTCAAATAAAATAATAAAAATATTTTAATTTATTACAAATTTTCATATTTCAATTCTGTCCATGCCATTTAGTTATATGGTGTTTATATCTGCAATTATAATGAACAGATTTGTATAAATATGTTTAAATATTTATTAACTCATATACAATGTATACATAATCAAAATTATCACAAATTCATAACTCAACCAGACTAGACAAAAAAAATCAACTCTAATAAACTCCTATCCACCTGTAATATTAAAAGAACTTTTAAGTAAGTTAACTGCTTTAGAATCAAACTTTTAACAGTAAAGATTCTTTAATTCATCTTTTAATTTTCAATAATGTTTTTTTTTTAAAAAATATATAGAATTTTATTCAGAAATTGGGTTACAATACATGATAATAGTTAAACATAGAATATCTTACATGATAATCAGGGGGACAAAAGCTCAATATTGATATCTTGCTTGACACCAGCTAAAAGAACTAATATGAAGCATATCAGTGAGGAACAAGTCCAGAATAGTATCTTGTTGATAGGTGACCACACTTGCATGTCTCATACAGTTCAATGATAGGTCTAATACTTTGTCCATGCTCTGCATGACCAAGTCGACCCTTCATATTGGATGTTACTTCCATAAATTCAGGATCTGGGCAATAATCATGCAGGGCAAGGTGAGTCATCACAAAGGGAAGCAAGCCATTCAGCCTCAAATCACTCTGCAGGGAAGGATATTTCTATTCAGGAGTGAAAGGGACCAGCTTTTGGAGGCCAAATTAATAACCTCCATGTAGAGTCATAGATGTAAGAGGAGGCCAAATTCTGGTCCCTTTTATGAATTTTTTCTATTTTGTTAATACAGAGCTTGAGCGGACATTGCAGTGCATGATTAAAGGTGAGCCAGCACCATGTGTACCATAGTGAGAACAGTACAAATGTCGTTAGTTGTATCTCTGGGATGGATCCACATAGTATATTGTCAATGACAGTTGACAGAGCCAGTGTATTGTTATTTAACATGGAGGCTATAAGGACTCTGTAGGAGTGAAGGGAACCACAATGGCAGAGGAGATGAAGAGAAGTTTCATCCTCTCTGAGGCATAGTGAGCAAGTGGACTCTATGTTTGAGAATCCTCGGTGATGTACCAGAAAGTGTTTAGTAGGCAAGGCATTAATATTTATCTTCATCAGGAAATAAAAATATTTGGGTTCAAAGAACCATCGCTTAAATTTCTTGATTAACAGATGGTTGTTAAGCCTGAGGAGAATTGATCCTGCAGAAACATCAGGATTAAAGATGTAGTATGCATCCCAGAACTTGATTTTCATTGAGGACAATTTGTTAGGAAGCATAGTATGTTTGGAGATGAGACCTGCAAGGGTTGCCAGCCAATCAGTACCAATAGGGGGCAGCTTATCTGTGGGAGTGACCTCTCTGGAGAGTGAGTAGTTAGGATATTGCAGACACATTCTGGAGAAAGAATTGTAGGAATGTTGAAATATGAAGGTATCTATGGAATGTAGGGATAATCCATTGAGTTTTGTGTGTTTCTGTAGATTTCTCAGGCTTGTGGTTGCACACTTTCCCCCTCTAATCAGATCAGTGCACATCTTGTGTATTTTCCTGATGAAGACTTTGGTAAAATTTACTACTGGGGTAAAATAGAATATTCTAGGGAATATTAGTATGTTGATGAGGGAGGACTTGGCTAACATGGACATGTAAACTTTGGATAGAGAGGATGTGATTCTCTGTGTGGATTGAAGTAGCTTTCCTTGGATAGATCTCCTCATGGCAGACATGGATTCAAATATAGGGAAGCCCAAGAATTTCTGAGGCTTCACTGCAAATAGTCCTGGAATGGTCTTACCCAAAGATATATACCAGGCAGATGACTTGGCCATATTAAACTGGAGGCTGGATTGGTCAGATAATTCTTTAAGTATTGATAATGGTCTGGGAATTAATTTTTTTGATTGAGGAAAATGACCAAGTCATCCATATAGGTGATGTGATGAATTGATTTATTTAAAATTGGGATATGAATGCCAGGAAGAGATATTTCAATTTGAAGAAGCAGAGGGTTGAGGTAAGTGATGAAAAACAGGGCACTCAGAGGAGAGCCTTGTGGAATGGAGGATGTGGTGTAGAATGGGGGAGCAAACCTCCCCCATTCTACACCACATCCTCCATTCCACAAGGCTCTCCTCTGAGTGCCCTGTTTTTCATCACTTACCTCAACTCCTCTGCTTTTCCAAATTGAAATATCTCTTCCTGGCATTCATATCCCACTTTCAAATAAATTAACGGCATCACACTCTCCACCTATATGGATGACTTGGTCATTTTCCTCAACTGCAAATGACCAATTCTCATTCCATTATCAATACTTTGAAGAATTATCTGACCAATCCAGCCTCCAGTTTAATATTTGTAATATCATCAAGCTGGTATATATCTTTGGGTAAGACCATTCCAGGACTATTTGCAGTGAAGCCTCAGAAATTCTTAAGACTTCCCTTATATTTGAATCCATGGCCTGCCATGGAGGAGATCTATCCAAGGAAAGCTACTTCAACCACAAAGAATCACATCCCTCTCTTTATCCAAAGTTTAGCATGTCCATGTTAGCCAAGTCCTCCTTTTTCAATGTATACTGGTTTATCTCCTAGAAATATTCTATTTTACCCTGTGTTGTAAATTTTACCAAAGTCTTCATCAGGAAAAATACACAAGAGTGTGGCACTGATCTGATTTGAGGGTGGGGAAAGTGTGTGCAACCACAAGCCTGAGAAATCTACAGAAACACACAAAACTCAATGGATTATCCCTACATTCCATACTTTCTCTTCATATTTCAACATTCCTACAATTCTTTTCCAGAATGTGTCTGCAATATCCTAACTACTCACTTCTCCAGAGAGGTCACCTCCACAGATAAGCGTCTCCTATTGGTACTGATTGGCTGGCAAACCCTGCAGGTCTCATCTCCAAACATACTATGCCTTCCTGGCATTGGCCCAATCCTCAATGAAAATCAAGTTCTAGGATGCATACTACATCTTTAATCCTGATGTTTCTGCAGGATCAATTCTCCTAGGCTTAGCCAAACCATCTGTTAATCAAGGAAATGGTTTGGGTGGTTCTTGAACCTAAATATTTTTGCCTCCCCTAATAAAGATAAACACAACTGCCTTTGTTTACTAAACACTTTCTGGTACATCACCTAGTATTCTCAAACATAGAGTCCACTTGCTCACTATGCCCTTTGCATACAGAGAGGATGAAACTTCTCTTCATCTCCTCTCTGCCATTGTGGTTCCCTTCACTCCTACAGAGTCCTTATAGCCTCCATGTTAAATAACAATACACTGGCTCTGTCAACTGGCTACTGATAATATACTATGTGGATCCATCCTAGAGATACAACTAACGACATTTTAGAAATGTTCTCACTATGGTACACATGGTGCTGGCTCACCTTTAATCATGCACTGCAATGTCCGCTCAAGCTCTGTATTAACAAAATAGAAAAAATTCATAAAAGGGACCAGAATTTGGCCTCCTCTTACATCTATGACTCTACATAGATCGGAAGAGCACATTTGGCCTCCAAAAGCTGGTCCCTTTCACTCCTGAATAGAAATATCCTTCCCTGCAGAGTGATTTGAGGCTGAATGGCTTGCTTCCCTTTGTGATGACTCACCTTGCCCTGCATGATTATTGCCCAGATCCTGAATTTATGGAAGTAACATCCAATATGAAGGGTCGACTACCTCATGCATACTGGACAGGCAAGTATTAGACCTATCATTGAACTGTATTTTATATGTAAGTGTGCAGGTCACCTATCAACAAGATACTATTCTGGACTTGTTCCTCACTGATATGCTTCATATTAGTTCTTTTAGCTGCTGTCAAGCAAGATATCAATATTGAGCTTTTATCTCTGATTATCATGTAAGATATTCTATGTTTAACTATTATCATGTATTGTAACCTACCCTCTGAATAAAATTTATATATTTTTTAAAACATTATTGAAAATTAAAAGATGAATTAAAGAATTTTTTACTGTTAAAAGTTTGATTCTAAAGCAGTTAACTTACTTAAAAGTTCTTTCATTATTACAGGTGGTGATAGCAGTTTATTAGAGTTGATTTTTTTGTTCAGTCTGGTTGAGTTAATTTAAGATAATTTGGATTATGAAGTACATTGTATATGAGTTAATAAATATTTAAATATATTTATACAAATCTGTTCATTATAATTGCAGATATAAACACTATATAACTACTGGCATGGACAGAATTGAAATATAAAAATTTCCTCTCCTTGTAATAAATTAAAATATTTTTATTATTTTATTTGAAGCAGTCAATAAAGGCTTTTATTAATTCAAATTATATTGTACAATAGCAATAAAATAAATCCAGGAGTGTGTGTTTTTTTATATGCTTAAAATATTATTTTCATACATTAAGCATATAATGGCTAGTACAAAATTGTGCAGTATACATATCTAAAATTTGCTTGATTTATTTTAAATATATTTTTCTAATAATGTTTAGAAACTATACAATCTCAATTGACTATAAGATAAAATTTCATCCTATAAATACATCCATATCAACTTTATTTCTTTAAGTCGAAACCTCGTCAACAATCAATAGAATTATAAAAAAAAAACAAATGTTGGGATAACCATATGATAATAAGCAATCTTTATTTTAATATAACTGTAAAAGATCTGTAATTTGTCTACTAAATAAAGTATTTTTCTGTCAAAGTTTGAAAATATGAATTTATTTAAATAAATAAATAATCCATTTATAGACTATTATATATATTTGTAAATTTGTGAAGAGTTACAATCTCATAATATATTAGATTATTTCCACTATCTATCATTAAATGTTGAATGTCTAAACCTTGCACCTTGGTTTAAACTTTTTCAAATATAAATAACTTGTTAGAAATAACACAAGTAGACAACACAGGTTAATAATTACAATAACATTTAACATTTATATGAGTACTATTCTTCACTCATCTTCAGAAGTTGCTGGTATGATCAGTAAATAATATTAACATAAGTGTCAAACTTATACCTTTAGCGCCTTGAAATTTGTGTAGTATTATTCTCCACATTTTTCCAGATTTTGCTGGCCTAACCAGTGGTAATATTAGCATAAATGTCTAACTTACGTCTTTAGATTTTTTAATATCGAATTTTGTGGCAACACTCTAGCCAACTAAGCTATTCTCTCTTAGTGCTAACAGTCACTAGAAATTTCATATACTTATCTATGAGGGAAGGGTTGGGTTAAATCCTCCAGATTCCTCTCTAATTTTTAAAACTTTTTTGTATGAGGTTAGTTAAAGGCTTCCAATCCTTAGGGTATGGCCACACTTGGTTGACTTATTAGGATTAATTATAATATTGCCAGATGAGCAGTTGCTTTGACTTTTCCTCTTTCACCTTTTTTCTCTCCGATTATTTTTGTATTTTCCAGATTGAACTTAGTGTTCATTAGTATATACTTGATCTGGTGCTGCTTTTTTCTTTTAACAATTTATTTGTGTTCTTTCAATCGCTATTCAGCAGGGTGACAGGCGGTCTCATCTATATTCTTTTTTCCACATTCACACAGTATTTCATAGATGGAGTTTTTGTTTTTTCAGCATTTCCAGTTTAGGCTTTGAGGTGGAAGTTACAATTCTTTGAAGTACATGGTATAGCTTTGGGTAGCTACCCTAATATTATGTTGACTGCAGATTTTCATCAATTGGTCTTCTATTCCTGTACATAGATACACTACCTAGAAGCAATAATTGTTTTTTTCTTTTTCTTGTCTCTTTTTGTCCATTAAAGGTTTCTTTATGACAGCTGATGGATAACCATTCTTTATAAGAGTTCTTTATAAATCTTTTTCATTTACCAAATCACTGGCTTAGTGCAAAAAAACTGTTTTTGCATGATGATGGAAATAGTCTAACATTTATCACATCTAATATATCATCATCACAAACCTTCAAGGCACTACTAGTATCAATGATCATCTCATTGATCCTTATTATTAATAGTTGCCACTCCCTCAGGCCGCTGCAGTCAGATAATTTTTTTTTCAGCCAGTTTAAGGTTTGTTCATCTAGCAATCCACAAGTTTTATTAAATTCCAATCAGAAATAATACATAAACCAAGTATTTTTAACTGTTTTTATTGTTAATTTTATACCCTAAAAATATATTCAAAAGGAGAGATTTTTTTCCACTTGCACAATTCTTTAGTAATAATAAACCATCTAACAATATTTTTAGTGAGGCCATCAAGATCATTGACATGTTTTTTATCAAAATGTTAAAAAAAGTTTGAACCCAGGCAACAAATTGTGAGACTTATGATCAAGTGTGTGTTGGAATATTGTTGTCGCTCCATGTATAATACCAAGAGGTTTGTAAGAAATTGAATCAAATTAAACAAATACTTGACAAATGCTTTTAATTTTCAGTGGAGAAACCTCATTATGTTCTCCAACATTCTAAAAGTCCAAATTGTGGAAAATCTAAGAGTAAGCTTATAATTAGAACAAAACACCATTATCTAATCTGAGTCAGATTTGCCGTTTCATGGTCTGACCCGCCTAATTATTTATTTTACTAACATTTGCTTTTTATTATTATTCTAAAAAAACCTTTTTTAACAATTTTTTAACTATCCTGAATAAATCCTAAAATTTATTTTGGATCATATAGATAATTGTACTAACATACTGTTATTCTATTTATATTATTAAAAGAAAAAAAAATTCAAATAAGTAACTTTGAATTTTTTATATATATTTTATACATATATGTTTAAAATGTTTTATTTTTTCAGTATAAGAATCCAAGATAGCCTTTTCTGAAAGATTTGTACCTCGATAAGAAGTTTAAAATAAATCTATTGAGTGGAAAATCTGAAATTTTCAGACATGTACATGTCTTCAAACCCAGCTATCCAACTCTAATAGCTATATGGGGCTGATAGATCTTCAGCCATTCCATATAGTAGTAGTCATAGCAATATAAAAAAATTGCATAAGACTTTTTGGCAGAGACTATAAATAGTCAAAAATAAAAGTCATAGATCAATTCATAGATCACATGACCCTATCTCTTAAGCTTGTAAGTTATAAACAGTGAGGATTGCCAATTCCTCTACAAGCTTTATGATAAATGCTTAGCCAGAGCCAGAACTTAAAATATCTCTGTCAGGAACCCCTCCCCAAACCCCTGACCATGGTTTCGTGCTTTGGCATTCCTCAGAGAGGTGTCAGGGTAGGTTCAGACCCTTAGAAATTACCAAAAATCCAGTTTACTGTGGAATCTTTATTAATTAATAGTAAAGATTCTACATCGATATCTAAATTAAAAAACGAACATAAAATTATACTAAAATCTATTGATCCTTATCAAGGTACAAACTTTCTAAAATTAGAATAAAGGAATGATTTCTATTGTTTCTAAAAATGCAGATCACCGCAGGCAGCAGAGAACAGAAAAAGAGACAAAAGACAGAAAGAAAGTTGTAGAAGTCTCCACGCCATGACGAGTGAGTAGTAGAAAGGGAAATTCACCGCCCGTTTCCCTCCTGAGATGTGAAACCTGACATACTGCTGCCAGAATCATGCCCTCAAACGTTCACCTGCAGAACTCATCCTGGTGAGCACCAAAATAATCATCCAGATTTTACAAGGTTATTACTAGAATGTAAATATAATTTTAAAGCATTAAAATGTAAAAGGTTATTGTTTATTGAAAACTTTTTTTAACTGTCTCTTTAACCTTTTCTTTTAAATTATAATAATCTTTCATTAGCTCAAGTTCACCATAATTTTCAAATTTTAATATATTTAATAATTTAAATATGAATTTATTTATTTGTTTTATAGTAATTTTAGCATGAGATTTCATGCGTTGATTTTTTTTATTATTTCAACAAACTTCACTCACGGGGACTCAGAGTAATTTGCTAAGAGAGCAAATTATGTTTTACTAGATGGGAATATTAACAAAGAACGATTTAATTTTAAAATAAAGTAATTTTGATTTATTTTTATTTCGCAAAGGAAGTTATGTCAAATATATATATATATATGTCAAAATAAACATTCCGTATTTCTTTAAACAGTTTTTATTATAGATTTCCCAGAATGGGATTCTCTTATTTTATATTTCTGCAATTTAAAATAAAAAGTAATATGCTATAGATTTTGACCTAGTAACAGAGCCACTGGATAGCATCAGTTAATTATCATGCCTTTGTTTTTTAAGTTAGGAAATTGGGAAGGGGGGATTTATTCGAGAAATAAATTTCCTTATTTCTATATGTATGTCTTTTTAGGTTAAATATTTACATAAAGTAGTTGTTTATGCAGGTTGATCTCTATGCAGTGTTAGATCATTTTAAGGCTATTTAATTAAAATTCGTTCGTATTTAATGATTATAATACCTCGAGTTAATAAAGAATGCTTGGAGTATCATTGATAGACCTAAAATGGTCATTCATTTGGTGTTTCGGAGTTAGCTTCCGGTTTCACATACGTCTGTGAATCGGATAGCGTGGTTGAGGTAGAGTTGGTTTGTCGGCATAATTCGTAGAGGCGAATATGAGAGCTCTCCATAAGTTCTATCTCCTTATCGGTATATGGACATGACATGTGGACATATTGATTTCCCCTTTTATTCTTCGTTGAAATAGGCATACGAGTGTCCATAATCTGGCTCATATGTTCTTACCTACATTTCTTCTCTCCTTGGCATTCGTATATTTATTAACCCAACATTGTTCTGCTTTTCTTTTGCCTATCTAATACATAAAACCATAGAGAAATTGATTCTACTTAAGGATCTTTGACCTGAGTAATCAAATATTTTGTTTGTTTTCGTAATTAGTTAAAATCGTTTGATTTTGGCTAATTCATGTTATCGTTCTTATAGGTTTGATTTTAGTTGTAAGTCCAACTAAAGTGGCTTGATTGCTTGATAATTAACAGATCCATTTTTTTTTTATAACCGCTTACAGTTTTAATCATTAACACAGCATTATGCTGCTGCACATGCGCTTTGAAGATTTTAACTATAAATGAATGAATACTAACACTCAACCACATGATAAAGTCTTTGGAAAAGATAGAATGGCCTAAGACTTTATCATGTGGTTGAGTGTTAGTATTCATTCATTTATAGTTAAAATCTTCAAAGCGCATGTGCAGCAGCGTAATGCTGTGTTAAATATTACAGTTTACAAACATCGCTATAAAAATAATTTATTTACATAGTTTTAATCATGGTAAAGTTAGTTATAAGCTATTCCAGCAAGGTCCACTAATGTCATAAAACATTAGTTATTGAAAATCTAAATTATTATTTTTATAAAGAGAAATAAAATCATTTTTTTCTTTTATATGTTAGTGGAGTAAGACATCAAATTAGTATTATTATAATTGTCTATTTCATTAATGTCTTTTTCAATAGAAATGTTTTTTTTTAAATCTTGTATAAAGAATTCATGAAAATAGTCATTCTTATATATGTGTGTTAGGCAGATGTTTAAACCTGCCGCTATATTACAAGCTTGTACTAAATGTGTGGCTGCAGAAAGGAGTTTGCTATTAACTGAAAGGAGACCCTTTGATTCCTCTTGGAGGCCTTAAAGGAACCGAGCAGGGCAAATTCCTAATGTCCACTCCATACGTTCTTGTCATTGCAGCTGTTATTATTATGTGATTATTCATATAGTATACGAACATGGATGGGCTGCTCACCAACATGCATTAGCCAGTGTGGTGAGTTTATTGGCTTTTTACCTCTGAGTTTAAGATCAAGAAACACCATGGTCTTTCTTCTCAGTGCCTGATAAGGCAGAATGAATGTTTGTGTAAATGATAAATATTTTTCCAATACATATATACAATTATGATAGACAAAAATAAAGCATGGCCCTTATTCCCAGGAGGCTGTAAAGTCACCAACCAAGGCAGCGGTTGGTGGCCGAAGGCGGAGGGTGCTAAGAATCCCCTGATTGTGGACCCAGGCTGCCATTTGATGACGACTTTTTATTTAGGTACTTACAACTGCAGATCACTTTCAAGTGAAAAAAGATTGCAAGAATTAGAAGAATTGTCTTATATTAAATGGGACATTATTGGACTTTGTGAAGTTAGAAGAAAACATGAAGAAACAATTGATTTAAAAAGTGGACATATACTCTATTATAAAGGCACAAATATTGGAAATACAAGTGGAGTAGGATTCATTATAAATAGAAAGTGGAAGAACAATATTGTGGAGATTGATGGTGTATCGGACAGAGTTGCAAGATTAGTTATACAACTTAATAGCAGATACCAAATGCAGATAATTCAGGTTTATGCTCCAACAAGTTCTCATAGTGATGAAGTAGTTGAAGATTTTTATATGGATGTACAAAAGGCTTTTGATCAGAGTAAACAACATTTTAAAATTGTTATGGGAGACGTTAATGCTAGAATTGGTAGACAAATGAAAGATGTAGGTAATTTTGGTTATGGTAATAGAAATGAGAGAGGACATAGACTTGTGGAGTTTGCAGAAAAAGAAAAACTTTATATTATGAATTCATTTTTTGTGAAAAATGTTAAAAGGAAATGGACATGGAAGCATCCAAATGAAGGTACAGCAGAATTGGATTATATTTTGACTAACAGGAAATACATATTTCAAGATTGTAATGTTCTTAATAAATTTAACACAGGAAGTGATCATCGATTAGTAAGGTGTAAGTTATGTGTTAATGTAAAACTAGAGAGACAAAAATTATTAAGAAAAACAATATTTACAGTTGATATTCCTAATCTTCAGAAACATTCTAATGAATTTAAATTAGAACTTACAAATAGGTTTCAAGTGTTAGGAGATTTTGAACATGATTCAGATTTGAATGAAATTAATATGAAAATAACTGATACACTTTTAAAAACTGCAACAAAGATAGCTGGTAGAAAAAAGCAGCAATTGACTAATAAAATTTCTACTGAGACTAGAGAATTTATGAAGAAAAGAAGGAATATGAAGATATACAAAAATGATGTATTAAAAAGAATTGAATATCTCGAATTTTGTAAAATGGTACGGAAAAGAGTTGAAAATTATATAAGAAAGTATAACTGTGAAATAGCAAGGAAAGCTGTAGAAGAAAATAAAAGTCTCAAGAATGTTAAACAACATTTTGGTATTGGTAGGAAATTTATATCTGCAATAAGAAAAAAAGATGGAATTATTACTAAAAAGAGATGACATCATGAAATTGGTAGAAGATTTTTATCAAGAATTATATAGTAATAAAGAATAAGTACCTCCTATATCTATTACATCTTCCGAATTGCCGAGAATTTTAAATGAAGAAGTGAGACATGCAATTAAATGTATGAAGAAAGGAAAGGCTCCAGGAAATGATGGAATTATAATTGATATATTAAAAGAAGCAGGTGAAGAAATAGAAACAATTTTAGCAAAGTTATATACCAAATGTCTAAATGATAAAGATGTACCGAAAGATTGGAAGAATGCAGTAATAATATTAATATTTAAAAAAGGTGATAAAGAATTACAGACCTATCAGCCTTTTATCAGTTTTATATAAAAATTTTAACAAGATAATTACAACTCGTCTACAGAGAACTTTGGATTTCCACCAACCAAGAGAACAAGCTGGATTTAAAAGTGGTTTTAGTACAATAGATCATATCCAGGTATTGAGAGAAGTCATAGAAAGGACAAATGAATATGAATTGTCATTATGTTTTGGATTTGTAGATTATGAAAAGGCATTCGATTCTATACCCATTTCTTCAGTGATTAAAGCATTGGATCATCAAGGTATAGATCCAGGATATTGTCATATTTTAAAGAATATTTATAAAAATGCAACAGCAACAATTAGATACTGGAAAAATCAACATTGAGAAAGGTGTAAGACAAGGTGACTCCATATCTCCAAAACTTTTTACAGCAGTGCTGCAAGAAGTATTTTGTGGATTAAAATGGGAAACTAAAGGAATGAAAGTAAATGGAGAGTATTTAAGTCATTTAGATTTTGCAGATGATGTAGTTGTTTTTGCAAATAATGCTTCAGAGCTGCAGGATATGTTGCAGGAGTTAGCAGATGAAAGTAGAAAAGTAGGACTAAAGGTAAATGTTAAAAAGACTAAAGTAATGTTTAATCAATTTGCTCAAAATATGAAAATAAAGATTGATTATGAAGAATTAGAAGTTAACAGTTACAAATACCTTGGTCAGATTATTAATACCGATGGATACATAATGGAGGCAATTAATCATAGAATTAAACTTGGTTGGAGTGCTTTTGGTAGAAATAACTTGATACTAAAAGGAAATATGCCTATGTGTTTGAAAAGAATGGTTTTTAACAAATGTGTTTTACCAGTTCTTACTTATGGATCTGAGACTTGGACACTTAATAGAAGAGCAATACAGAGTCTTCAGACCACTCAAAGGAGTATGGAGAGATGTATGTTGGGAGTAACAAGAAGATATCGAAAACACAATGTATGGGTAAGACAACAAACAGGTGTTACTGACCTTATTGAAAAAATTAAAAGATTGAAATGGAGTTGGGCTGGACATATTGCTAGAAGAAATGATAATAGATGGACAATTGAAATTTTAAACTGGATTCCAAGAGATTGTAAAAGACCCAGAAAGAGACCACATGTGAGATGGATGGATGAAATAAGAAAATGTGCAGGGGTGTTGTGGAAAAGAGAAGCTAAAGATCGGAGAAGATGGATTAAACTTGGAGAGACCTTCATCCTGCAGTGGATTGATAATGGATGATGATGGCTAAATGTGCACGGGGAATTTTAAAATCCGTGATCATTTAATTATAAATTATTTTTGTCCTATTTTAAAGGAAAATAACTATAACCAAAAGTAAAAATATATAAATTAAACAATGTAAAAGGTAACTAATATAAATTCTTCATGAACTTGTATGATTTATAAAGTTAAGTTAAAGATTGTATTTTTTTTTTAAAAGAGCTTGAGTTAGACTAATGTAAAATGCTTAATGATTTTTAAATATATATATATAACTAAAACCAAACTTCCAGTGTTCCTCGAATCATTTTATTTACTTTTATTTTAAATAAATTTTGATTTTTAAATATATCTATTAATCAATCACCCAAGTTCTCATTTAAATATCATAAAAATTGAATCTCATGCTTTAAGACCCAGCTGCCGGCACAGTGGAATTAAAGGAATTCGATCGTATCATCGAGAAAGGCTAGTGATTAGATCGTTAACCTGGGGATATAGGTAAATAAGGCAGAGTCCACGATGTACCTGACTTATATATCTTGTATGTGGTCAGATTTGAGGTACTTTACCTGTGTTCAGGGGTTTGTTGGATCGATGTGCATTTTTCGACTGGTACACTAGCAACCCAAGGTTTTATTAAATTTCAGTCAGGAATAATACATAATCCAAGTATTTTTAACTGTTTTTGTTGTTAATTTTATACCCTAAAAATATATTCAAAAGGAGGGATTTTTTTCACTTGCACAATTCTTAGTAATAATAAACTACTTAACAATATTTTTAGTGAGGCCATCATGATTATTGACATGTTTTTATCAAAATGTTTAAAAAAAGTTTGGAATCAGCAACAAATTGTGAGACTTATGATCAAGTGTGTTGGAATATTGTTGTCATCTATGTATAATACCAAGAGGTTTGTAAGAAATGGAATCAAATTAAATAAATACTTGACAAATGCTTTTAATTTTCAGTGGAGAAACCTCATTATGTTCTCCAACTTTAAAAGTGCAAATTGTGGAAAACCTAAGAATAAGCTTATAATTAGAACAAAACACCACAATCTAATTTGCAGAAAATAAAACAATATATTTCTCGAAATGTTAGAAAAGAAAATTGGAATTCTGAAATATATGAAAAAGCAGATCAAGATAAATGGTTTAAAATCAGATGTCAAAATGTTTTCAGGATAGTATTTGCATCCCATTGTCAAATACATCAAGTAATACTGACTGTGACTCAGACAGCATTACTTAAATATATATTAGAAAACATGATCAAGATTATTACCTAAAGTGAGATAGTCATACTTCTGATGCCAATGTATCTACTTCTTGAAATGTTTATCCACATTGTGAAGATGATTGTCATTTAGGAACAACAATTTCAAGTAATAATCTTATTGATGCAAGCTAACCAGAGAAAGTTACTGGAAATGTTGTAAATATTCCCGATATTGCACAATCTTTAACAAGAATTTCAGAACTCTAGATTAATCAAATTCAAGTTACTATTTTATCATAAAAATATTGATGTCTTTTACCATAGTGATGAACTGGATAAACATTTTAGATTATTTTCCATGAAAAATGAATGATTATATGAAACATTTGGATAGTTTTGAGAGTAATGGAATTTAAAAAAGGTTTTTGGATTAATTTTCAGTTTAGTAATGTGAAAAATATATTTTTTATTAGTGAATAAAACTTTTCTTCAGATTCGTAAATATATTACATATTCTGAATCTTCTCTAAAACTATACTGTTAATCATAGTAAAAACATTCCTTTTAAGCAAAATGCTAACTATTTTAGATGATTACAGTGAATGTATTTTCATTTTTAAAATGTAATCTATAATTGAATCTACAATAGTGTACAGTCAAGCAAATAAAATATTCAAAGGAAACAAATATTGCTTATGGTTTAATTATATGCTATGATAGATCTGGAAGTTAATTTGGAGGTCAAATATTATATAATGTGATTTCCAGTACATTAAAACTGAACCACAATTTGAAGGTTGAAAAATAATTAAATAAAAAAGTGCAAGATATGCTAGTTCTTAGAATAACACAATTACAGAGTACATTTCTCTAAGATGAAAGAACCATTAGTTCCCTATCCTGTCTTATTAGGAATTCTAGTAATGAATAATTCTCTAGATATATAAGTGAAGTGAGCCAAATATTATAGAGACAGTTATTTATCATGAATATCAGTATGCAAAAGAATTTAATACCATGTGTTAATATAGATTAAATAACTATTTCAGTTATATACCATCACACCATATACTTTGTCATTTTCCTGACATATGTTAGGTTCAAGGAAAGAAGATTATAAAATAAATATACATTGAATCCCAGCCTGACCAAAATATGCTCCAATGTCCTTTTCTAGAGAAGACATTTATGGAATACTTTTCTTTTTAGGGATGCAACTATTGTCTGATCTTGACTTACTTACAATGAAATGGTTTGTGAAACTAAAATTCTGAACCACCCAAAAATTTATTTAAATTTTTCCAGAACCCTTGCTTTTCCAAGAAAAATGAATACTAAAGGTAGAAAAGATATTACTAAAAGTGTATTAGATACACTGAATACAGATAGCATAAAAGTTTAGAGAGTTTTGTGCAAATAGCATAATCAAATAGTATGTGACACAAGAACTTATAAAAAGAATCTTGGGTTATCTAAAAAATGATGAGACTATGTAAAGAAATTTTAAATGAATTATTAGCCATTCCATACCTAGTATTTTCACATAAAAGTAGGCAATAAATTAACAGTCTATCTTGTAAAAAATCAGCAAACTTTAATGAAAAAACTGAAAATATTAAGAAAACTTCTTAAGATCCAAATTATTTAAAGAAGATATAACTTATAGATTTGTGATAATGCAAATGAATAGCAATATACTCATATATTAGGTCTAGAGTAATATAAGAAATTGGAATTTCCGTTTCTTTAATCAAAATATATATGATTAAAACAAAATTGTGAATATGAATGATAAATGTTTAGGAATGGTGAATCTTCAATTCAGAGAAAACTCCTAAAAATGCTATATATTCAAGCCAAAAACATTTCAACTATACTAAATAAGATTGCCAAATATAGAAGTTACACATCCTGTGGAAAAATAAAAATTGACCACACTGCTTATAATCATCCTAAAACAACCTATAATATTGTTTATGCATTGAATGAGAAGGTTACTCTCAACAAAAAATTAAAGAACAGATGTTTGACTATCATTTAATATGGAAAAAGGACTTAGAAACACAACTTTCCATCCTATTTCAGATGCATGAGGCAGCCTATAGTTTGATGTTCCTATATTTTGATGTTGCCAATTCATATTACAATACTGAAATGCAATCAATCACCTATTATTTGGCTTTATCATAGAATCCAGTATAATTTAAACTGATTCAGATTCTCTTCTAATGACAGATATGATTCCATATTTTTTGCTATTTCAGTTAGTATAAGAATAGTTTAAAAACATTTTGTAGTCATGTAGAAGAAATTAAAGACATTAATAATCAAGCTTTTAACTGGACATGTATTGTCTACTTCACAGATAAATATCTTTAAATATATACAAAATGTCTGAAAATTAATTTTTAAAGTTTGTAATTTTGAAAATAATTTCTTTGTCATCATAAAAAATTAGCCATCAAGGTTGATCTAATACTGAGAATTATAAGGTAGTTACAAGAATTTGTGATATTATTCAAATTTGTGCCAAGACTTCTTTATATTATTTAAGAAGCAAAACTGCAAAAAGGCATTCATTTTCATCAAGAAATGATTCACTTTGATTAATGTATTAATATCTCACACATCTTTTTCATACTAAAAGCCAGTTTGGAAAATTTGAATCTGTATGTAAATTGACAGAATGTCATTGACTTATGGTTTCAAACAACCTTATAAATGAAGGATACATACCATATGTTGATGCTTTATTAAGGGTATCAGATAAGATTCTGTTTCACCAAGCAATCAACGTAAATGGTGTAGACACTCTTCAGTAACCAAACAACTAATATTTTACAAACAATGATTAAATAGAATCCAGTCTTTCAGTTTGTAAAATGGATCAGGAGAAATTGATATACAAATTATTGCAGTCTTGAACAAAAGTATATTGAAATGTATTTTAAAATCTCTTTATAGCCAGAAGATATATTTTTGAGAATAAAAAACATTTTCCATCCAAATTAAAGTCCTAGAATTGATCTATAAAGGCCAAATAGAAGTTGTACAGGTAAAGATGATGGCTGAGTTTAACGTTAAAAAAAATCTGAATTTAAGAAAATAACGATGTCATTCATTAATAATATTTCAATAGTGAAGTTTTATTAGCACTCATTTTTGAGCAACAAACAGCCATTCCAGAAATAAAGATAATAGTCATCATCTTTATAGAGATAGAAGACTTCACCTATTTAAAAAGCTTTGTGTTTAAATAAATCTTTGTCAACTGCAGTAAGATGCAACACAGCTATTTTTATTTTAGCTAATTACAAATACGTATTTGTGTTTATGTAAAGGCACTAATCAGACAAACATAGATTTAGGTTAATTACTGTACAAAAAAATAATTTATTGAGTGCAGCAGGTATTGTGATATGATTTTAAGATGTGGACTTAGTCTAAAGTCTAGTAGCAAACATTTTAAACAATATAATGTGGATCAATAATGGTTTTTATATTTTATTTTTTATAAAGTATTTGAATTCAGAAGTCAAGTTATCCTATATCAAGCAAAAAAAATTATGAAAATTTATCCTGCCAATGATTTTGATATTAAGAAAGATTTAATCTTAAATCTAATTTCGATAAGATTATATTTTTCTTAGTTTATCAAAATAACATCAAAAATAATTTGGAGAATTATTTACTAATTTTCCTTCTCCAAATATCTCAACAGCAACCTAGGGCATGCAACCTGCCTGCATCTTATTATTATTAAAGTAAACCTTGTTTATTCTCAAATAAATATAAGTCCCTCTTACAATTTGTGCTATGAGGATGACTTTTAAGTGATCAGAAGCATGTTAGACATACCATGCAATTTGAAAGTAAATTAAAGTAAACCTTATAATAATCACATGACAATAATCTGTTAATATACTGTAATCAATTGCATTTTTATATTAAACTATTTTCATTATCTAATATGTGTATTGAATGTCTTTAGAAAAATTTAACTTTAAATATTCCAAATACATTGAACTGTTAGTAATAGCACACCAAACAGGTTAGTATATGCACTTTCAAGAGGTATTATTCTCCCATCTCTTCAGGTGTTGGTCTGATCAGTGACAGTACTATCATGGGATTCAAACCTGGACTCTTAGATTCTTGAGTATTGAATTTTAAGGTAAAGCTCTAACTAACTGAGTCATGATGCCAAACCCAACAGTAGAAAATTCATATTCTTATCTATGAGGTTCTTCCTGATTTTTCCACTTTATCTTAAGACCAAAGTTGATTAATGGTTACCATACATTATATATGATCACACTTGTTGGCTTATGGGATTGTTTGCCATTGTCAAGTGAGTAGCTTTTTTCAGTTTTCTTCTTTGTACCTTTTCTTCTCTATCCAATATTTTTGTATTTTCCCAATTGAGCATATGGTCATTAACAGATGCATGGCATGCTAACTTAGACACATTCTGTTTTCTCTCTTCTAATCATAATTTTGTGTTTTTGCAATGCTGAAAAGAAAAAAACTGCATCTACGAAATACCATGTGAATGTGGAAGAACATATATTGATGAGACCAGTCATCCCATTCAAAAATGCTTACATGAAGAGAGAAAACAGATATCTCAGTGACTCAATTGGTTAGAGCACTTACGGAAGACTCTAATGATCCAGGTTCAAAACTCATACTAGTGCTGTCACTGTTCAGTTCAGCAACATCTGAAGGGGAGAATACCTTTCAAAATGTTGTGCATATACTAACCTGTTTGATGTGCTATTACCAACAGTTGAATGGGTTTGGAATATTTAAAAAAAGTTAATTTTTTCTAAAGATATTCAATACCCATATTAGATGGTGGAAATAGTCCAATATAAAAATACAACTAAAACACCATCATCACAAACTTTCAGAAAAACAAATATTGTAATCAATGCATTTTGAATGATTTTGTAATACCCTGGATTTATTAAAAGTATTATAAATAATTTCTAAGTTAAATAATATATTTTATTTAATAAAAACTGCCTCCCCATCTCAAATTTGGTTTTCAATAGAGTAGATATATATTTTAAAAAATTATGCAAATAATAATCAAAATGAATAAATTGAGCAATATTCTAATAGAGTGATAAGAGTGTAGGGAAATCATGTATTTATATAAATGAAGTTAATGATTAATAAATGAATCTTGTGAAAGATAACTAAACAGTGTTAAAGAAATGCAATTCAAAAAATTACATTAAAACAATTCATATAATCAAACAAAACCTTTATAGTTTTTTAAAAAATGATTACAAAAACTATTATGAATTTTAAAATGCAAAGTTATTTATTTTAACTTTTTAATTATTAATATGTTGAAAACAATATAATTGTAAGAAATGAAAAGTTGATTTCATTGTTTATTCTAAAATAATAAAATTGACTATTTTTAAAATATTAAGTTGCCATAGAAACAGTTGCTAGAGAATGAAGACAAAATATCTAAAGATGATCTGCTTTTAAAACTTGGAGGGATTTTGTAACTTATAAACATTCAAAAAAATGTTTTCACTTCTGTATATTATAAAAATAAGGAAGTAAAAATTTAATTAGAGGGTTTCTCCTTCACATTTCCATAAGTGTATCTTAATTGTGAAGCTGTAAGAAAATGTCTTAACATGAATAATGTCTCCCTACTTGTTTTGAAATTTATTGTGAACACTTTAATTTCACAAGAAAATTTACCAGTAAACCCAAAAGTTTATGAAGAAATTACCCAGGAAGAGAAACATGTACATTTGGCATATCTGATTCCTTCAATCATAAGGACATTTAAAAAGAAATTTGCTTGCAAAAATAATCAACTTATAAATTTCAATATTAAACTACATCATTATGGTCAGAGATCTCAAATTTCAATTAGTCTTACTGTGCAAGAAAAAGTTGAGCTCAACAAAAAATAAAAAAAATTAGTTAATGGTGTAAGAGACTTACAATAATGTTCTTAAATAATAAAAGTTTTAAATAATTTCTATCATATGTTGAAGCAGTCAGTGTGTATGCACACACAGAGCTTCATATTTGTTGAAAAATAATATAAATCTAGAGTGATAGATCAAATATCTAATTTTTCATTTTTTATAGAAAATAATATACAGATGCATGTGTGGGGGTGATTGAATGAGAGGGCATGTATATATATTGTTTTTATTGAAATACATTTTCAGTTATATATTTGGAAGGGAAAATATAATTTTTCTTTTGTCTTGTAAGTTTTTCCTAAAAAAAGAAATGGAAAAATGAGGTGACACTTTTTGCCAGTAACAGATCATTACTAATTTATAGTCAAACATTTAGCTAAAGGTGGGAATTTATGGATTTATTTTTGAAACATTTGGAAAAATATAGTTGCATTGACACACTAATTTAGGGGCAGTTAAATTTTTTTTACCTCTATGCAATCTTGATGGGATTTTGCCAACTAGTGTAAATTAAGATTCAGTCAACCAGTATATTTTCATTTCTGAGAAAAGTTGAATCTGGAGTCAATTAGGATATCTTTGCTAAGAAGAAAAATAAGAATAAACAAAGGCTAGACATGATTTTTAGTTTTGCTGAGTATAGCTTTTTTTAAAGTTACAGGTTTATAAATACTGGGTTGTTTTTCTCACTCATTCTGTAATGTACCATTGAATGTAAGCTGATGTTACATATTACCATGCCCTCTGAGTAGCACAAGTTAGACCTTCCTCTCAGAATGGTCTCCAAAGGAAGAGAGCACATATTTGGGAAGAAGAAACCTATTGATTCCATGTTGCTGCTTCCAAGAAAAGGAAGAACATGCTAACTTTGAATCCAGTCTTGTCCTGTGTTCAGTAAGCCAAAGTTGGTACAGAAATAAGTATTAACCAGTGAGAAGACAGTTGCCTCATCAAACTAATCATCAAACAGTGCAAGTATGAATTTCAATCTTTAAAGATAAAAAATAGTTAAAATGCCTTCTATAAAAACTCTAGAATATCTAAATTTAAATACCTGATTCATAACTGCTCGGTAAAAGACTATTATAAGGGAGCATATAGTTTTAAAAGACATGGATATATATATATGAATGTAGTAAATCTTTTATAGCAAGTCAATCTATGCCATTTCTAATTATTAATAGTACAAAAATTTTAATTTCTAATTATAAACGGAACAAAAATGCTATAAGGTTTATAAATACAGCTTTTTTTATTTTGAAATATGCCACATATATTTTCTTTAGTTATAAATATATATACCTTATTGATTAATTTATCTATGCCAACTGGCAAGTATTGGACAAAATGATTTTTTTACTCTTAAATCAATTTATGCATAAATTTGTTTGTTTTGTCTCCAATCTTAAAGGGGAAAATAATGATTAATTTATAACTTTAAAGTAACAAACACACAAAAATCATTTGTTCCAATCCTTGTTCGTTTAAAATGTCATTTATTTCTTTAAAAAAGGAAGAGAAAATCAAATATCTGAATTAAAACTCGCCATCTACTCCTATATGTGTAATTAAGCCAATAAATACCTAGTTAACAAAATTAAAAATAAATGAGTGTTAAAATCATTATCTATTTAGTTTATATTTGATTGAGATTCTTTATGACAATTAAATGAAATAATGTATGTGCTTATTTATGTGTTAAAAAAATAATCATGCTTTTTTTCTTAAATGTAAAACGGGCAATATTACTTATTATGAAAGTAGGTGTTCATCTCACTATATATATATATTTAATGACACATACATTTAGGGAAAAAGTACTCTCTCAGCAGTCCTATCTTATTGCCTCCTTAGCAATTTATGATAATTTGTAATTAAGCTTTATATTTAAGCTCATGGGTGTTTTATAGCCTATAAAATATGGTTGTCTTAAATTTCACATTATTACTTGTTTTATTAAATTTTAAATACAGGCTTAAGAAAATATCTATACAAATATGAGTTAATGCCTTTTGGGCAAATACATCAGTGTTGCTTGGTAAAATGATCTGTGCCTATGTGCTTTTAATAATGAATATTATGGCAAGTAATGCTATGCGAGCTGCCAGATATTTTTACCGGTCCTGGAGATAGCGGTGTTTTGAGCTGATAAATGGGTATTCTATGACGATAGGGATTCATAGCCCATGCTTCAGTACTTACACATGCCCCACTGACTGCGAATGTGTCTTCATAGGAACATATCTATATTTTTTATTACTCGATAATGAAGATTGGCCTATCTAGCCAATCCAATAATAATATAGCTGGCACCGGATTCAAACCCAGATACCAGTCATTTATAATTAGATTTTTTTAATCATGTCTGTTAGTAATGTTGTGTGGGATAAATAAACCATATTTATAATGTAATTGTTAATAATAAAGGGAACTAGAATTATGCTTTCTTCCATAACTCCAGCTGGGAATACTAAAAGTAAATATAATAATAATAAATACTTAGCTTCCCCTATGTATGTGAACATGCACATCAATTCATTATATATATATATATATTTCTGCCCTCTAACTTAATATAACCAGGTATTGTGCTTACTCTTGACAATTGGCATATTAATTTTATAGTAGCATATTGCTTGATCAAATGTTATCATTATCAACATATAATTTTTCTCTTGTAATGCCCATACAGTATCATAATAATTCATAACTGTTGTTCTCATTATTGACATATGATTTCTTTGTAATAATCATACACTTATCCTACTGATATATAAATACTGTTACCATTATCAATAGATCATTTTTTGGTAATGCTCACACATGTTTAATAGCTGATATTTAAATATTGTTGTAGTTATTATTTCTGGTTCACTTATAATGCCCATACATGGATCATAATAAGATCCAAACATTATTATTATTTCTAACTTTTACTGAATTTGTGTTAATAAATCATGTATGTTTGTACATTTGTTATGTCATTCCCTAGTTCACCACATCCATCCAACTATATCCACATTTAATTAAATAATCTATGTGTATATTCAAAACCTATGAAATATGTAAAAAAATGGTATTCTAAGCTGTATTAAAGTATTAGGTTCTGATGGGGCTGGTGAGTATCTTAAATTAATTTAGTAATTGTAATGCATAACTGGGGCTGAGTTTGAATCTGTAGAGTCCTTGTTTTACCATGATCACCGGGACCAAGGAAAAATGATTTCTCTTAGTAGCATCAGAAGCATTGGTTATATAGTGGAGTTTTTTGGAACACTGGCAAATAGGTTAAAGCATAGTACTGTTCCACAACTACCATATACTGAACATGCTGGGTTTGAAGTACTTTTGCTAGGTCTCTGAATCTTGTTGGCTGATCACATGATTCTGACCATTACAATATATTCTTTATTTTATTATGTTTATGTAAATATAGTTACATTGGTTATTATAATAATTATTAATCTTGTTATTAATAAATTTTCTCATCTGAATTACAAGTAATTTACTTTATATTGCCTTAGAATAAAATAAATGTGGAGAGGATAATGATCAGAAAATATGATTGAATTTGCATAAAGCTTTGTATTTAATGTAGGTTCAAGTCTGATCTGTGCAGTTGCCCATTTGGCAATCATATTCACCTAGACTAAATTAATTCAAATACATTTTATAATTTTTTTTACTTTTTTGACTTAGTTGGGCAATTCTTATGATATATATATTGTACCAATATCGTATCGGTACATATATATATATATATATGTCTAAAAATGATTGAAATAATGAAAACCATAAAAATGATTGAAATAAAAAAACCTCTTGTTTAAAGAAAGGGTTAAAAGTTTAACCAGTTATTTATATAAGTTAAAATGTTAAAAATAAAAGTCTAGAGCAGGGATCGGCAACCTATGGCACACATGCCATGCTTGGCACACCAACGATTATCAATGGCACTTCGAATGAATTGAAATAGTAAAAAAATATATTTTAATTACAGCGTCTTTTTATTTTATTTTCACGTTCAACATTGAATTTATGATAAAATCATTATTTATCAGAAAATAATACACTTGACTTCATTTAAAAGATATTTTGTTTGCAAGCGAAATAAATTCTATATATTCACGTTTTATTTCTGATAATATTAAAAAATGAGTTCTAATCCAAATAAAAAGCTATTTTCGGTAATTGAATGATAAATAATCAATGCTTCATTGGTGGTGCTTCTTTCAAAAAAGATATTCTCTTGGCATATTGACTGAGAGATTCCCAAAATGTCACACAACAGACAAAAATGTGATGTTCACTCTTTTCAAGACACTTGAACAAATGAATATGGATTTGTACAGCAAAAAGATTGTGCTGTGTGTACATTATACTGTGAAAGTATTGTGTGTCGTACCTCAAGTGTACAAAGACATTATCATGATTATGCAAATTAATGTTTTTGACTGATATACTCAACACATGAATGAGTTAAACTTGCATTTGCAAAGGAAGGGTCAAACAATACTAGAAAGTTTGAATATTGAAAGAATTTGCAACACAATTAGATATATTTTGGTGTGCTATTACCATTAACACCTACAAGTACTTTCCAAATATAAAGGCCCATGCAAATCAATTTAATGTTAACAAAGATGAATTTCAAAAAGACATTTAAGCTCTCAGAGAAGAATTTTCCAACAATGTGAAGACTTCCAAATACACACACCCATATTTTCTTTCCTCAGCAAACCTGACTTAATTGATTTAAAAATGACTCCATTTGATTTATCTCTTTTTGAGTGGATGGATATTGATGGTTTTGAAATGGAATTAATCAAATTAATGTCATCAGAATTATGGAAAAGTAAATTTGTAGAATTGCCAAAAACTCTTTAAGAGAACGGTCTAGAAAAATTGGCTATCATTCTCAATTGTTGGGCATCATTACTTGAAAGATTTAATTCTTTGGAAAAAAAACTGCTTGTGCTCTGTTTTCAGCAGTTGATTCAAATTACTTATGTGAACAAATTTTCTCACATATGAAAAATATTTTGAGTTTACAAAGAAGTTTCCTAACACCTGAACATTCAGAAGCATGCGTGAAGCTAAAAGTGACTGATTACACACCTGACATTGAGCATTTGAGCAAAGAGGTTCAAGGACAAGGTTCACATTAATTTATTTTAATAATAAAAAATGGCTAATCATATTAGAATTCATGATAATTTTTTCTTATTTAAATTATATATTTTGTATAGGTAAGAGGTTGTAATTTATAATTTGTAGTATAATTTTTAATAAGCATATTAAAAATTAAAAATTTAAAAAAAGGTACTTTCCACATGATTCTAAGTATTTTAAAATATTGAATACCAATAATATAAGATTCAGTTATAATGGACTTCAAAAGTATGTATTATACAGTAGTATATATTGTATACTATAATATTATATATAACTTTGAAACCCATTATAACTGAACCAATTTTGATTGTATATAATATAATAAGATTGGTAAAATCATGTCAGCATGTGGAATCACATTGTAACATAGGTTCGGCACAACATTACTATAAGGTTGCTGACCCCTGGTCTAGAGAGTTTTATATTATTAATGTGAAACAAAATCCAGTTTGTTAAAGGAAAATAGTCAAAATTAAAAGTCTAAAGAGTTTTTTTTTCCCATATGTCATAGCATCGGCCGGGACGCGAACCCACAACCGTCTGCAACAACTACTTGCTTGCATGGCGGCTGCGATACCTCTCGGCTAACAATGCAAGGCAAGAGTTTTTTCTATTATTAGTATTGAAATAAAAGTTACAATTAATTTAAAATATTTGAAACCAGGCACTCTTCACAAACCTGGGAGCTTAATTGTAAGTATAGAGGATTTGAACTCAAATTTTCAAGCACCCTTCAACTATCCACACTATCTCATACAACTGATACACTTGACCACACACATGTAGAAAAGATTAATGATCACCAATATATGTATTTTATGCTAAACCAGCACTCATCAGTTGGTCCAGACGACATGTGTGGTTGAAAATTTGAGTTCAAATCCTCTATACTTACAATTAATTTAAAAGTAATTTGGGGGAGAGAATTTGGCTTAGAAAAGGTTAAAACTATAACAGTTTAAATTAATCTTTTACATGAAATAAAAATATCTCTCTCTTTCCTTTAAAATATTAAAGAAAAAGAAAAAAGGAAAGTAATTGTAAAAATTAAACAACGAGTACTTTTAGAAATATATATGTGCGAGAGTAAACAAAGAAATGGTAAATGCGTGTATATGTGCGTGTTAAAATAATATTGAAAAACACATGAAAATAAATATTAAAATAAATAAATTCAGCAACAACTACTGATTGAAAACATTTGCAATGCTATTTAATTAAAAAAGAATCCATTAACAACAACGTAATTAAACTCTTATCAATTGAAATCGAAAGCAGTGGATAATGGATTTTTGCTGGCAGCTACGAAAACAGACTCCAAAAAATGACAACAGGTCGTTACATAAATAGACTTAAATTTTCACGTGCAAGTCAGTTTTGGATCAGTCAATTAATCTGGTCAGTTCAATCTATGAGTTCAATTCTTCAATCAGTTATGCATTGTTAATAGTCATCGGAACATACGATGAACTTCAAACCTTGTCCAAATACCAGTACTGTGCCTGAGATGAAGTAACAGCCGCCCAATAAGTTAGAGCCACCAGTATATCTACTGTCATAATAATAGTGCTATGAAATAAATAACCATCCTCAATCTTAATAAAAGAAGTAACCAGGATGTGAATCAACAGAAATCCTCCACAGAAGCATAAATCCAGCCAGCTGGTAATAAAGCAAGTCAGAAACACACTGGAAACACAGAAAGCAAACAACCAAAATCTCCCACTCCAAAAACCTAGATATTTAATAACTTTCTTATTTCCATTTATAAATTCAACATAGTCATTGCCATCCATAAAGCCTCCAGAGTCAGTAGTAAAATGAACTCTATAGGATGCATAAAAGAACTATTGATGTGTGTGTTGGTTTGAATGCCTTATATTTAATATTTATCATACTATTTAGTACTTTTGTCATTTAATGTTGTTAGATTATATTTTCATGTATATTTAAAATGTGTGTGCATGGTCATATATAAATACCATAAATGTTTATGTTAATTAAAAATATCTAAAAGTAGTTTAAAACTTTAATGATTAGTGTTTAATTAAAATAAATTGTCTTTTAAACTTAATATCTGTCTGTCAATTCTTTCACGACTAGTTAAAGAAATAATTTTGTTATTGTAGTACTTTTAGACTGAGCTAGTCTGGGATATCTTAGGTGCCAAATTAGTGGCCATTGTTCAAAGCACATTAATTGCCTTGGTAATTGGAAGGTGCCTGGAGTTTACTCTGAAACAAAAAAATGCTTTGAATGATAGGTGTTTAAATTCGGCAGACAAAAAAATCTGTTTTTTCAAATGTGGTCAGTTAGATATATTTCACATATATATTTGCTGGCTTGGTTGCATGTGCCTTTTAGACATTATTTTTCTCTACTTAAGGGACCATGGTGGAGCAATATGTAAATTGCATTGGATTAATAATAAATATTGTATCACATTTTGTATAGAAGTCTTATAATTTTGCCTTCAAAAATGTATTGTATTAAAGAGTTTAAAATGATACGTAGTTTTGTTTACTCCCCATAAGTGAACACAATTCTTAAAATGCTCCACCTGGTTCAATATATATATGGTTGCAGAAAAAAGTTTGCTATTAACTGAAAGGAGACCCTTTGATTCCTCTTGGAGGCCTTAAAGGAAATGAGCAGGGCAAATTTCTAAAGTCCACTCCAAACATTCTTGCTGTTGCAGCTGTTACTACTATGTAATTATTCATATAGTATAAGAACATGAATGGGCTGCTCACCAACACACATTAGCCAGCATGGTGAGTTTATTGGCTTTTTACCTCCGAGTTCAAGAATATTTTTTCCAATATTTACAATCATGACAGACAAAAATAAATCATGGCCCTTATTCCCAGGAGGCAGAGGGTGCTAAGAATCCCCTGATTGTAGACCCAGGCTGCCATTTGATGGTGACTTTTTATCTAGGCACTTACAACTGCAGATCACTTTCATGTGAAGGAAGATTGCAAGAATTAGAAGACAAACTGTTTTATATTAAATGGGACATTATTGGACTTTATGAAGGAAGAAGAAAATGTGAAGAAACAAATGATTTAAAAAGTGGACATGTACTCTACTATAAAGGCACAAATATTGTAAATGCAAGTGGAGTAGGATTCATTATAAATAAAAAATTGAAGAACAACATTGTGGAGATTGATGGTGTATCAGACAGAATGGCAAGATTAATTTTACAACTTAATAGCAGATACCCAATGCAGAAAATTCAGGTTTATGCCCCAACAAGTTCTCATAGTGATGAAGTAGAAGAAGATTTTTATATGGATGTACAAAAGGTTTTTGATCAGAGTAAACAACATTTTAAAATTGTTATGGTAGACTTTAATGCTAGAATTGGTAAACAAATGAAGAATGAAAGTGTTGTAGGTAATTTTGGTTATGGTAATAGAAATGAGAGAGGACATGTACTTGTGGAGTTTGCAGAAAAATAAAAATTTGCATGCTCAGCATTATACATTGTTGAGAAGTTTCTGGAGATGTAAAAATTTATATCATATTTGACTCGGCACAATTTCCCAATGGGGGAAAAAAGCAAAAAGACTCGTGAAGATAAGGTGAGTGAGTTAAAAGATAATTATAATAATGAGGGAGCTAAATCTGTCTCTATTTGTCTGAACAAAAAAGCCATAATGAATAGGACAGAAAATGGCAGTTCAAACATACAGCAGCCTTCTACTAATGATAACAATATTAAGCTAAAATTAAGAAAAGTAACTAGTAACCCTGAATTAATTAGCACCCCTGAATGTAATACTTCCCCAAATGGTGTACATATGAAAATAAATCCTAAAAAAGCAAGATGTGCTACCTCATCCACTGTTGACAATGCTGGTCCCCCAGAGTTGACGAACTTAAATGATAACATCAATCAAGGCGCTGATTGGAATGTCCTCTGTAGCTGCAAAAAAGAAGAACCAATAGCCACAATGAGCATTTTCAAACTAAGATTAATGAAAATCAATCTAACAATCTAGATGATGCCAGCAATAACACAAAGTTATTAAATGATAATTATCAAATAATCAGCCAAAATTATTAACAAACTGACGTTATTCACCGAACTGAATGATAAATTATTGTATGTTCAACCATTATCGCGTTTATCGTCAAAAATTTTCATAAAATTCAACTCGTTTTGGAAAATTTTTTTTATTAACTGCATGTCCCCTAATACTTCCATTTTTAGTTTGATAATTCAAACTAATGACAGAAGCGGTGAGCACATTTTATACAAGCCTGACTTAAATGAGTATCTAGTCTTGTTGAATAATAATGATTTAATAAAATTGATTAAACACACTGCGTTCTTCCCAGCAAGAGGTTTTATTTCCATTGAATACGTTAATAAGGAACAGAAAGATCTAGAAGAGAGTCTAATAAAAGAGGTGCAGGGGCATAGGAGATATTACGTATGAAAAGACCCTAACCCTTTAGTATTCAGTAGGGTTTTACACACACCCCCTAACTTTAATGTAGAGTTTTTTAAAACCCAATTAGCCAATTATTCTGAAGTAATTACAGTGGAAAGAGAGATGACTCCGGGGTTTTTCTTTCCAAATTTCTTCTAACTCATGGAAAGTTGTCCCTAATACAGTTATTCTCCAAATCATCTAACAAAATATATTTCAAATCAGGATATTCAAGTGAAATAATATCATCAAGGTACCACATAGATGGTTCAAAGACCCAATGCCAACCTCTGATTATAACAACTTGACTATCTCTCAGATCAATTAGATTTTATCTTATGAGAGAAGTCAGCCGCCCAATATTATGCAATCCAAATAGATTTTACAAAAGACAAATAGTGCAACCCAACAATTAATACTGAGACATATTTCAAGATGTTATTTAAATCAAATCTTTAACACCCCACACCAAAACCCCCCACCATTAGAGAGCAACCCAAAATTCATACTTTGATACAAGATTTATAAAGGCTGCTTTCAATCTGGTCCATTGGTCATATTTGATTCAGTCCCTCTGTCTTTTAATCCCAGATCACATATGATTGGTGAATGCAGTTGAAAACTATATTAAAAATAGTAGAATCTCTTTTAAAAACTTTACAAAAAGATCTGATATTTTTATCCCTAAGAGGGGCATTCCATGGGGTTCTCTCCTTGTGGCTCTTCTGTTTGCAGTTTATATAGACCCTCTTGTTTGTAAGATTGAGAATCTCATTCCAGGCCTTTGTTTTCCGCACTTGGGATTGCAGGTAGCTGTCACAGCATTCATTGATGATATTATAATATTTCAAAACAGTTATAATATCCAAGTTGTGATGAAATAATTTTCAGGCTGAGACTGGCTCAATTAGTCAACCAATCAAGTCTGCAGCCTACAGGTAAAAAAAATGCCATCTAACTTTATGGCGCTCCCATCTGCTTTCTTGGGCATACCATTACATATGTCCAAGACTAAAATGAACATTTACTTGAATAAATTAATTATTAAAAAAATTGAAGATAAAATAAGTAATTTTTCATCACTTAAATTGAGCGTTAATTTTTAATTCCATTGTTTCAGGGATTTTGGCATACTATGCACCCTGGGTAGCCATACATAACAAAACAATACTCAGAATAAACCAGATTGCAAAGAAGTATGTCTGGGGTAGAGATTCAAGATGGATCTCAATATCAAGCTTGCAGATGCCAAAAGAAAAGAGGAGGCCTTGGCCTGATTGATCCAGGGCTATACGTATCCTACATCAAGGCAAGTACATTTATTAACTTAATTAAAAGTCAAATAGGATGTAAAGGAAGATCTTTTATAGCTGATCTGTTCATTGCTTATAGGGATCTGCAGGATGATATGAATGTGTCCAGTTTGGAAGGTATTAAATATAAAAACTTAAGTAATCATTTTAAAAGTCATGGCAATGCATGATTGGAGATATCAAAGAAAAATGTGTTGAAAAAGTTCCACTCTATATATGCACCCCAATCCTACTTGAAATTTGTTTTCAAACTAATGAATGGCTTGTTTCCAACAACTAAGGTTCTAAATGAAAGACTACATATGAATTTAGACCCAGTCTGTTCACTGTGCAAATCTGGTAATGAGACTTTTCAGCATCTATTTGAAGACTGTTCAGTATTTAGGCAGATAAGAGCTAAAGTGTTCCGCAGGCCAATCATAAACTTAAAACTTTTACTTAGTCAATACATTGAGAAATTTAACCCTCACAATGCAATGGTGACTGTGCATACCTTAAGACAATATGGTATATATGATGTACTATGATATTTGACAACAAGAAATTCAAATGGCTGAAAAAACTCTATAGCAATTGGGAAACTTATTTCAGTCAATGTCTGAGATACTTGCCAAGGAAGATGATGAATCGAATCTGGGGTGGTCCTGGAATAACTCTATGTGAGATTATCAGATGAACATTTGTCTTGAATAAAGGTTTAATTCTTATGTGTGGCTTATTCCTTGGGCTAATTAATCATTTTGTTACATGCTTTGCTCATTTGAGTTGCATGTCTTAGAATCTCCTTCTAGTACAGTGATACAATTCAATCTTCTTGAGTTTAGGATAACTAGTTAATTGCCTGCAGACTTTTTGTCTTAATAGTGGCATATATCAAATTCTTTGGGTTTTGGTATACAAAACTGTAACATATTTATCATTTCTTTAATTACTTGTATAAATTGTAAATATTTACTGTGATAATAAAGGTTTTCTATTTTTAATAAAAGAAAGAGAAAAACTTTATATTATGAATTCTTTTTTTCAGAAAAATGTTAAAAGGAAATGGACATGGAAGCACCCAAATGAAGGTACAGCAGAATTGGATTATATTTTGACTAACAAAAAATACATATTTCAAGATTGTTATCTTCTTACTAAATTTAACACAGGAAGTGATCATCGATTAGTAAGATGTAAGATACGTGTTAATGCAAAACTAGAGAGACAAAAATTATTAAGAAAAACAATATTTACAGTTGATATTCCTAATCTTCAAAAACATTCTAATGAATTTAAATTAGAACTTACAAATTGGTTTGAAGTATTAGTAGATTTTGAACATGATTCAGATTTGAATGAAATTAATAAGAAAATAACTGTTACACTTTTAAAAACTGCAACAAAGATAACTGGTAGAAAAAAGCAGCAATTGACAAATAAAATTTCTACCGAGACTAGAGAATTTATGAAGAAAAGAAGGAATATGAAGATATACAACAATGATGCATTAAAAAGGATTGAATATCTTGAATTTTGTAAAATGTTGCAAAAAAGAGTTGAAAATGATATAAGAAAGTATAATTGTGAACTAGCAAAGAAAGCTGTAGAAGAGAATAAAAGTCTCAAGAGTGTAAAACAACATTTTGGTATTGATAGGAAATTTATATCAGCAATAAGAAAAAAGATGGCATTATTACTAAAAAGAGAGATGACATCATGAAATGTGTAGAAGACTTTTATCAAGAATTACATAGTAATAAAGAACAAGTACCTCCTACACCTATTATATCTTCAGAATTGCCCAGAATTTTGGATGAAGAAGTGAGACATGCAAGGAAAGGCTATGGATAATGATGGAGTTATAATTGATATAGCAAAAGAAGCAGGTGAAGAAATATAATTTTTTTAGCAAAGTTATATACCAAATGTCTAAATGATAAAGATGCACCAGATGATTGGAAGAATGCAATATTAATATTAATATTTAAAAAAGGTGATAAAGAAAATATTAGAAATTACAGACCTATCAGGTTTTATCAGTTTTATACAAAAAAATTTACTAAGATAATTACAACTTGTCTACAGACAACACTGGATTTCCACCAGCCAAGAGAACAAGCTGGATTTAAAAGTGCTTTTAATACAGTAGATCATATCCAGGTATTGAGAGAAGTTATACAAAAAACAAATGAATATGAGTTGCCATTATGCTCTGGATTTGTAGATTATGAAAAGGCATTTGATTCTATAAACATTTCTTCAGTGATTAAAGCATTGGATCATCAAGGTATAGAGCCAGGATATTGTCATATTTTAAAGAATATTTATAAAAATGCAATAATGATAATAGGAAAGTGAACATTGAGAAGGGTGTAAGACAGGGTGACTCCATATCTCCAAAACTTTTTACAGCAGTGCTGAAAGAAATATTTTGTGAATTAAAATGGGAAGTTAAAGGAGTGAAAGAAAATGGAGATTAAGTCATTTAGATTTTGCAGATGATGTAGTTGTTTTTGCAAATAATGCTTTAGAGCTACAGGAAATGTTGCAGGAGTTATCAGATAAAAGTAGGACTAAAGATAAATGTTAAAAAGACTAAAGTAATGTTTAATAGATTTTCTCAAAATATGAAAATAAAGATTGATTATGATGAGTTAGAAGAAGTTAACAGTTACAAATTTATTAATACAGATGGAAACATAATGGATGAAATTAATCATAGAATTAAACTTGGTTGGAGTGCTTTTGGTAGAAATAACTTGATACTAAAAGAAAATATGCCTATGTGTTTGAAAAGGAACGTTTTTAATAAATGTGTTTTACCTGTTCTTACTTATGGATCTCAGACTTGGACACTTAATAGAAGAGCAATACAGAGGCTTCAGACCATTCAAAGAAGTATGGAGAGATGCATGTTGGGAGTAACAAGAAGATATTGAAAACGGAATGTATGGGTAAGAGAACAAACAGGTGTTACTGACCTCATTGAAAAAATTATAAGACTGAAGTGGAGTTGGGCTGGACATATTGCTAGAAAAGATGATAGTATATGGACAATTGAAATTTTAAACTGGACTCCAAAAGTTTGTAAAAGACTCATAAAGAGAACACATGTGAGATGGATGGATGAAATAAGAAAGTGTGCAGTGATAATATAGAGAAGAGAAGCTAAAGATCGGAAAAGATGGATTAAACTTGGAGAGACTTTCATCCCGCAGTGGATTGATAATATATATATATATATATATTGATATATATATATATATATATATATATATATATATATTCAATGCAAGATGAAAATTATTGTATTCAACTAAGTATATTGAAAAATCGCTATATATTTTTATACCTATTTTATCAGAAGACTTTTTATACATTATTTGTAATATTTTTATCATTTCATCAAAAATCTTTGATTTAAAATCACATTAACGAATTAATAAACCAAATCAATAAATCAGATTAATGGACTCAATGTTTTCAAACAAAATTCATAAGAACAAAATAGGACTAACAACAACCCCCCCCCCCATGTGTCATAGCATCAGACAGGAAGCGAACCCGCTAACCCAGGACAACTGCTTGTAAAGCAGCCGTCGCTGACCTCTCGACCACCGATGCTTGGTTACAACATAACAAATTTTTTAAATCTATTATAACCACATAGTGAGAATATTTTATAACAAAGGATCTGTTTTTTTCTACACATTTTATTTGTATATAGAATATAGATAAATGTACATTTTTTGCATTAAATATTTATGTTTTTTTTATATGTTTCAGGAGACTTATTAAGGAAATCCATCAAAGTTTCAAATCAGTAATACCAACCGCAAATTGGACATAGGTTACTAGGCAAATACAATCTATCCAAACATGATGAATGAAAAATATGCATGCAAGCTAATCTTCTAGTACGTTTGTCTTCTACAAATCTTGAAGGGCAAAGGAAACACTTTTCAATGTGATGGTTCTAAACATAAATTATATAAAGATAAAAAATAAGCATATGTAAAATTCAAAATAAACATAAACAATAATGTAACATTTATTAGTAATTAATATACATTATAAAAATAATAATAATAAATACCCAATGTGATTTAATATAATCATAGTATTAGACTCTGGAGAAAAAATGTATTTGGAATGATTCCAGTACTGGCATTTCTGGAACTCACATTCAATAGTCATTTGTTTGTTAGGTTTCATAACAGTAATTAAATAATGAGTTCAAGAAATGACAAACTTTCATGACACATTATGTGGGTTAGATACATTAGCATGCAAAACAAATGATCTCATGAAATTCATCTCATCATGATAAACTTCTAGTTAAAGGCAACTCAATAAAATTACTCAATAAAATTGTTATTGTGAACAGTGGAGGTGTTATGGGGATTAGCTGCCCTAGGACTGCATAGGTGCTGGTCCTAGGCTGTCAAAATGAGACAACCATATAGTGTTATTAACCATTGGAACACCTCAATTGATAAGTGTATATTAAAACCAAAAACAAAGATCCTCTACATATTATTGCTCAGCACAATGTTGATGTAATTCTACTTTAGGAAAGCCATTATTTTTCTAATTATGCATTTCTTTTCAAAATTCTTGTTTAAATTAATTATTAATAAAATGTATCATAAACATGCATGTCTACTTTCATTTCAAGTTATTTTATAAAGCAAACAGCTTCTTTTGAAAATATGTAACTGGTATTGTAATAATCATTCAGATAGTTAATTATTACGCATGCAATATTAACAAACCTAATACAAATTGGTCCTATTCTTTTTTTCCAGATTTTCTAATGCTTTATGTAATTGTAAAATATTTTAATTTCCATAATAACTCTTGCGAATATATGTAAATAAAAATCAAGCCAAGTTTCTATTCAGCCAGATGGGAATCAGAAACGAATTATTGTTTAGGTTTCAACAAAAATTATTATTACTTTAGGAGCACCTGATATTGGATCACTTGTCCCCATAGTCCAGATCAATCAAGTCTATTCATGTTTAAAAACAATATTCCTGTGATTGAAATTTACCATTCTGATATGAAATTTAAAGAAAATTAACTGGCATAGAGATACTGAATATCTTGAAAATAATACTAATAAAAGGTCTTCAATTCTCTCTTGTAATGATAAGTTTAACAAACTTACAATAAAAAGATCACAGAGTCCATCCCTCATTCATATCAAAAGTAATTTGTTCAAGATTGGAAACAAACCAGCAGTGATATTTATAGCCAACTAGTATCTATTACCAATCAAAATTACTAATAGACTTTTGAAATAGTTGTATGATGTTAGAAGAGAAAAATGGAAAGAGACCATGAGAAATAAAACTTAATAACATATAGTTACAACATGTGGTCACTACTATCAAAACTTGGTGATGCAAAACTTTCTAAAATACTACTATTTTCTCTGCTAATGAGGTTGGCAATCTTATATGACAGACATATAAATAAAAGATAGGGCAGAATTTCTAGTTCCCTTTTCACAATGTTCTACCATTTATATCGATAAATCCTGTACATGTTAATAAACTTGAATGTGCCTTGAATTGTTTAAACTGAAAAAGAACTCAGGAGTAAATAAAATGCTACATTTTTAGAATCTAAAATAAAAATGTGGTTGACAAACCTATTTAGTAACATTATCATACAGAAAGCATTTCCGATAACTTGACATAAAAGCAAAACAATCTTAATAACCATAAACCTATCAGTGGCACTAAACATTATTGTCCAATATTATTATATGTTTCTTAAAAGTTTTTTGAAAGAATTATATTAATAAGAATTTTGCCAAAAGTTGAAAATAATCTATCTAAAAAGTACAGAAGGTTTAGATCAGAACTTGCTATAACTATGTTTTGTTTTTAGATCTATCTAGTATGTGAAAAAGCTTCTAATATAAACTAAAAACTAGGGTGACTTTTACTGAACTAATCACAGTTTACGATTTTTTTATTTTTTTGGGAAAAATTGGTTGTTGTCTTCTAAAAGTTTCCAAAATTATAAAATGCAAAACTAAAATTAATTTAATTGGCAAAATGTTCTCAAATAAAAAAATTGAGACATTAAGTGACTATAGTAGTAGATACAAAATTTTAACAGAATGGTCCTTTTTAGGATTCTGATCTCTCATTACTTTAATATATTCATCAATGATCTTGCCAATAAAACCAAGGAATTTATTAATTTCTCAAAAAATTATTTCCTAAAATAGGGTATCTCAATAAGGATATGAAAAGACTGGAATTATTTTAAATACTACGGCAGAATCTTATTTCCAATCAAATGAAACCAATATGTTCAATTTTTGAGCTAAACAATAGATCCCAAAATTTGAATATATTTTTCACATTAAGAGACTAAATCGCTAACCTAACTCCATACTATTTCAGAAAACCTCACCAGATAAAGAAGTTACTTTATAGAAATTGTATAATATGTTGTTAAGTTGACCAAACTTGCTAATAACTCAAGATATAGTCTTGCTATCTAAGACTTATCTCAAATCAAAATCCATGTTTTGGATATTAAATCATGAATCTACAGTTGAGTTGTGGCATAAAAACGAATGTTTTATGTTATTCCAAATAAATTTGTTTCCCTAAATCCAACAATAAGTCCAGTTAGATTTGATCTATTTTGGTGCAATTGCAGTGTTAACAACATATTCAAGACAATTCATAGTTATTATGCTCATTTCCTTCACAAATTGCATTTATTAAATACTGGTCTATGTAAAGGTGGTCAAATACAAACTATAAATAACATAGTTAATGGCTGCTGAATCTCTAGTTACTATTGAATAATTTAATATAACCACTAGTAATCTCCTGCTTGAAATTTCTAAAAGTTTATGATATTTCATTAATATTTAAGCTGTGAGAAAAATATTCCATATCCTTAAAAAATAAATAAAATATATTTTTTAAAAACTTTTTCTCATTATTGTTAAACAAACTAAGTGTAACTATATGAAAAAATGGAGTACAAATAAATTGTCTAAATTTTTTAGCAACATTTCCATGTAGTCTCTAGGAATCTTCAAAATAACTTCTTTTTAGTAATTTTCTTTTCTTTTCCAATATATTTAACAGTAGTTTCTGATGAAAGTATTCTCTAGAAAAAATATTAACAGCAACATAAAGTAAAGTACCAATCTATTCCACTATCTATATTGCATTTTCCTTTTAATTGTTTCTGTAAAACACTATGTATACGTCACCAAATCTGAAATAATTAATCAATAAATTTAAGATTCAACTTTTATTATCTAGAAGCTAGGTTTGTAAAAAGTTCAAAAAAATCCAACAGAAAACTAAAATAAAATAAGAAAGCATTTTACCACCATTGTACATCAATACTCATAAGTAATTTTTTGGTGGAGCAGGGGGTTGTTAACCTAAATGTTTTTTGACTAATAATTATTGAAAAATAATACAAGATTTTGGAGAATGATAGACCGATATATCATAAACAAATAAATAATTGTGGAATGGAAACTAAAAATTTAATAATTGATAAAGAAATCATTTGATACAATAAAATTATTTTAAAATGATTTTTATATCATATAAAATTCGGTTCTTCTCAAAACATAGAATGTTATTGTTTAAAATAATAATTTTAATTTTTTTCCTATCAGGAATGAATAGAAAATTCCTTTCTCCTCAATCCCCTAATTTATCCTTTAAAAAAAACAGATTCTTGCTGATCTAAAAACATATAATACTTTCCCCCAAAACCCGTCCTTTTTATCTATTTTGTAACACACATACAACACCAAGCTAAAACTATGGAAAATATATGTTTAACCACTTAACTATCAAATACATCCTACTATTTGTCAATCATCTATCTATATAAGTAAATATAGGGGATTTGAACTCAAACTTTCAAACTATATGATAAATATTCCTTCATTGAAAACTAAAACGCTAAACAGAACAACTATAAATTCTTTTTCTTCAAACTGAAGAAAAAAAAGATATACGTTGAAACTAAACTTAAAAACATTCAATATATATATATGTTTAAACCAAGCTAAAAGTTATTGTTTTGTACCTCACTAACTCAGTATTAAAAATATCACAAAATGAAAACAATGAATGTAAAGTGGTGACCTAATGTCAAGTTTATTGCTATGCAACCAGGTGTAGGAATGAAATAGAATTTTACTAAATGATTGTTTTAATGCTTCAACTATATATATATATATAATGTGCACAACAATAGACAAACATGGTAAGGTGCAAGAAAGCACAATTTATGCACACCTAAAACAAAATAATAGCACCCTCGATTTCAAACAGATTTGAATAAAAGTGAAACCAATCTTTAACTTAACCTTTGATAAGCAAACTCAACAATATCCATAACATATTTTTGAATGCCAAAACATGAATGATCGTATTGCATTTGAGAACAATTTTCCGATATTGTAGAATAAAGAAAAGGCTGAAGTCAGCGATTAAATCGGAAGATAATTACTCAATAATAATTCGATTCATATAAATAAATTCAGCATTTAAAATTTAACATTAAAGGAATATCAAATTTTCTACTCATGAGAAAAGACAGTTGTAAATATTTGCTTATTCCACAAAGAGTTTTATTCAACCATTGTTAAATGCAAGAAAGTAGTCAAATAAAAGTTATATCTATAAACGATTACTTTGCAATGTGCCATGGCTAGGAAGTAAATATGCCATAAAGATAAGAATGCCATTCCTGTGGCCACAGAAGCATGATGACTACAGAAATGCATAACACAGCTAAGCCAATGAAGCACCAATATCCATCAGTGACTCGGATGCCTTTGCCTCAAGAAAGATCGATCAGAGAGTTCTGCTCCCTGACTATCTTCAACATGGATAAGTGTAAGCTTATTAAATAAACTATTTCATCTAAATAGACTGATCTTAAAGTAATAGACATTAAATCTAGATTAGAATAATTCACCAAGCTTATGAACTTTGATTATGAATTGATTTAAATTTTACTTTTGTAATCTTTTTTCATTTCTGCACTTGGAAGCATTTGCACATAAGCATAGCTAAAGTTGATTTCCAGTGTAAATGTGAGAGTTAAATTCAGTTATATATATATTGAAGCAGATGAATCTATAAGCCAGATCCATGCTTCATGTCTTTCTAGATTACTAGACAAGGATCAAACCTGATCCAAGTTTTTACGATGTTTGTAAAACTTTCCATCTGCCATTTTATCTACATTTAAATTTTAGGCCAGTAAATAAGTTATTAAAGTATTAATTTTCTATTAAAATGTTTTCCTATAAATATTAGAGGGGCCCAGATAGATATATACACAAATACATATATATATATAGAATTACAGATGGAAACTTTTATAAAAATCAATATATAAATTTTTAATATGATTTTTTTTTTAAGTATTTTATTCTGGAGATTTGCTTTCACGATAAACCTTACTAACATTCCATAGCGTTCAAACAAAAGAAACTTCATTAACAAAATGGTAATGGATTTTCTAATTAAGGTAAAACTAAAATAGAAAAGATAATTTGAAATATAAATTCTGCAAATCTACATTTAATTAAAATAGATTTGAAACAATTAAATCATTGGGTTTATCGAAAAGTTGATTTCAAGAATACAATACCAATATACTTTAAGTATTCTAATATTGCCACTTAGCCTGAAGCATATGCAAAAGGGAATTTACCAAAAATAGTTGGAAAAGGTATAAATAGCCAAAGAGAACAATAGAAGCCAGCCAGTCCCAGATTTTGTCAGCAATTGCCTGGCAAATCTCCGTCAGTCAAATTTTTAAAATAATGATAAATGTGTTCTGAAGTATGATAGCAGAGTATACAGCAACGTCAATCTGCCCGTCTCCTGTCCTAAACATGACCATCAAAATACCATAAGCTGGAGACACCTCAAAAATGAACTGTTGAACTCTTTTATTCAATTCATAGCTAGCTATGCCTGTGTGGAAATTCAGTTTTCATCATAAGATTCTTAACTTCCACTTGGACTCATAATAAATTAGGTATCATGTTTCTAATTTGTTATTTCTAACTGCCTAATTTATTCTTCTAAACTCCAGTGACCTAATAATGTAACTCCTGCTAATTGTAATGTCTTCTAAAGTGTAATCCCCATAATGTAATTTAAAATATTTAATTTAATATTCTATAAAAAAATATACTTGCTATTACTTAAAATCTAATGTCTTTGCTCTCTTTCTATCTGTTTTAAAATTATGCCTCTTCTTAATGCTAAATTTCTTTCTAATTGCAGTTTGGAAAATATTATTATTAATTAATTAAAATGAAATGAATATATGCCAATTTTGTTCCATCTCGACAAAAGCTTATCTAAATAAATATTTGCTGTCTATTTCCTGACCAACGTTTGTCGGTAAATAAAAATGAATAATTCTCTAGCTCTGAAAGATTAATACTTGGAGCAATCTTTGTTTTGTCAAGATGAAACCATTTTATATTATTATGTGTTTTTTTTAAATATACTACACGGTTTAGTTGTGGGGAGATTCTAGATTCAAGTATAAAAGTTTATTTAGTTTAAATTATTTCATTTTTAAAGAGTGAAAAGGGAGGGGATTTATAAATTATATTCATGTTAAATAATAAGAGCGTAATAGAATGTTATTTGAAATGTTAGTAGGATTTTGTGTTGGAGGGAGATAGTGTCGCTCATTACAAATATTCATAATAATAATTAATGCTTATTTTATTCTTGTTTGTCTGGTCTTGATCAATCTGTATGCATTTATGTACTCTTTATAGTTCAGGACAATTATATATTTAAATGCTAAAATATATTCTCCAGTACTCGTATTTTGCCTTGTTGGTATTTTGCTTAATTACTTTCTTTTGTTCTATGTGACTGCTAGATCATAACTAGACAACATGATAATTTCACTGGCCATAAATTTTTCTATCAGGGTATGAAAGCTAAAATGGGAAGACCCTGGGTAAGCTAAGCTCAGCTAGCCTTGGTGATTCTCATATTTCTTTCACCTGAAATATTTTTAGGTTTGCCAATGGTGCAGACTATTCTTTTTTTATTTCTTGGTGTCACGGGAATGGGGCAGGTAAATTGAATCTATACTGGTAATGTAATATCGAAAGCTGGGATTTGTTAAATTTCCTTTGTCTGAACACATTATGGTGGGTTGACCATGATCTGATTAATTTATGTATTTTAAATCTTGAAATATTTATTTGCGAATATCGCGATCCATTTATATTTTAAATGTGTCACTCCTCTCCGACACCAGTTCCTATAGTTTGAGTTAATCATTTCTTTCTTAAAATAAAATCAATCAGAATAAAATTATGTTTATCATACTTCTTTAAAAATATCCATCCCTATACCTCAGACTTGGGCGGGCGTCTTCCATAAATCACTAATCGTGACATTTGTTATCTTGGCATATAAACTACACCGCTCTCTCGCCAGAGGCATGATAAATAACAAAATAGAAATTTGTGTTAAATAATTTATAAAATCAAAATCAGAGATATTAGATAAATTATAAAAAGGTTTTATTAAATATATATGTGGTTTGTCTCTATTCCTTCATTTTAAAATTAGTAATTTCTAATTAATTATTGTGCTATCTGATGACTCAATGTCACACATACCATTTTATATTTAAATAAATAGATAGTCTAATTAAAGTTAATAATTAGAGTCAGACATACAAATTAGTTGAGGCCCATGCTCTACCGCTGATGCTAGTGGGCTGAAGTGTAGAAAAGATTAATTGCTTGCCTCGAAAATGTTGTTAATTAGCTTGCAGATTTAACAGGGCAGAATCCATAAGTATTCTTTATCTTTGATCTCGCGTACAGTTGGATTCGAGGTACTTTTGCCCAGGCTGTGAATCATGTTAACATACAATTTTGACTGATAATATATATATATAAAATCTAGATCAACTTCCCTACTTATTCCTTTGACATTAGCAATCCAGTGTGGGATGTAGGTAAGATTTTATATTCCACATTTTGTAGAGTGTTAATTAACAACTTTTTATATTTGTTTTTCAGTATAAATGACTAACCTTCTTAAGTGAATTGTCCATCCTAACACTAAAAGGGGCCTAGATATGTGAATAGGGGGTCCCCAAAGGAGGAAGCCACAACCATGCATGAAATTGACAGGAATCTACACATTCAAATGCATCTATACATAGATTAAATTAGTTAGATTCATGGTCTTTTCAAATCATTCTTTTTTTTTAACTTTTCTATATTGTAATTGGTAAGTGTTGGATTTCTATTACAGAGCAGAGGATAGTAATCACAAGTACATTAAGTTATTGAAGTGGTAGAAAGTCATCCTTGACTTCAGCAATTCATGCAATCAATTATTGTTAAAACATTTTTTTTCTTGTTATTAAATGTTATGAAACTTGTTTTAAATCTAATCTGGTCTATGGCTTATCATGATTACTACATATTCACTTAAAAATAGCATATAATTTAAAACATGCACACACTCACATAACTCTACATGTAGTGATATTTGAAAGATTCTTCATGAGCATGTTAATTCACTATTCATCTATATAGAAATGCAATAGTTGTTACATGGACCAATTCAATCCCTGAAGAGAGTCAAATGCAATTATTCCCTGAGTTTGAATCTTGGAGCATAATGAGGCCAGAAGTGGGATGAGATATGGATGAACTAGCTCAAATTGCATTTGATTTAATGAATAAACATAGAAATAGCCCATTGGAAGTAGATGTGATCATGGATTGAGCACTTCATCATGCCATCACCAGCATGTTACCCAAAGAATCAAAGATCAATCTTAGATATATTTCCATTCCCTCACAGTGTTGTCAAGTTCATTACAGTATGTTCCATGATATGTGAGTTTGTATCCAATTACAGTTCTTCATTTTATCTGTTTATAGGATTTTTAATATTGTGCAGAATAAATACTTTTCAAAAGATTAATCAACTTTCCATTTTTAAAAAAATATTATATGGTTAGTTTCAAACATATCCTTAAACTCCAATTAGAATGAGGCCTTCATGTGAGAATTCACCATAATGATTATTATCAATATTACACAATATTTTGATTTCCAGTCAATTATTCTCCAAAACGATCTTTTAAAAAATCTATTTTTTGGCAACCCCTTTTGTAAAACTGATGTTATAGGATAGTAACTTTACTAAATCTATATCATCCAAAGTACAATAGCAACATTCGTGCTGAAAATGTACAGTACCGAATTTATTCATTGAACACAACACAATTTTCACTATTTCAAATAATATTCTGATTAAGTACTTAAAATATTGGTTAGTAAAGACAATCAGTACTTCATCATTTATGTATCAAAAAAAAAGATTTCCATTGTTAGTGTGTATAAAAGCAAAAAAAAGTGTTTAATTTGATATAAAAAATAATTGAAATCATATTTTGGTGAAGTACTACAAACATATGTATTAATATTATTATGCATTAATATCACATGTTTTTAGATATAAACATAGAAACATATATTTTCAACTGGAATCATGACAGCAACTAATATCACCAAACACCATATCACTATTTTAAACTGTGGATCAAGGAATCATTCAAACATCAACAACTAATGCATTATCTCATCAACACTGTGGATAAGAATGCCAACAAAATAGAAAAGCAGCTATTGATTTTATAGGCAAAGCATGGACTGAGATTGTTGATACAATTCAGTCTTATGTGGAAGGAAATCTGTTTGTAACTCATTACAAGCACCAAAGTCAAAAAAAGAATCTACTTCAATTGTACAGAAACCCATACATGACAACCAAGAAAGCAGCATTTAAAGAAGTTGATGATGACAACATTGGAATCACACAAAATGATTAATTAATGAGAAGTAACTGTGACTGGAAGATGAAGACAATGAAGAAAGGATAATTGAGAGGCCAGTAGAGAAGAATCTGGAGATCAAAAACTGAAAAAATTTATATTGCATCTAAAGATTATGAACATTTTGAATGAATTTGACTCTGAATTATGATACAGCATCAAATTTAAAAGTGCCTTAAGTCAAATAGTATAATTTCATAGGATGTTGTATTTAAAGAAAGTCAATCATTCTAGATTTTTCTTCAGAGATCATCAGCCATCATCATCTGGTATATCTCCCCCAAAAAACGATGGTAATCAAAGAATTAGATAATAATGATAATACTTACAATGAGCAATGAGTAAAATGATCAGACAGAAAACTGGATAATTATGATTGATGAATGGATCACAAAAAAAAAACAAATTTAAGCTAAATGTTTTTGATATAGATTTAAATTACATTAACATATATACATTACCTGAATAATACACATAACACATTTTGCACAAGCATATAATGTACATTAAAAGGTTTTTAATTATTATAAATATTAGTTGAGTAGCTTGTTAATATAATATTCACAGTATATAGTGTATATTATATCTAGAGTAACCAGTCTAACTTTTCACCATAGAAAACTATTATAACTGTTTGGTTTTTATATGATATTTTTCTTCTATGATGAGTTTTCTGGAACCAATTGTCCTTTCTCAATGAAATAAAGGTGCATTTATATTCTTGCATCATTCATGGTTTACTAATCCATACAATAGCCAGAATGTTTCATTTTATTATTCAATCATCAACAATGAAAAAAGGTTAATACTTGCTGAACCAAGCTTTTATGCACATTATTATTGCTATTATATATACCATTGTTATATAAAGATATTTTATATAGTATTGTCTGATTCATTTTATTATTGTATACACAGCTACATAAACAAGTTGGCTTAGGTTCAAATATTCAAATCTTTTTAAATTCAAATTGTTATCTGGGATTGATTAAAAAAATTAATATGGCTGGCAGATGTGTGACTGCAAAATATTATTAAAGAAACAGACTGTATTATTACAGTATTATTACCTTATAAATAATTGTATGGCGATCATTGATAAATCGAGTTTACAATAGATGGCTGGATAAAGCAAAAGAATATAAATTATTGCTTTTTTATTTAAAATATATGATTTCAAATCTCATGTGCCAATACAAAATATAAGTTGCTGATATCTGATTGAAAAAAGTAATAAAATAAATAGTTTTCAAATACAAAAATTCAAACCATTTTAGAAATATGAGGTCGGGTGGTAATGTCTATCTCATCCTGCACTGCTCTATGGTTGTAGAAGTTCATAAATTGTCTTTCTGCCAACATCTAATGAAATAAAAAAGTATGCATATTTTATTGTAATTTGTAAAATAAGTTATTAAAGAGGGAGGAATTTCAAAAAATTTTCTTCAATATGTGACTACTATTCAAGTTTGGTAAAAGATCCTACTGATGTAGATAAAAATAATGCAAAAACCAAATACATTAGACACTTTCACTAAATACTGATTGACAAATGTAAGATATAATATAGCATTCAAGAAGTCCAATATAGGGCAAATTTCTTTTCAATAGTCCTCATAAATGAACAGAAAAGTAGTACCACATTTTGTACATGTCAGAAGATGAGTCTTTGGCAAATATTGAATGCATTCTTATTTTATTCTTTATTTAAACAGTTTGAGACCCACTTACCAACCAATATTGTATGATTACCTGATTTGGCTATAAACAGTCTATCTTCAAACCTAGAGTCCAGAAAAAAGCAAGTAAGCATAATAAAACGTATGAGGGCAGACCATTTCAAAAAGTTTTACATTTAATATTTCTTGTAAATTTGAAAATATACATAATAATTTAGTAGTTCATCTGGTGATCGGATAGTTGAAGAGCAATAGCAATATAATAACGAACAGTTCATATGTCTATAGATAGACAAATAAATAAAGAGACAGCTAGTTAAAACTCATATCTATCTCCACAATTTCTTAAAGTTTTTATTTTTAATAACTATACATTTTCATAAACACTTTCTATATAAGCCACAAGGCTGATTACTCATTCCCTGAATGATCCTAATTAGATTTCTCTGAACCTGCAAATGCGCTATCAGCTTTTACTCATATTTTTTACTTACACTAGTCTGGTTTTCACTTTTCTCCACCCCCTCACTATTTTTCACTCTTCATTATTTAACCGTTTTGCAGGCAATTTATTAACTTTGCTAATTTGCATAATGTTAAATGTTATTAAATGCAAATTAAACTGTTGTCACTTGCAGTAACTCTAATTCTCTTTCCTGCATACAATTAATTCTAGAGTAACTCAATTGTCTGTATTGACCAGCACACATATAACTTTATTAATAAATATAAAACTATGCATATTATCGTTGATCCATGAATGCAACTTACATAAATGATTTTGAATTATGTAAAAATTTGATGAGATTTTAGCTAATGAACAAAAGAATATATTATTATATTAAATATATAAAAATGCACCCCATAAACTGAAGGCTGGAATTACATTAAATAAAATCACTTTCTATATCATCCCATAACTACATGCAATCTACACAGAATATATATAGTACACATTCTGATTTAGCTGTGTGGCTACATTGCAATAGTGTGTGCATAAAATAAAAGGAAATCATTATCACATTTTCTTTTATAGGAGGGGAATTTGTAGGGCATTGAGTTCAAATCCTACAGGACCAAGTACCCAAAGCCTCAGAAGGTGGGTGAGAGAAATATTTGTTTCTCTTTCTGTTCAACTTTATATTAGTAAAAGATGATAAATACTTTGAATAGTTTAATAGTTGTATTTAAAAGTAAAAATTTTGAGGTACATATAAATAGTTGTCTGTAGATACAAACTCAATAAATCATTTTTTTAAGTTTGCTTATTAACCATCTTTAAAATTAATTTGTATTTAATAGATTATAACATCCTTTCTTTAATAATACTTTAATTCTAATACTTGTCTTACTGATTCACTTTATAAATTTTAATACTCCTAATATTAACAATTTATAGCTTTCAGATCATTTAGATTGTTTTGAGAAGCAGGTTTCATATGTTTGAATATATGTATGTGCTTGTTTTACAAAGGGAATAAAGCATAAACATTTACAGATATATTAAAGTTTTTAAATATTTTGTATTTTGTGTGTGAAAATTTATTTCTTCTATATTATTTAAGATCAATTTGTCTCATTTTATGTCAAAGAGTTAATTAAGAAAGGTACAGTTGATATTTAAAGATTGTGAGAGAGCTACGGTCGGTTTGTCATAACAGATGATGTAAGCCATGCTAAATGATAAATTTTTAAAAACTTGTCAATTCACAGAAAAGATTTTATACAGATGCATTAATGGAATGCAATTTGTAAATGGCCATGTGTTTCAGTAACAAAAATATCTGTGATGTCATCAGACAGATTACCACATACATAGTCTGAAAATAAGGCAGTCAGAAGATCAGAATAATTCTTATTGCCTTTCAGAAACCACACATTATATTTTTTATATATTTGAGAGTTTCTGAAGCCTGATGGCAAATTAAAATTATTTTGTTTAGGGGTGTCTTTTGGCTACCCAAGAAACTATGCACATCAGAGGAGTTTAAATCTAAAGTATTTAAAACATTTTATGAATGATTTCCAAAGATGACAGAAGAAACTCATTGCTCACTTGTGCTGCTGAATTCAAATAGAAGCACACAGTAAATGCTGAAAATTATATGTTGCACCAGTTATATCCAGAGCAGAATAATAAAGAAATGTTCCAGTGCTAAAATGGTCCCTAAAAAAGCAATTTATTTCACAGCATCATCATCATCATACTAAAACAGAGGAATTGGAAGCCCAAACAAAAAATAGAACCATTCCACTAAATCACTGCAGTTTGTAAATCTATTCATGTTACATATTGGTGTGTGGCTGATTTCAAATTCTAAACCTTCAACAAGTTGACTTCAAAATGAAATTCGTTGGACTCTTTGAAACTGTATCTACATAGAGAATAAAAGAACTGGTAATAGCAATTTTAATTATATTTTTATCAGTGACTATTAACAACTCTTTTAATAATAAATTCATTTATCTCTCTTTAAATATTAAAATGGAAATCAATTATTAGAGAAGATTTTTAATAATAATAAAAATTGACCCTATTAATATATTATGTATTATTAGATTATCATTACATGTGATTTTATTTTTATAAAATGTGTGTATTGCATATTAATTCAAGTATTATGAAAATATGTTGATGTATATTGTATGTAAAAGGTTAAATAATTTTTATTCACAGGGAGAATTGACATATATGCACACACATTTAGTAATATAAATATGCTTACATGTATATTTGTTGCTTATGAATGTACTAAGTGATGGGGATAGAAATTTGGTATAAGTAAAAAAATCATTGTAATCTAGATAAGTAATTTGAAACCGATTTCTGTAGATATTCTTATCTCTATATAATCTAACTAACTTTTCTCTTCTATTTCTTGATTGGTATTATGTTTAAATTTATAGATATAAAATGTATGTTATATGAAATAGGAGGGTATGTGCATGCATCTGGTGTTTATTTTTAATATTAAAAATGTTTCCATGATATGAGATTTTTATTTACCTGCTAGAGAAATAAATGTATACACATCACTCTATATGATATGACATTGAGTTTACTTATCATTAAAGGGGAGGACTTTTGGCTATTTTTCTTATTATTATTCAAATGTAATTTTTCATTATTAATCATGTAAATTTTCTATCTGTATTGTTAATGATTAATCAGTAATAAATCTTAATTTGTTTATATTAAAAGAGGCGTATATGTTTCTTAAGAGCTAATCAGTGTCTTGTGAAGTTAGTTTAGTCATCATCATCATTGATAAATGTCAATCGTTAAGTCAAATATATTTTGGGTAAATTATATGTTGATAAAAGCTAAAATTTGAAGTATCATCATCATCATCACCGTCAGATTGATTAATAGTCTAAATAAATATAATAAATGCCTTATATAAATAATGTTTCTTGCTATGTTTTTGTGTATTATTTGTGAGCCATCCTAAGATAATGACTACTATCTGAAGATCATCAAATGTCACTAAAGTTTAGTGAATTGCCACGATATATCTATTGTATTTAATATGAGCTAGTAACACTTATGAGTATGTTAAATATGCATTTAAGATGTTAAAATCTTATATAATAATTTGTCTGATAATTTATTTGCACAAGTAAAAAATAATAAGGATGTTTTTCCCTTAATATTAGTGCAAACATGATATGGTTATAAAGTAGAAAATCCCACAGACTGTCATAAATAGTGTACTAACTGAGGTTCAAACCCAGTAGAATATTAGTATGTATATAATGTAACTTTATCTCGGTTTAGATAGCCTAATGGCGCAAAGATATACCATATACATATAAGTAAAACCGAATAAAAGGAGAAATACTAGATTAATTTCTTTTTCTCAATCTAGATTAATTTTATTCCTAGAGATATTCAGTTGCGCTAATGTCAGCTGTCTTTTATTTAAGTTACCATAGCTTCCCAACTGAAGTCTTCCTTTTTATTTAGATTACAATATACTGTATATTTAATTATTATTATAAATGTACAATTAGAAGTCTTTATCTACATAAATGAAAACATACAACCCTATTTTTACATGAAATTTTTGCTTTTTTATAAATCTTAAAACAGTAAACTGAAATTATGTAAACAATACCTTGATATGAAATAAATGCAAATTACTATATTAAGTAATAATATATTCATTCTAATATTAACATATATTTTCGAATTTGATTTAATTTTTTGCACGAAAGACAATATATTGTTACTATAATTTTAAATTATCTTACCGGATTATTTGAATTAAAATCTCTTTGTGTTGTGTAACGATGTTGATCAAATGGAACATCTGAAGTTAGATTAAAATAATGGTACCGCTTCTCATATAGACTTCTATAAAAGACACCAATATTTAAATTACTAAAATTTTGAAACAAGAAATGTAACTAAAAACATGGAATAAATTTAAAAAATAAAATAACAAAAAATATTTAATTTAAAAAAAAGTTAAACCTGCAGAAATTTTGTAATAATTACATAACTTTAATCATCTTTATTGTATAATCATTAATTGTTATATATGTTTTTAATTGTGTCAGTGCTGGGAAAGTATTTACTCAAGCATTCATGAACAGATATATATATATATATATATATATATATATATATATATATATATATATATATATATATATATATATATATATATATATATATATATATATAAAGGATGAAGTGTCCAGTCCATGTAATGAATGGAATGAGTGCTTCTGAAGAAATATTCACTAAAACTTTCAAAAACTTTAAAATTCAAAATATACAATAGTGTAGTAAGAACAATAAGTACATGAGTGTATATAAGCTATTTTGGAAAAATGTAAAAAAACAAAATGTCAACTATTTTGCTAAACAGGAAAAAAGAATGACCTATTCAAACTTCTTTTATATTCTGTTGAATTTCTGCTGACTTTCAACTTTTTTACCAACAGTTGAATTGTTTTTATATACAGCCAGGAATGAATTTGACCAACTCATTATTGGTTGATTATAAGAAGTTCATACAATGTTAAAATCTAATTTACAATTAAAACTTAAGAATGTTAAAACATTTGCAAGATAAAAATATATTGATAATGTATTATCTATATTTAAACTAATTACAGTCTGATTAACATACAAAAAAAAGAATGAATAATTCAAACTCATTATTTTTGAATGGAATTTCAGTTGACTTTCAATTTTTTACCAACAGTTGAATTGTTTTTATATATGATAAGAAATATATTTGACCAATGTATTATATGTTGATTATAAGAAGTTCACACAATGTTAAAATCCAATTTACAATTAAAACTTAAGAATGTTAAAAGTATTTGGTAAATAAAAATATATTGACAATGCATTACCGACATTGTAACACTCAGATTTGTACATACACATAACAAAATCCAGAGTCCAACACACTAAAGTCAATCAAAATGAGATGGTAAGATCCTGAGTCCAAACCATGCTCCAACTCATTCACCAGCACTCCCTGATTTAACACCATATGAGTGACATTTCTGAGGTTACACATTTGTGTTAATTTTAATTATAAGCCAGCTCTGAACAGAGAATAACAAGAGACCCTATGGCTAACCATGCACACATCACAAAATTGGACAAACATCTATTAATGGCTAAGCTAATATAATATTGACATTTTGTATAATAATATCTGGAAATATTAATAATTAAGTGGATTGGATTGGGATATGATAAAAGAATAATAAAGACAAGTGAAATTTAAATATATTTATTAAAATTATTAGTAATGAAAAACAAAATAAATTAAATTACACTATTTAGGGATCATAATGAGATCAAATACATGCTCACAGGTCCAATACAATGGAATGGAATCAGTCTGGCATAATACAGTGTTTGGAATCATTTAAATGTCTTTTGTGCTCAGTGAATAATCTATGCATATAAGAATTTAATATGCCAACATAATATTCATTTAATATCATGTTTTGCCATGTGATAAATAATAATTCTAACCAGAAATATAATTTAATTACTACAGTGATAATATTGTGACTGTTTACTAAGTTTCTCTAATATTCGAGCCTAATAATTTTGCTCAATAATGTGAATCATTATCCATCAAACTAAAGATTATCTTAATTTTGGATAAATCCGAATAACATATAGAGAGAACTGGTCAAACTAATCCTACATACATTCACTATAGGCACTTAAAATATGCTATAAAAAGAGAGGGGTTACTTAAATATATTAATATCCTCGTTTAACAAACAATCCGCATTTCTAATCAGATTTATAAAAGAGTAGTTAGGAAAGAAGAAATGGTTAAAATTGGGTATTTAAATATGCAAGGTGGTAGGAAACCAGAAAAGTGGATGAAATTAAATAAAACAATTGAAAATGAAGAGCTTGAGATATTAACAGTAGTGAAAACACATTTAAAAGAAGAACCTATTTTGAAAAATTTGGTATGGCAGGATATAAATAGAAAAGAAAAAGAAAAAAGGGTTGGTGGTGGTACAGGTGTTATATCAAAAAAATATTTAAATATTGTTAAATGACAAGAACATTTGTGGTTTGAAATAAGGTTGGGTAGACAAGAATGGATGGTAGCTATAGTTTATATAGCTACTGGAGATAGTCAAATTATAATGGAGTGGAACAATAACATATATGAATGTTTAGTTAATGATATACAAAGTTTTAAAGAACAGGGGAAAAGAATAATGATTATCGGGGATATGAATGGACATATTGAAGAGATTGATGATGTAGATAATAAAAATGGACAGCTTTTGAAGACATTTTGTCAGAGAATGAATTTGAGTATTGGAAATTTATCAAGTATTTATGAGGGACAATACACATGGTCTAGAAATAATATATTTCACACAATAGATTATGTATTGGTAGACAAAGGCGGAATGAATAAAATATGAAAAATTAAGGTGTTTGATAATGAAGAGAAAATATGTACTAGTGATCATAACTTTATTGTAATTGAAATGGTTAGTAATGTGATGGAGAATAGAAATAAAAGTAGAAATAATAATAATAGATGTGGATGGAGAGTGAATGATAAGATTAAGATGAAAGAGTATAAAATACAAGTTGAAGAAATCATGGAAAAGTTGGTTGGTGGTGAGTATAAGGACCGTTGTATTGAAATAAAAAAAGGGGCAAATAGAGTTTTAGGTGAGAATAGTCAGAAGAATAAAAGTATTAAAAAATAAGAATTAGTAAAAGTGTAAAAGAGAGGAAAGAAGCATGTAGAGAAAATAAGTGTGCTATTAAGAATAAGGAAAGTGAAAAAGATATTAATGATAAATGGGAAAAGTACTTGGAAACGAAGAAGTTGGCTAAAATGGATAATTATAAAAAATGAAATTGAATAGTAAATTGTTGGAGGATATTAATAAAAGTAGAAGAAATGGAAGTAAAAAATTTTGGAATTACATTAAAAGGAGAAATGTAGGAGAGAGAGAGATAATATTACTAAATGATAAGGGGATAGAGTGTAGCTCTAGAAAAGACTTGGAGAGAATCTTAAATAGATATGTAATAGATATAGAAAAGTTGGTAGGTGTGAAGGATAGAAAATATGAAAGCATATAGTAGTAATGGGAATATTAGGTTTACAAAATATGAATTGAATGAGGTAGAGAAGAAATTGAAAAGTTAAAAGGCAAGAGGTTTAGATGGATGGGCAGCAGAAATGATAATGAATTTAGAGTACAGGGCAAAAGCAAAGTTATTATCTTGTTTTAATAAGATGGCACAAAATAGTTTTTCCAAGTAGTTGGAGTAATACAAGAGTAAGATTATTATTTAAAGGAAAGGGTAAGAATCATAGAAAGTTAAATAATTATAGACCGATAGTGGTAACATCAGTTTTATATAAACTTTTTTTATATATGGTGGCAAGAAGAGTTGTAAAATAGATGGAAGGAAATGATATAGTAGGGGAAATGCAAGGAGGTTTTAGATTAGATAAGCATTTAGGAGATAGTTTATTTGTAGTTACACAACTTATGGATGTGAGTAGGAATTCAGATAAATAGTTATATATGAGTTTTATAGATATAGAGAAGGCATATGACAGAGTTAATAGAAATAGATTATGGATAAGTTTAACAAATTTGGGAAAGGATGATGCTTTAGTGGATATTATTAAGAAATTATATGAAAAAAATTATTATACATATCAATTAGGAATATAGAATCAGTTAAAGTTAAAAATGCGGTGGGACTAAGGAAAAGATGCCCGATGTCACCTATTTTGTTTTTATTGTATTTGAATGAAATGGAGAGAGCAATAGAAAGACTAGAAAGAGGGATAGAGATACCGTTAACAGGTGGCAAAGGAGTATATATTTTGTCAGGTTTTTTTATGTGCAGAAAGAAGAGAAGATATGGAAGTTATGCTGAGGACATGTGCAAGGGTGGGTAAAGATATGGGGATTAAATTTAGTGAAGAAAAATCAAATATAATGATGGTGAATACTGAGGATAGAGAAGATGTAGAATTTTTATTGGTGAATATAAAGTTAAGTGTGGTGAATAGATATAATTATTTAGGAATTATCTTAAGTAATCAGAAAAATTGTTTGGATGAATGGGAGAAAAAATTGATAAATGAAGCAAAGATAAGAAAGGGATTGATAAAGAAATTAACAGTGTTTTCATATAATATGATGTAGCTAGAATTATATGGAAACGTGTTGCAGTAGCAAAGTTAACATATGGTAATGATGCATTATGTGTTAGTAAAGGGGTATTAGATTACTTAGAAATGGAATGATCAAGTTTTTATATGAGAGATGCAAAAAGTAAAATGAAAATGTTTGGTAGATTGCAGTTTATGGATAATAAAAAATAGCCAAAATAGTATTTTAATTAGGTTATGAGTAAAGAGCAGGCAACAAGATGGGTGAGAAAGGTAATGCGGTATGCAAAAGATTTGGATAAAGAATTTATATCAGTATATATTGAAGCAGTCGGCCTGATACTCAGATCGAGCTTCACAGCCCACTCAGAATCTCCCACCACCAAACCATATTCAAACTCCATCCTTATGCATGTATACATATTTATTAATACATATATTTTGTAGCTTAACTAATAAAATGATAACTGACATATATATATATATATCTTAATGTAACTAATTTTAATAAGTAAATATTTGATTTGATTTTAATTCATATGCATGCATAATGGATATGTACCTATTATAGGTGAGGGGAGACTACTTTTGACACATATATCAAATTAAAATGTATTATATTAATGTATATTTTTAAAATTATATTTGATTTATTATTTATTTTAATCATAGTGGTCAGGAAATGATGCAATCCATGTAAGAATATTCTCGAGTGTAATTAAAACAATTTACTGGAAACCCAATTAGTCTATCTAAAATATATGATAATTTCATAGAATAAAGTAAAAATCCATTAGTGGAAATTTTATCCACTTCAAATTTGTTTTAAAATTATAGATCATATTTTAAAACAATCATTCAAGAAATTGTTAACAGTATTGCATTGTTTTTAAAACTGACTCAAACAAAAGGTCAGCAAATTTCAGATCCACTAAGTGCATAAAGTGCCTCAGATGTAGCAGCTAATTGCTTTCCAATATCAATGAAAAAATAGTATAAAGACTGCTAGATTTGAATCCAGAGAGAGGTAAAGCATAATATTTAAACAGCAATGGCAGATCTAATCCACGCTCGTGGTAACAATACAATGTATCGTGAGTAGAGGAAATTTCACCTTTCTCTCCATTCAAACATGTTCTTTCCCACAATCACCACTCTAGATTCTGTTACCCATGAACTTTAATATGCTTAGAGACTGAAAAAGTAAATGCTACCTGCTTGATTGACCAAACCTAGATCTAGTTCACCATTTCCAATGGACAATGAATCATCAAGAATTGCCACTAATTTTTATAAAGGTAAAAGAACTCTATCCACTGCCTAATGTCTAAACTTCTAAATTCAGCCTCCTGTAATTATTTTCTAATCACCCTGTCTATAATTTAAGATATCATTCTATTAGATAATTAATATTGTGTTATAATGATTTGTAATTTACTTACCTCTAGTTTGTACATAACTCTATATAACTTTAATTTCCTTCTATCATTGAGTCTCTATTAAATAAATGTAATATTTTCTTTCATCTTCATGTGGCAATAATATTTTGTAATTTTCATTATTGTGTTTTATATATTTAAATATGCCAATAATTGCCTAAATTTGCAAGAATTTTGCTCATCTTTTTCTTTTCTTTTATTCCCATTTCTTTTCATGGGGAAGTCAGTTTAGTTTTTAATTGAAACAAGTTTGTTATTTTGATGAAAGCGAATGCTTGCAAAGTTGGGAAAACAAATTATTCTATAATAATTAATCTGTTTTTCTAAGAAATGTTTTTATTTTATTTTATTTAAATAATAAGTGCTAATCTTAACAACTTTATGAAATCAAATCTGTTTATTATGAAATAAATAAACACCACTCCATTCGTATATGTATTTCATTAGGTTTATTATAATATAAAGCACTTATTAACCGAATTCTCATATTTATCTAACAGTGTGGGAAGTTTATAGATAAATTAAAGTTAGGGGAAAGGCGAGTCCTTATTTCAATGAATTATGTATTTTAATAAGTTTAAATAATCCATTACTGTTTAGTAATTAAATCATACCTTTGCATGGGATATTCCATAATGTATAGGTAGTAATTAAGTAAATATTCTTTAAAGTTATATGTGTTATTTCAAGCATTGCGTGCATACAGGCCTCATCGTTCGCTTATATATATTTGTGCTTTTCTCTACCCAGGCATGTCAGAAATCCAAACTCTGTCTCATATCTCCAAGTCCAAGAACCAGGCTCTTAACCCTCTGGGGTTTTATTTGGTCACTTAAGCTGGCTTTATATGGGAGTGCTCTGGGAAAATCTCAGCCCATTAGGCATTTATTAATTGAATGTAAATGTTTGAAAACAGAAAGTTTACAAATAATGAACTTATGGAAGAATAAATATAAAAAAGTGATTATACCGAAAATGGGTTCTTGGTTTCTATGCTGGGTTTGGGAAAAGGGGGATTTAGATATAAAGGCCATAAGGTTGACAAAGATTATGTGGAAATGGGATAGAGTAGAATATGGGAAAACTTAGAGTGGGAATGAGAGGTAAAGTGGCTAACAGGTTTCTCTGGACATAGTTGTTGAGAGATTCTTGACTCCGTTTAAGGAGAAATCACAGTGCATCACATCATATATCTGATTTATTAACAATTCACAAATGAATGCTCATATTGTCAAATAGTGATAATGATTAAAATATGTATGAAAAAATATAAAATAAAATACACATAAAAACATATTGTTTTGAATAAAATTAAATAGTTAATAAAAAAAGTAAAAAAAGTTTTTCTTGTATCAATTTTTTTTAAATATATGAAATTTTTTATTAATCATACTTTATTTCTTCTTTATGTGAATTTTAAAGTAATTTTACATTGTTGCTTTGGTTTTATGTGATTTTTGAAAATTATGGAATGTATGCCCCATTTTTCAAGGTAAGTTAAGTCTATTTTTATGTGACTTATTTTGTGCGCATTTTCTGAGGAACCTATCTACTGCATAAAATGAAACCCAGGTATATATACGATCTAAGCAAAATAAAGTATTAAACTGATTTATAATTTAGACTAAATCGCATTTTAAATTATGCATGATCTTTTAAATATGTGAAAATTGTTGTGGCAAGTAAAATAAAAACATTATTTAAAAAATGTTAGTGTGCTTCCATTCCTAAAAAGATCATGCTTTGGCACTGATATATATATATATATATATATATATATATATATATATGGCATCAAACACTATATAAGTGTGTTGAGCTGAAAATCACAAACAACGTTTAAATGTACCAGAAACGTACGTTTAATTGTCAATTCAAAAAAATAAGTTTCACTTTATGTCACTGTTTAATCTTATTTCCATTATAAGTTTCTAATGACTTCAGGTAAAAAGAAGTCATTTTAAATTGACAGTTAGTTATAAAAACTTTTTCCAGCAGTTGGAGAGATCTTCAATTTTAACATATATATGGATGTGTATATTTCTTACCTAAAAAATTATGTAAATAAAGTATTAGAAATAAGTAGAAAATGTGTTCTAGTTATTATTTTTGGCATAGTTATGAATATAGTTGTGGATATACATTTTTTATACGTTTTATGAACAGCAACTAGATAGTTCATCTATAATTAAGTTCTTATACATATATATATATATAATCACAATATTACATTTTTAAATTACTTTAAGTAGAAATTAATGTAAAAAATAAAATAAAAATGTACTAAAATTATTCTCTACCATATATATAATAGAAAATTATCTAACAATATAATATAACCCCAAAACAAAATTGTACTAAAATTCTTCCACAATCATGGTTTGATCTAGCAACAAATATACTTTTTCAAGAAATTCAGTAATATATATATATATATATAACAAAATAGATTTCCCATTATTTACTTCAAAAACCCTTTTCTTTTAACATCAAACAATGTATTCATAAGACTGATGGCCTCAGATTGGAAAAATTTTATCATCAGAGTGTTTTTTTACTGAAATGAATTAAAAAGAAAAGTAAAAGAAACTCATGATAAAAATTTTTGAATCTGAGGTCATCAATCTCATGACAGTCTTTAATACTAGAGGAACTAGATTTTTTAAGTGAATGATGGGAAGAATATTTTGTTTTGTGTATGTATAATATATAGTGTATGTTATTTTGTTGTATTTCGCTTGAAAAGATCTACTGTTAATAGATGAAACCATGGATCATGGAAGAATTTTAGTAAAATTTTGTTTTTTGTCTAGTATTGCAATGTTATATGATTTTCTGTTTTGTTTACCATTATTAGTATACCAGTAAGCAGTATTTTATTATACATATATGCCCTAAGTAGGCTTGAGTGTAGAGCAACATCAGTCATTTATTTATCAAATCAATATACGCTAATGCATAAACAATTCCAATAAATAATACATATAATGTTATATATTATAGTTACAGCTTAAGACTCACCTTTCCTCAGGAAAGAATACATTTTGAGTAGAAGGTGGGGCATGTGGGGATAGGTTAGAAAATGTATCAGAAGGTGCATGATAATAGTAACCATTATTTTGTTCTTGACATGAAGAATGAAACCAAGAAGATCCAACTTGATGATGATGATTCATCATTGATGGTTGAAAATCTTAAAAAGTCAAATTGAAAGTATTTTTTATAAATTGATTGTTTACAAATCAAAATATAAAACTAAATTGGATATTTTTTAAATAAATATTATACACTAATTGTCTTAAAAAGTATGATCCAAAACTATAAAAGCATTACAACAGTTCTCATGTTTAATGGTCTAAAAATGTATCATTCTTCCATTTAATATTCAATGTTATTTACTACATGCAGAGATTGTATGTAATTAAAGGAAAAGAATTTCGACTTTTAATATACATGTTGTCTTGAGATTATAATAGCTCAATGTTATTATGTTGAGTACTGAGGATGCTATCAAACCCAATACAAGGTTGTGGTTTTTAAAAGTATAAGAGTGACCATCTTATTTTTAAACCTACATTCTAATTATATAGGCTTAATCTAAAGCATCTTAGTTTGAGAGCATGAAGATATTTTTCTATTCATTTTTATCCATTATTTTCTTTCATATATTAACATTCACCTAAATCTATTGATTTACTACATGTTAATATTATGAATTAATTTCCTTTAATAATTCATAATATTAATGCATAATAAGTTGAATGATTTCATGAATGTTAATATATGAAATAATGGATGTTAAAGTGAATAAAGAAATATCTTCATGCTCACAAACTGTTTTAGATTGGCCTATATAATTAGAATGTAGTTTAAGGATAAGACAGTCACTCTTATCCTTAAAAAGTCTATTTTGTGTTTGGGTTTGAGAGTATCAACATGACACAGTTGAGCTATTATAAGATTAATACAAAGCATATATATTAAAGGTGGAAATATTTCTCTTTAATTACATTTTTTCATTATAAATCATAGTATTAAATTATTTAAAATTTCTGTAAAATATAAAAATGTCATTTTTATTTTATGCTCCCATCCAAATACAATGAATAAAATTAACAATTTTATAAACAATAAAAAAGGCCAGAAATATTAATCTAACAAAAGTGACAAAGGTTTGGTTTAAAATATTTTTTTCCAAACTAAAAGATTATGATGGCAATATTTTGATATTAGTTATATGTTGGATTATTTTCATCAATTAATATTAATTGTTAAATGTTTTTTTAAATCAAACTATTTTAATTTTGACCTTATTAACACAGCATTTAGAATTGTATTATTCTCCTGTCATCAAGAATTGTTGATATAACCAGTGTGGGAATTGATCAAGGAACATTTCCTTCTTTCATCAGGAATTGCTGATATAACCAGTATGGGAAATTGATTGAGGCATTTTTTATCTCAACAGGAATTGATGATATATCCAGTGTGGAAATTGATCAAGAGACTTTTTCTTCTTTAATCAGGAATTGATGATATAAACAGTATGGGAATTGATCGAGGGACTTCTCTCATCAGGAATTGCTGACATAATCAACTTGGGAATTGATTGATAGACTTTTTATTCTCTCATCAGGCATTGCTGATATAACCAGGTGGAAATTATTGAGAGACATATTCTTTAAAAATCAGTGTGGAAATTGATCAAAGGACTTTTTTCTCTTATCAAAAATTGCTAATATAACCAGTGTTGGAATTGATCGAGGGGTATTTTCTTTTTTCATCAAAAATTGCTGATATAACTAGTGTGGGAATTAATCAAGGAACTTTTTCTCCTCTCATCAGGAATTGCTGATGTAACTAATGTGGGAATTAATAATTTATCGAGGAACTTTTTCTGCTATTATCAGGAATAGGTGAAATAATGATTGTGGGAATTGATCAAAGAGATTTTTCTCTTCTCATCAGTAATTGCTGATATAATCCTTGTGGGAATTGAGTGAGGAACTTTTTGTCCTCTCATAAGTAATTGCTGATATAACCAGTGTGGGAATTGATTGAAGGACTTTTTCACTTTCATTAGAAATTGCTGATGTAATAAGTGTGGGAATTGATCTAGGTATATTCTCTTCTCTTATCAGAAATTGCTGTTACAATCAGTGTGGAAATTGATTAAAGAACTTTTTCTCCTATAATCAGAAATTGTTGATATAACCAGTGTGTGTAATGATTGATGAATGTTTTCTAGTCTCATCAGGAACTGCTTAAATAACCAGTGTGAGAATTGATCAAGGGACTTTTTTTTTCTCATCAGGAATTGCTGACATAACCAGTGTGGGAATTAAAAGAGATATTTTTTCTCTTCTCATAAGGAATTGCTGATATAATCTGTATGTGAATTGATCAAGAGACTTATAGATTTATAAATATTGGAATTTAAATGAGGACCCTATTTAATTAGGCTAATCTGTTAATAGAAATGGTAAAAATTGTAATGATTCCATTTTTTTTCTTCAAAACAAAATCAATGAATAATTTTCAAACATTGACTTATTATATTAGTTTGGCATATTGGTTATTTGTCATTGTCTTATAACAATTTGTTCTCTTCATATTTATTTTCTCTGTCCAATATTTTGGACTTTACCTTGTAACAAGTTCATTGGGATATATGGCCTGCTACTTTTTGGACATATGTTTATTCCTTTTTTAATCCTAATTATGTGCTCTTTTAACATATTAATGAAGAATGTTTTTAACATTTTACAGTGGGATCAATAAAAAGTGACTAAGAGAGTGAAAACTGATTATTAGAAAAAAGAAACAGATTTAATTAAAATATCAAATTGTGTATATATCCATTAACATAAATTTAATTGGGAATAGACCAAAATGTTGGACATAGAGAATAAAAAGTAGGCTGTGACCATCCGACAAAGCTCTAGAAATAGGAATCAAGATAAGCAATGAGAGCACAAAATGGTAAAAGCAAGAATCAACAAATAGTAATAACCACTAGTGAATAAATACTTATCAATTAATAATTGCCTAGAGAAGAAAGAAAATACTATCAATTAATAATTGCCTAGATCATCATCATCATTATCATCACAACAACAACAGCAATAGCAGCAATATCAACAACAGTAACAACAGCAACAACAGCATCAACAACAACAGCTGCAGCAACTGCAGCAGCATCAACAACAACAACAACAACAGCAGCAACAACAACAATAATATATGTACATTTTAAATAAATAAAGTTTAATAAAATTTTGTACAGTATAGTAAAATTATTGTTATAAATATACTCTGGAAAATTAGCATAAAGTTGAAAATCTGAATTTATATTGAGTGAGGTAATATATATGGATATGTTCTAGCAAGATAGAACAGTATTTTATACAATCGTTTGAAAAGCACTTGTAAAACATAATAATGCAATATATTTGCTAGTCATTGTAGAAGTCAATAAATTAGTTAAAGACTGACATTAGAAATAAGATTAGAATATCTGTGTTAAAACCAAAGTAAATGGATACACACATATAAACAATTAGTGGAATTGGCTAAAGAAGTTAAAGTACGTATGTCAGAGATATCAAGCACTAAATGTTCATAAATAAATTCAAAGATAATATTAAATTGGCTACTGTTATGTTTAGCTGATAGACATGTTTTATAAATAGATAAACAAGTATATGAACTTAAAAATTCCAAGATGTTTTTGAATAAAGTCACCTTGTGAGCAGTATCATGATTATAGCTTGACTAAACAATACAACTTGCCATAGAGCCAGAAACTTGTTCATGAACCAACTGTTGTTCAGAATATTGAACTAGAACTTCAGAAAAAGTTTACTAAGTTACCCAGATCTGATGTATAAAACAGCAATAGCAAAGTGTACTGCACAAGAAACTCTGTTAGACAATGCATCAGAATTCAAGCTTCAATTGGTGTGCAGAATATCTAGATCTGTGTGAAAAAATCAAACTTTTAACTTGATTTCAAACGCTGCAAAAGATAACCTCACTTGTTGTTTTTGTCATTTAAAAGGCCACACTAATTTTTTTTTACAGATTTAAAATAAAATAGTGTCAAAGATTTTAGCAGTAAAGAACATTTAGCTCGTGTTTGCTATCAAAAAGACAACAGTTTAAAAATTAAACCATGCCTAATCTTTAAATCAACAGAAGGTGGAACAAGAAGTAGAAGTGATGTTAAAAAATGGCACTGGTAGTGAACATATTGTGTTATAAATAACCATCTGTGAAAAGAAAATAAATATGGAAATTGACAGGGCTATAAGATTATCAACATTATCACTAAAAAATTGGAATATTATTAATTGAAAAAATACTATCAATTGCATATTGGTGAAGTACATATGTTCTGGTCATGGATGTAAATGGCAATAAAATAGACATACGTGGTAAAATGATGATACCTATAAAACTCAATACCAGAATTAAAAGGCTGCTCTTATTTGTGGTGAAGAGAATTATTAATCCTATACTGTGTACAAAATGGTTCAGATCTATTAGAAATCTAATTAAAAAAATGAAAAAAAGAGATTTACAGGGAAATTGAATATTAATGAAAGGAGCCTGTGTCAGTAAATGTGTCAGCAATATCAGGAAGTGGAATGTCAAAATACAGACGGTAAAAAACTGTTTCAGATATAGTTATTTGAACTTGCTTAGGAAGAAGTGTAAATCATGGATAGAATCAAAACCCATAGCAAATATTCATATAGATTTTGTTGGTACAATGAATGAATATCTGTTCTTAATTGTTGTAGATTCTTATCCTCATTGGGCTGAGTAGAGGCTTAAAGCAAACCCTATCATGGAGTACACAATTAGAGCTCTCAAATAAAGTTTTGCTAGCCAAGGTTATACATAAACTCTGGTATTCAACAATGGAACTGGATTTAACTCTATAGAGTTGGAAGACATTTGATTGAAATAGAAATATGCCGTGCATTCATTCCAACCTCTCATGCAGAATCAAATGGATTGGCTGAAAAAAGGATGCAATATATAAAATCAATGCTTAAGAAAATGTGTGCTAAAGAGATGAAAGAGTCATTGGTATAGGCTATATTTTACCAACTTTTCAACCTAAGAGCAGCAACAATGAAAAAGTTGGCAGAATTGTTATTATGGTGAAAATGCTACATCACTTATCTATATTATTACTAGTTAAAATATAGGTCAAAATAAATGAGAAAGTGAGGAATCCAAAGTCGGAAAGCAAGTTTATCTTGACTTTGGAAAATTTCAAGTCAGTAGATCTGTGTGTTTTATAGATAGTGTATTAAGGAAGTGGGTGCCTGATGTTATAGTTGAAGTAGTATCTGAAGTAATTAGAGTGATAAAGTTAGAAAATAGACTACATATGAGATGTCAATAAACACCATCCATGTTTGTGTGAGAAGTCAGATGTAGAAAATGACAAACATACACTAGTTAGTACAATATCAGAATCCAGTGAATGTGAAGAATCTGTTGATACCTTATCAGCCAAATAAAATGTGAAAACATCAGTTGGGAATCAATCTAATGAATTAAATGCTCAATCAGGCAATTATACAGAAGAACTGGAGGGGAGAGAAAGGATGCTTTATCATTATGACCAATGATCAAATAATATAATTTTCAATCATGATGAAGAGAGACCTGTGTTTCTACCTAGATGTATCAGTAATCACAGGACTGAGATTTAAAGTATTATTTTCTATAATAAAAAGGATGGACTATCCATGCACAATTATAATTACTGTTGTAAATAAGTATTATTAAAATATAAGTATAATGTCTATGCTTAACCTAAATATAATTAAAGGGTATTTGAAGTCAGACTTTCAAACTCTGTAAAGTCATACACTCTATCCAATATAACTGATACACATAACCACATGTAAAAAAGATAAATGATCTCCAATATATATTTTGTGCTGAACCAGCTCTCATCCATTAATCCATTCATCATTTCCCACATACATACCTAATCAGTGCTCAGTTTACATTAAGGTAATAAATCTATACACATCAATGGATAGGCTTCAATACTCTCCAGTCTCTCTTCAACCATCCATATCATTAAAAACAAGCACTGATTATGTGTATGTGGAGATGATCCAGACCAAATGATAAGTGCTGGTTTAGCATGAAATATATTGGAGATTATTTATCTTTTTTACATATATGTTGTCATGTGTATCGGTTATATCAGATAGAGTGGTTGATTGTAGGGAGCATGAAAACCTGGGTGCAAATCCATTTTTATTATTATAAATAAGGTTTATTAAAAAATTATAATTGTGTGCAGACAATACATTATTATTTCCTCACTTAAAAGACACACCCTAGAAATTAGCATACAGTATAATGAGATAAATAATAAATGAATTTGACATATTCTAAATAGTCCTCAAATTATTATTAATCATTTTTCAAAAAGTAAAATGATATTCAGTAATATTGACATTTATTATTACTATCATTATTTTAGCACAAGTAAATAAACTTCTTGTAGAGTTTTAAAGTTATATCTTAATGTTATTTTATTTAAATATTGATGTTTATATGGCTGGAAAGTTGAAAGTACTTCTGGGTACACAGTATTAAAATTACAAAAATTTCTGATGCTGGAAAAAAATCTTAAAAACAGCATATTTTTTGTAAGATGAAAATATAAATAATTTTGTAACTGCCCTAACAAATGATAACCATGTAAAAAATATAATAAATCTGACTTTGTAAGAACCTGTATCTTGCAATCAAAAAATGTGAGAGAAAATGAGATACTATATCTCTGGATGTAAGAAAAAATGGCAAGATTCCTATATAATTTCAATGTACAATTTTTTTATTAATTACTTTTTTACTTTAGTGCTTCAGAAATCTTCATGCATAAAATCCTTTCCCACTGAAATGCTTTCAGATTATTACATTTCAGCTATGCTGAGCATAATCTTTAAAAAAAAATTTAAAACTACTTTACTTATGTTGTATAAATTAGACTGGAATGTGGAAAGACATTACTGAAATATAATGTTTAGAAAGATGCTTTAAATATTCTTCATGTGTAAATTTTTCCCACTGAAATGCTTCCAAATTTTTACATCACAGGCTTTTATAAAACGTACTTTAGTTGCAATCCTCATCATATATCTTTTAAATTTTTTTAAATATTTTATGTTTGTTGTATAATTTATTCAGGAATAGTAGAATTTATAGTGAATACACTTTAAAGGGATATAACAATATCTTTGATAATATTGTATCACCCTCTTAAATGTTTTGATATTTCAGAAATTCCTGTGAATAAATAAAGTCTGACCTCCAAACAGCATATCATAACATTTGTGAGGAAGATTTGAATATTTTCTATTGAATTTTCAGTTGATGATATATACTGGAATATTTTCTTTGACATCAAGTAAAATTTAAGTGATTGTACTTAAATGTTAGTTTGGATGTGGGCAAAATAATAAATGTTCTTAATTTTATTGAGTTGTGATGTTTCTTAAAATTGCATAGTACATGATGTATGATTTATTGAAGAAGATGAGCTAGATATTTTATTCAACATTCCATACAAGATGCTATTTGAATGCTACTAACTTTTTAAGTGGCAGTATCAACCAGCATCAGTCGTGGAATTCAGTAGAAATACTCAGTTCACAGTGTACAGTTTGAACTAGTGTGTAGTTGTTAAAACAGCAAAAAATAAATTTGTATATATTACAGTTACACAGTTTTTCTAAATCATTGTGTTAAGTTAATAATTGAATTTTATATTTTGTTAAAAGGTATGTATATTTGTAACTTATAAATAATACTTATATTTTGTTACAAGTGATTAATAAATACATTGTACTGAAAGCATTTAATATTTTCAATTTATGTTTTTCTTTTGTATTTCTTTCAGCTTTGTTTAACAATGAGTAAACAAAGTAAAATATTTAATATTTTTGGAAGGAATAAAAAATTTCTCAAGAACCCAATTCGGAATAATGAAAATGTAGAACTGCCTACTATGTCGATAGAGCCAGTAGTGGAAAAACCAAAATTGATGCACACTTTTGTTTATAATTATAAAGAAAAATATATTAATTATGGTTTCACTTTTATAAAAGAAAATGTGTTGTCTGTGGATCTATTCTGGCTAATTCTTCATTTAAAAGTAACAAACTATTAAGGCATTTGGAAACAATCCATAGTCAGTATAAAAATAAATCTGTTGGTTTTTTTTAAAGAAAACGAGATGAATTTAAAACAAATAGATCTAATTTAACAAAATTTGTTTCTACAGATAAAATAAAACCTTTAAAATGTTTGTATTTGGCAGCCTATCCCATTGCTAAATGCAAAAAAGCATATACAACAGGGGAAATGTTACTAAAGCCATGCATGAAAGATATTTCCAAATAATTATTTGGCAATGAATTTGGATCAAAAATAAACAGCATTCCCTTGTCAAATAACACCATAAGTCAGCGAGTAATTGATTTGGCTGATGATGTTGAATCTCAATTAATGGACAATATAAAAAAATCATTGGCTGTTGATATTCAATCTCAGTTAATAGAATATATATAAAAAATCTAAGTATTATTCAATTCAATTAGACTAATCTACAGATGTTTCCAACAATGCAATAATATTAGTTTATATAAGATATATTGATCTTACATGTAAAGATATTCAGGAAGAATTCCTATGCAGTTTAAAATTAGAATCTTCAACAACATCAGAAGAAATTTTTAAAAAAATGAAATTGTATTTCCAAACAAAAAACATTTCTTGGGAAATATGCATAGGGATTTGTACTGATGTGACGGTAGCAATGATAGGAAAACATAGGGGTTTAGTAACATGCATAATGGAAATTTCTCATCCAGCTTTAATAATAACCCATTGTTTTCTTCATCGAGTACAATTGACTACCAAAGATATGTGTGCAGACGTACATGATATTTTAAATCAGTGTGTACAAACAGTGAACTATATTCAAAAGAGTGAACTAAACACGAAAGAGTGCACTAAACACGCCTATTTCGATTAATGGGTTCAGCTCATAAAAATTTATTATTACATTCTCACATAAGATGTCTTTCAAGAATGAGGGTTCTGAGATTATTTGAACTTTGTGTGGAAATTGAATTATTTCTTAATGATCAGAAGCCAACAGTATTCAGTGAATATTTTAAAAATAATGTATGGCTTTCCAAAGTTGCCTATTTAGATGACATATTTTCATTAATAAAAGATTTATCTTTGTGATTACAAGGATATCATACAAATATTTTTATTTGTTACAATAAAATGGAAGCATTTTTAAAAAAAAATGAATTCTGGTTTAAACAGAGTTAGAAACAATTGCTTTGTTATGTTTTCTTTGTTTTCACAAATGGTTGAGGATAAAATGATAACGCATGATGAAATTTTAGTTGTAAGTGAAATCATTCAGAATCACTTATTAAAATTAAAAGAAAAGTTTTTTTCAATATTTCCTACCTACAGAAGATATTCATTTCAAAAATATGTGGATCTTAAATCCTTTCCAACAATACCATTCACATAACAAATTTATCAGAAGAAGAAAAATTAATAGAATTATCGGTGGACAAGAGTTTAGAATGAAAGTTTAAAGAAAACCAGAAGAATTTGTCGAAATTTTGATTAGAAGTTGAGGATGAATATCCAATCCTTAGTGAAAAGGCTATAAAATTGTTATTTCCATTTGCAACAACTTATTTGGCTGAAAGTGGATTTTCAACAATGATTGTTATGAAAAATAAGTTTTGGACCCGACTCGATGTTAATTCAACAATGAGATTAGCTTTAACTAACTCTATTGGAGCAAGATTTGATGAATTAATTGAAAAGAAGCAACAAGAAAGTCATTAAATTATTATTTTCCATTGTATGTTCATAATTTAAATGTTTGTAATAAATATAATTAAAATTAATTTATATTTTAATAGCAAATTTTATTTAAATATGTTATTGCTGCAGTTTTACAAATTTTTTACAGTAATTTCAAACAATATTGAAATCGAACTGATACGTCAAAGTAGATTATATTTTTTAAATTTTTCATACGTAACTTAAATAAAATTCTGTATAATTAATTTTTGTAATTGTTGCTTGTATTTCGGATATAAATAAAACCTTATTTAAAAAGAAAACACTTTTGTTTGGTAATTAACAAAATGTCTTAAAGCTTTTAAATTAAAAATATATAGTTTAACTTTTAACTCAAGTTTTAATTTACAAAATATTTGTTCAGTCAAGCGTTGGTGGCCTAGTGGTTAGCATAGCTGCCTTCCAAGCAGCCGGACGGGGTTCGCTTCCCAGTCAACGCATTTGACATATATATACATTTGTTCATTATAAATATTATCAAATTGATCCAAATATATACAGTACCGTGCTGCTATAATATCTCTTGGGTCGCGGAACTATTTCAATGAAGTCTATTGGGTCTCGCGGCAAAGAAGTTGAGAAACGCTGCTTTGAGCAACATTAGAAATAACTGAAGTTGTCAAGCATTGGTGGTCTAGAGGTCAGCGCGACCGCCTTACAAGCAGTTGTCGCGGGTTCGCTTCCCGGCCGATGCTATGACACATAATTAATTTACAATACATATATAGATTAAATATAATAAGATATAGTTAAGTACAAAAATAATATATATTCAAATTCGGAAGTGTAATCTTTAAAAACAAAAAAAAAAATTATTGTTCTTGATATATGTTTAATTAATAAAGTTTTTTTTAAAATAAATTTTAGCACTTACGTATATAAGATAATCATATATGTAATAAGTGCGCTTATACGCAACTATAGAAAAGCTTGTTGTTTCTATAAATTGGAACGGCCTAACGCCATAAGTTCTAAGCAGTATTTAATTTATAGAAATAATAAGCTTCTATATTCTATATAGAAGTTAAACAGTTAACGTCTTTACATATAATCATAGTAAATATTTCTGGACTCCATGGAGTTCTGTCCACAGTCTATTGTTAGGCTTAGTAATTCTTTGATACATCAACAACACATATATGCTTTAGGGGTGATTTTTCTTATCATTAGTTTTTTCTTTTCCAAGCCAAAGATAAAATGTTTAAAAAAATCCGTTGAAAGGATAGAATTTTCGGCCTCTGGCATACAGTTTTGTTGAATATGAGTCTGCATAAACATTTACTAAAAATTATGAGTTCACACTTCTTTAAAATAATATTCAAGTTAGTAAATATGGGATACCAAGATTGACTTCAGGCAACCGGTGGGTTTTTTTTCTTTGCCATTAAACTTAAGTTCAAAGACGAATTAAGAGTGAAGAAAATTAAGACAACAGAATCAACTCATATTTATCCTACTGACTTCTGTTATTACGATCTCCGTTTTCGTAAGCTTAAATACATTAATTACATTTTTAATTACAAGAAAATAATTTAATTATTTGATTGATTAAATGTCTTTAAACTGGAGTAAAACTATATTGTCTATTTAATGTCACTTTATATTTTTATTCTATTGTCTCTAAACACAAAACTGCAACCTAAAAATTAAACTAAATGTTATCTTTTTGATTTCACTGTGTGTAAAATTAAAAATCAGATATATTAATCTTTAACTGAGGTTTAAAGTTTATATCTGTGTTAGAGATAATCTCTAGTTTAGAAAATGATTAGTAATAATCATTAGTGTATTTATCTGAAATGGATGGCGTCAAAGTTGTTAGAGAATTTGACAATGGTAAATGAAAATGTAACAAAATGTAAATGTTTCAATTAAACTTTATTTTTAAAATCTATTTTTCGTTAATCTACCTTTATTATGTTGCTTTTAAAATAAGCACCCATATCCACATTAATTTAATTCTTTTTTCTTTTTTAAAATGCATTCCATAAACATTTTTGATAAAAAAGTAATTACTGTATATTATTTTAGACTATTTTAATTTTTTGAAATCGTAAACCTTTCTTGTGTTAATAGAAAATCTATTGCATTATTATGAGAAAGGCTTAGCCACTTTAATACTACAAATTCTACCTTAGTTTCACCATTGACCGCGTTCCAGCGCACTTAGAAATTGTACTTGTTTAATTGGGAAATCTACGTTTCTTTCGTTTTTATATTATTGTTCTTAAAATTTACTATACAAGTTTTTCCCGACTTGTGAGATCGCTGACTATGAATCTATTTCAATACTAACATTACACTACTTCATGCATGTAATAAAAGAAAGTCAGATGTCACATGACATATATAGCTTGCATTTACAAATATATAAAATTAAGAGCATGGTAATAAGCTCTAAACAAGCTTTTTTAAATTATTTTTTTACGATAAATGCTACAACAAGAGAAGACATTCAAATCATCTTTGTCTAGGATTATCACCATCTCCAGGCCCGTTTTGAGCTATGGTTCCCTTCAGTGACGAGCTAGGAAACCAGCTTAAAAAAAACAACCCATGCTAAGCATTATCTAATAGTTAACTTTCAATAAGATCTGAAACCTTTAAACATCTACATGTCTATTTATAATACCAACAAATTTAATACTAAAGTTTTTTTGCCGGAGGGGAAGGGGGTTAAAATCAAAGTGAAAATAGACATTAAATGAATTATTATTAGTTTTAAAAGCTTTTTGAAATAAGATTACAAACATAAGGGATCTATTGTTACCGAAATGAAAATATTTCTAATAACAAACGAAATTTAATTAATGCAATTGTTTATATTCTTAAATTTGTAAAAGTCGAGGCGTGGTGCATGGAGCTACGAAGACTGTCACATCAGCTGCTCAAGAAGAAATTCAAAGTATTGTAAGAAAAAATTTAAAAGATTTCATTTCAATTATTCTAGGACCCAAGATTAAGTTACAATCTTGTAGCAGAGTGTTTTTTAGTTTTTAATTTGTTTATTAAGTGTCCAAAATTGATTAAGTGCAACGGAAAAGATTCTATAACCTTCCCAAGATGGATGACTGTCCAAGTCAGAATAAGCAAGCATTCAGTAGTATTAAACTTACTGACATATTGAGAAGTGATCAAGTAATTCCGGAAGTATTTAAACAACCTAAATCAGTTAAAAATAGTTCAGAAAGTTGCTTAGAGGTGAAAGAACTAAAGGAAGTTCAGAAAAAAATGAAATTTGAGGGAAATAAAACTGTTCTAAAGGAAAATTCAAACGGTACCAAAAATACAGTAGATATTGGGCTAAAGAGCAGTGAAAACATTGAGATACAACAAATTAAAGTTAATACAATGAAACATAAGCTAAATATTAATAATACTGCCAAGTTTCATGAAAATCTATCGGAAAATAAAGTTGTAGGGGGGTCCGTGACAAAACTACTAAAATCTAAAACGGTTAAAATTCAAAATCACGGGAATTTTGTCACAAGAGAGGGCGCTGTGCCCCAAATAACATAAAATACAGACTAAATCAATCTATTGTTTAGTTCTTCCAAATGGCCTGAAATATCTTCACAAGAGAGCAGTCCAGTATACTTTGGAAAAATTATGGAAAAACTATGGAGAACAAGGAAAAAAAATCCAATCTTCAAAATGTCTCTGCTGAAAACCATTCTAATCCATCATGAAAATCACATGAACAGCAAAAGGCCTGCCCTATCAATAACAACTTGGAAGTAATAAAATTAAATAAAGTGAATCACTTGCAATTAGAATCCTGAGGTCAAACTGCAACTTATTTTGCAATAATACATGGATAAAATCATTCATGATGATAATATTAAAAAATCGCCATAAATAATGTTATTTTTCCAATCTTGGGAAGGAGAAAAACCAGCATTTGGTAACAAACACCACAGTGCCCTCATCCCAGCCCCTCCCTCAAAAGGACTAGAATTTAGGCCCCTGGGGGGCCTCCCAACAACCAGACTCTCATTCATTCAACAAAATGAAATGAATTAAAAATTTTCATTTATATAAATATATGGCTTTTTTTTTTTACAAAAGTTGAAATTATTCTTACTTGTGATTACATTGTTGATATAGCTTGTACAATATGCTGCCACAAACATTCTTTTAATTATATAGTCACACTTGAGTTTTCAATTGCTTTAAACCAATATCCTTACTCAGGTATTCGATCTTGGTTTAATTTAATGTAAAAAGAATGCTCTTTCGAAACCAAAACTGAATAATTAAAAACAAATTTGAATATTAATAACATACTAAGAGTAATTGTCTAGAATAAACGAAATATCTCATATACAATTTTAAAAAAAGTATTACAATTAAAATATTTTGTATTACTTTATTGTAATTCTTTGTATATATTATATGCAAAAAGAGAAAGATCTGAAAGAATGTTAAGCATAAATCAACATCATTGTAGTTTTTTTACTGTAGTGTTGATCTTTTATCATGAAAGGAAGAATTTAAGAGGAAAAAGCTTGATGCTTTATACAATTAATTGGATTATGTATATATTTATAATGAACCTTTCATAGCTCTTTGGTCATGAGTCCAAAAATCAGAATGTCATAAACCCTCCCATTATTATGTTAAATTATATTCATTTCGATTTGCACAAAGAAAAAAATAAATAAATGTAAATGCTTTTGAAATTGAAACATTGCTAAGATATTAGAAAAACTAATAAAAATCTATACTTTATATAATATAATATAGAAAGTTTATATTTTTACCTAGCAAACACTTATATCTAGAATTATAATTCTTTTTTATAGGTGATAAAAAGTGAATTAACTGTAAGAAAAATAAATAAGTTGATAAACAATCAATGGTAATAATTAATTTATTATATGGCAATAAATAATGATAATATTCCAATACAAATATCATTTTTATTAATATTATATTTATATAAGATTTTAGTTAACTTCACATAATCACCATTTCTTATGCTTTCACAAAATGTATAGATAGTGAATTGGGTTCAGATCCATATGACAAGTGAATGAGCTTGTATTGAAAACATTATTGTGGTTTCATTTTGTACTAATAAAGTGAAAGGTGACTGCTAGAGGGTTGCATTGGATCCTAAAATCTAGGTGCAGTGTTCTCAGATCCATGGCTCCTCACTGATGAAAGTCACAAGCTAGAGACTAGTCTGGTTGATATTGGATGAGTAGGCACTAGATAGGGATTTTATGTGCAAGCCACAATACATCACATCTAAATAAATATGAAAAAAGTGATTATATAGAAAGTGAATTATTGTTTTTATGCTGGGTTTGGGAAAATATAAAGGGGATTTAGATATAAAGGTTCTAGAGTTGACAAAGATTATGTTGTGGAAATGGGATGGAGCAGAATATGGGAAAGTTTAGAGTGTGGAATGGAAAATAAAGTGGCTAACAGGTTTATCTGGGCATAATTGCTGAGATATTCTTGATTTCATTTAAGTAGAAGCCAAAATACATCACATCACATATAGAAGCAGAACTGGAACAAAACAAAGACAAATATCACCAAAGAGACTCTACATTGATCAATGCAAGAATAAATACTGAAGGACAAACTAAAAAGCTCAGGAAAAGTACACAAAATAATTATCTAGACAAAACCATCACAATTAAAAGCCAAAGCTTGGAAAAAATAGGGGGAAAGTTACAGAAGCCCAGCAGCATCCAGTTGAACCTGTTGGTGAGAGCAATAATGCAGAACTAACACTTCCAACGTTTGCAGAAAAGTTAAAGAAGAATACTAAGACTTCCAAATGGCAAGGTTTCAATACCCCATATGCCAATGGCTTTAAAATGGAGCAGGGGGCTATGGGCCTTGAGCCAAAGCTAGAGCTAGTGGTCAGAGGTCATGAAATCAATCTGAACAATGCAAAGTATGGGGAAACTAATAATGTTGGCTTTTCCCATGAGAATAAATTTGAGAATGGCTTAATATATCATAATGTTGAGTCAAGTATGAACAACTTTGATCAGGATAGAAATAATTTACTTCCCGAAGACTTTCAATCAGTTAATGATGAATTTAATAATAGAATTCCTGAGAAATTATTTAATTCCTTTCTTAGCTTCCAGAATCAGTATACTTTAACATTGAGCACAATGAATAAAAAATGTGAACTTTTCATATTTCCAATAAATGAGCTATTTGTCTTAATCAAGGACTTAAATATCACTGATTCAATAAGAAGGGTCTACTATCACCCTAACAAAAAATGTCACCCTAGAATTTGAGAACACTTTAGCCAAAGAATGATTCAAAAGATCTCAAATGTTTCTAGATGGAAAATATTTAGTGAAAGTTGACCTGGAAAGACCAAGATTGATAACATGTATGGTACGGAATTGTCATGTGGCATTTGGAAAAGATGAATTGCAGGGACTATTAGTACAGTTTGGCTCTAATGAACGGTTCACTTTCCTAATGGAAAGAAGGGTAGTTACGGATAATTCAACCAATGACATATTACCCTCAAGGCATATCAGTCTAATGTTGCGATTTTTAAGATAACGTCTCCAAGTGATCTGCAGACACATTTAGTCGCTAAAATGTGTCCGCAGATCACGTGAACATGGTACGTTAAAAATCGCAAGATTAGACTGATATGCCTTCAGGGTAATACGTCATCGGTTGAATTATCCAGGTCACATGCTAAAAAATATTCAAAAATGAAAAAAATCTGACGCAGGTCAGGCAAATACTAAAAAAAAATACAAAAAAAAAATGTACATGCATGCATCAAAATATTATTTCCAATTTTAAAATACAGCAGCGCGTAGCGCTGGAATTGGAGGGGGGGGCTCCAGATGTTTTTTGCGAGCCGCAGGCTCGGCATACACATTTATCAGACATTGTATTACTCCCATAGCTGTAATTTTTATAATTGCCAATGACGAAAAAAAATGTTCTGTATGATATAATTCAGAAATTAAAAATAAAATTAAAACGTAATTCAATGTAAGTTTGAGAATTGTAGAAATATTAACAAATATTTTTTGTAAATAAGTTTGAGAATTGTAGAAATATTAACAAAAAATTTTTGTAAATTTAAAATAAACAAATAAAACACTTTACCTGAATTAATGCGAATCTGCCATTAATGGCGACCTTGGAGAAACGTGTTATCACATGCATTTGGTAATTTTAAAAACGTACTGTATATTGCTAATTTGTTTTAAAAAATTATTGAAAATTATTTACACATTAAACGTAATTCAAGGTAAGTTTGAGAATTGTAGAAATATTAACAAAAAAATTTTGTAAATTTAAAATAAACAGATAAATAAAACACTTAAAAATAAAATTAAAACGTAATTCAATGTAAGTTTAAGAATTGTAGAAATATTAACAAATATTTTTTGTAAATAAGTTTGAGAATTGTAGAAATATTACCAGAAAATTTTTGTAAATTTAAAATAAACAAATAAAACACTTTACCCGAATTAATGAGAATCTCTCATTAATGGCATACACGTATATCAGACATCGTATTACTCTCATAGCTGTAATTTTTATAATTGCCGATGACGAAAAAAAATTTTCTGTATGATATAATTCAGAAATTAAAACGTAATTCAATGTAAGTTTGAGAATTGTAGAAATATTAACAAAAAATTTTTGTAAATTTAAAATAAACAAATAAAACACTTTACCCGAATTAAGAGCTCAAAAAAGTAACTGTGATGCCGTGGATAGCAAAATCACAATAGACAGAACAATAAAAAAATTTTCCCAAACCTCTCTACAAATTTTAAATCTCGCGAGTGAAAAAAAATTGACTCTCTGATGGATTAATCATGCCAGTGACTTGGTTGCCATGACAATGTTGTCATGCAAAAATTGATGATGTCTACCGGAAGGGAAATCGGTAAGTGTAATATGTCATCGGTTGAATTATCCATAAGTACTGAAAGAAGAGCAGGGATTCTGCTGCCATTCAACAATGCAATATTTACAATGAGGCTGACTAAAGGTATCAGTCCACTGGATATACCATCTGTTCTTGAGCAGAATAAAATCCCGATATACATAGTAATTCGAGGACTTCAACCACAGTGTTATGGATGTGGAGACACTGGCCATTTAATTAGGGCCTGTCCAAAAAAGATTATGCACAGAATGTGGGGAAAGCTATAGTGGATTCCACAAATATACAATAACATCGAGCAATCCACTTATAAATCAACAATTAGAACTGGAATTACAAGAATCTCATTTAAAAGATAAAGTGAAAACAAATAAGCTACATTATAAGGAAAATCAGGAAACCTTGCATAGTAGATTTGAAGATGGGACAAATGCAGGTCAAGCTAGAGATACAGCCAAAGAGATAAAGAAACAATCAGCACAGGCAGAATTGACCAACTTCAAATCAATACAATCTGAAGGCACATTAGAAGAAATTGGTCAATTAAAAGAAGCTAACATGTTCAGTGATACAGAACTAAGTGAGAATGGTTCAACTCAAATGAGTAAAATGACACAAGGTGCAAGTTTCAAAAGAAAAAATCAGACTGGCTCTGGCTCACAAACCGATGAGCATAGTGTTGTGGGCTCAAACATAGAGTTGTGTGGTGAGCAAGAAAAGAAAATTGAGGATCTCTCAAGGAGAAAGAGAAAAAGGAAAAGAAGACAGAAGAGGAAGCTGGCTCAACAGGAGTCAGGGGATGAGATGGAAACTGAATCAGAAGGTCAGATAGTCAATGACCCAGAGGTAATGGAACATGATATTTTAGCTCATCCCATGATTTTCAAATGCATTGTTGAATCTAAAGGGGCATGTCTTTTTGGAAGGGACATGTATGTAGCAAGAGTGAAGTAGGGCAGATAATTTCAGAAGAGGCAGATAATCCAGAGGAAAAAATCAATAACATAGAAGAGCAATGGAATGATGAGGCTCATAGTGACAGGTCTGAAAGCAGGCAAGGTGAAGTAGCACAGGTTATCTCAGAAAAGTCTGATAATCCAGTGGAAGAACTTGATAATGTAGAAGAGCAATGAGGCTCATAGTGACAGTTCTGGAAGCGAGGAAATGCAGCAACAAATTAGTACTAGCCCTGTGTGTACTGATGAAATGGAAGAAATCACAGATGATGAAGAAATAAGCTCACAAGAGGAAAATTTTGAAGAAAATTCAGAACAGGAAAGTGATAGAAATTCAGAAACGGGTTAAAGTATGAATTACATAGATGTGGTTTATATAAAGATATGGCAACATGGATGAAATTCTAAGGATCTGTGAATTAAAGGACTTGGCAATTCAAAGTCTCTTATAAATCAATAGAGAAGACTAGTGTTATTGACTGCAGTATGTTCTCAAGATTTCTTTAAACAAATGTATTTACATCATGTAGCGGGTGATCAGTCACCTGCATTTTTTTTCCTTAATAAAAAAAAAAAATTATTTATCCGCTCAAGATGTCAATTTTCCTCTGCATTAGCTAAAATATTCCAGAAAAAATAAAAGAACGGAAAGATATATATTATAGCAGTGCAGAAAGTTATCGCTTCCTCTTCAACTGTGAAGACTATATTAGAAGCAGATAACGTTAATTAAGCAACGAAAAAACTTTAAGGGGGAAACCTTTCCACAGATTTCTGGCTCCTAGGTCATTAAGCTAACTAGGGAATTAGGCTCTTTCTTATTAGGATTTTATAAACCTCAAGAGCAGTATAGATTTAAGGAAAAGACTTTAAATGTAGTAAGAAATTATATACCATTCTAAAAGTATATTAAGGATTTAACTGTAAATAGTGCGGAACTCTACAGTATGAATATTTAATGTTAAAACCAAATATATTAATATTACACTATTTTGTATTTAAAATGTAATATTGCAAATCGAAACAATAGCATAATTGGAATAATTTATTCTTTTGTTATTATACAATAAGATTGGTACTAATTATTCATTATAAAAATATCTAAATATAATTATTTGAACGGCGTACAAATTTTATCTCATTTAAGATGCTATTGTATATAAAATTATAATCAAAGTATAACTGAAACACCTTACTTTTAATTCCAGCTTCCTACCCTCTCCTTTTATCTATAGTTGATATGAATTTTTCCGCAAAAATGACAGGAGAATCTTTAGAGTTTGGAGATTAATTATTTAATCAAAGATAAAATGCTAATCGCATGGTTAGAAATAAAAATTCATGTAGGCCACTGTAAAAAAATCTGAAATATTAAATAAAAAAATTTAGAAATAATAAATTATCAAACACTAAAAATAACAAACCAAACTTGCTTTAAAATTAAAAGCATCGTAAAAGAAATTGCATTAAAAAAACAAATGCAATTTTAAGCAATATTATTATGAGTAAATGCATACTATATCTTACTTTTGTTAGAAAACAAACTAGATATAATCGAATGTTCATTTGAGAAAAGTATTTTTCGTTTTTTTAAGTTTGTTTTCACGAGTTTTTGCAAATACCAAAATCTTTGCGCATATCATTAACTTTGGTAATATGTATTTAGAAACTTCTCTAATGTTTGCAACAATTGCAAAAAAAAAAAATATTGTTTTTACTTTGAAACCAGAATCCGAGAAATATTGTAAATTAGTAAATAAACGATTTCTCATTATCGTAAAACGATAGCACTACAAAATGACAAAAAGACGTTTGATTCAAAACAGGATTGTTTAGCTCTCCGGTCTACACTGCTGAGATAAATCGTCCAGGAAATTATAAATTATAATAGCGTTCGTTTATCGAAATTTGAAGTTATTTTTTTTTAATAAAGTAGATAAATTCTTAATACCCCCCCCCCACATACTCTTAATTAATAATAAAAAGAAAACATAGTTTCATTTTTGATTTATTTATCAATATTTTTTTAAAATTAAAACAAAAATATAAATGAAAAGAATTTATGTCTTTTATGTTTAATAATAAGAAAAAATGCACCTATACAGAGACTTGCACATTAGTTTAAAGCTAATAGAATTAGTAAGATATAGGGTATATGAGCATAGACTTTCACACGGCCCACCACTCTCCACTCTATCTCATAACACTGATACACTTGAACCCATTAGTAAGATAAAAGCCAATTTGAATCCACAACTTATTTACGACTTAAAGTTCTTATAATTTTATTTTGTGATTAGCTTTTTAACAAAAACCTTTATAAAAAACTTTTGTGCTTGTTTTTAAAATTTCTTTCGATGTTTTATTTTTAGGAAGTGACATTCTTGCATGATATATATATAACACTCATTTTGCATTCGCATTTGTAAAGAAAAACAGCTCTTCCCGGTTGTGCATTAAAATTGTATGTCTATTTTTTCTTTGTTACTTATTTCAGATAACAAAGGACTCTTTAACATATAAATTATTTTCTATGCGAAAGTGTCGCAACAAAAATAAAATCATCTTCGTGATCGACTACACATTTTTCAACGCTGCCGGTTGGGCTTTGCGTTTTGCTAGAGTATTTTAGCTGACCAATTTGTAATCGACATCATCATACATATTGAGTGAAAATACAGGCGCCGTCTTACACGTTCATCGACTAACTTCACTACCCACAATCTCTCAACTTATGAAGAACCGATTGCGAAAAATGTATTTGTTTTATTTACCAGCTATCTAATCTAGCATTTTTGTAGGTTATTATTATATCTAGCATTAGTAGGTTATTATTTTTATATTTTTAATTCTGGGAGTCATTCTACAATTTCTTGGCAACCATGAGATGCACCTGACTCCTGAACTAAAGCGTTTGTACATGGCCAAAGTATCAGAAGTATTATATATATATATATTATAAAAATAGAGTTTTCCATTCAAAAAGTTGTCAAATTCTTATGTCAAATTAAATTAATGCAATTAACTGAATGTTCATACATTCAATAAATTTCGTTCAAAAAACGATTAGCTTATTATATGAATATTATTCTTTTTATTACAGCCATCAAATTTGTTTTAATGCAATCAGTTACTATAATAAATACTTATAGCTGGAGAAATATAAATACTGTACTAATAGAAATATAATAGTAAAAGTTTTACCTGCATTTCTGGTCGCATTCTCATCTTCATTACTTGAATTAATAGAATCGTGAGATTCACTACTTTTTACAACACTGTCTTCCATATTTATGCCTGATATTATTACTAAATGTATTGTTCTTTTTGTTCTACCTCTTGATGGCTTCAACGCAAAATAATGAATGCCGCACTATCTCTCTTGCTTACTTTTTAATCAATACAACCTTTTAAGGTGTAAAAAAAAAAGATTAAAAGGTCATCAGGGTCAAAATTTCTTTATGAAAAAATAAACCAACCAATCATGCAATGTAAGATTGTTAAGAGTGAACATGTAATTAGAATGTTGACGTTTTCCACACAAATATTTAAACCCTAATGCTTTTTTTTTGTTTTGAGATTTTATTTTATTGATGAATATTTTTATTGTACAGTATTCGATTTTGAACAACTTTTTACTACAATAAATTTATATGGATAAGGTACATCAAATTTATATGGATAAGGTACATCTTTTTTGCCAACAGTACTCCCCCCACCGTCCGTTGTGAATCTTTTTTATCATTAAAGCATTTCCAATTTAGCGTAGAGTAGTCGCTTGTTTTCACATTAATGTTAAAGACATTAGTTAAATTATTTATTTTTAAAAAAACTACAGAAAGGTATATATTAAAGATCAGCACATCAATCACGTAATATTATGGTGTTGATATATTGTTTCCTTGTTGTTTTCCATACTTTATAATAAAAACTTTTTTTTCTGGAATTTTTATTTTATTGATAAAAAAAAATTATTGAATTGGATTTTTGAATTTCTAAGCTTTTACTAAAATAATTTTATGCAGAAGCCACCATCAGAAGTATAAAGGGTTATGCTTTGTTTTTTAAAGCCACATTTTTTGCAATCTAAGAAAGAGTAGCTGTTATTTTCACATTACTGTTGAAAATATTAATTGTAATCATAGAAAAAATGATCGGCAACTTTGCCAAATTGATAAATCATTTCGCAGGACCGATTTGGTCCATACTTTATAAACTTTATTTAAATTTATTAAATTATCTTGTGAATATAAAACATATGCATTAATTGTAAACAGACTTGTTTGGAGGGTTAGTTTTATTTAATACATCAAAAATGTTTTTGTTTTTTTTTTTAAAAAAAAAAACCCTGTTTAGAGCAGGAATCGGCAAATTACTGTCTAGGGCCACATCCAGTCCACAAGGTGTTTTTATCTGGCCTAGACATGCGGTACTGCTTGGAATGAAAACATCGTCATGAATTATAATCAACAAATAATAAACCTTATTTTTCTATCTTCTTATAATCAACAAATAAAACAAAAAGTTACTTTTTAATTATATAATAACTGAAATACAGGCTTATTCTATACCTATATCAATATATGTAATATATAGGGTATATTAGCCCAGACTTTCACACGACCCACTGCTCACCACTCTATCTCATATCACTAATACACTTGAACACATATATGTTGAAAAGATAAATAATCACTAATATACGTATTTCATGATAAACCAGCAATCATCAGTTGGTCCAGATTATCATCACACATATATGCAATAAGTGCTCAGATATATAGTAAAATAGCCAATCTTCATACTTTGATGGCCAGGCTGTAATCCACTCCTCACTCCAACTCTCAACCAATCTTCATACTTTAATGGACAGGCTGAGGAGTGAATTGAAGCCTGTCCATTAAAGTATGAAGATTGGCTATATATATATATATTATAACGATCCGGGAATTTAGCTTAACGTAATCTGCACTACAAGGGCGCCATCTAGGCACTTGAACCTAGAAAAATTTATAAAGTAGGCAGATACATAAGTTCAAAAAAAAAAATATTTATTTTATATATTTTGATTCCGGTTGTTAGCCCATTGTCACTAGCTCAATGGAACAGCAGAGATTTATATTTTACAATAAATTCTTATCTAAGAATATTTTTAAAAAAAGAATAAAATAAGCCACTGCCAGTAATTAACACACAAACATTTATTTACGCACATATAAATAAAATTTAAGATTATTATTTTAGTATGTTTACTTTAGCATTTTAAAATTTAACTTAACTTTTATTTTAGATTTTAATTTACATTTTTATTTTATAAGTTCGCATAGATGGATTTATAAAAGTTTGTTTTATAAATGTTGAGTATAGATTGGTTACATAGATTACACGGTCAAAAACATTTCAAAGTAAACATAAACTATCAAAATATAAAGTCATTGATGGAAATGCAGAGGGAAATTTATAAGAAACCCACTGGCATTCATCATAAGATGCTGCAGAGACACCAATAACTTAAAAGACATCCGACATAAATACATCTTAGATACTCATCGTAAGGTATCAGTATTTACCGAATGTCTATATATTTTGATCAAATATGAAAACCAAAAACATAATTAACCGGTAACAAACCCATGCAAGCATCTATACCCAACTTAAATTTAATGCATTTTTATTTAGAGTGTCGAGTATGAATAGAGTACATAGATTGCATTTGAAAAGAAAATATTCTTTTCCTTATTTAACCTTAGGCCAAAAGTTCACAGTCAAACCGGCGTCAATCCATCTGATACATTTATGTATTCAATGTAGCACGAAAATACAACAGCACATATATACTATACTGTCAGGAATGGACATCTGAACAGTGTAGTTAGAGAAGACATTGACTCTTGTCCAATACAGGGATGTTACATCTGTATGGCAAGAAGAACAATAAAATAAAAACTCCATAGGAAGGGACCACGTCCTTTTTGCCATATTACAATCCCATCCATAGGCAAAGGGTTTGTGCGGCGTATACTACAATTCTTCACATAGCTAAACTCATACTACATCTACTAATTACACAAATATATCCAATCCATTGACCTAATTCAACTATGAAACGAATAACCTAAGATTACCCTCCCTTAATATAACTTTACAAAACTATATAGCCATTCACACCCGACTTAAATTTAACATTTAACGAAAAACAAAAATCACAATAAAAACTTAAAATAACAAAGAAAAATAAATGGAAATGATTTTACAAAAAAGAAATATATCAAATAAAATTATAACTAATTAATAAATAATTTAGTTTGGTCAGATAGGAATCTATTTCTATTTTTTTTTTAAATACTGGGAAAGTTTATATTTTAAAGTTCTTAGTGTTTCCAAATGAATATTCATTTAAGTTCATAACATGCTTACGGTTTTAGAAATGTTCATTAGTTATCCATTACTTGCCGTGCAGTTACCCATTGATCCTTTATGGTTGATGGTATTCTTCCAGGCCTTGATGTCCTGTGGTCTGCAATATTGGAAAACGATGTTTCATTTTTTTTTGAACAATTGAAGGAATTGGAAGTGTGTCTTTCAATCCCTTCTCCTCCAACCCTCTCCAACTTAACACATATCAGTCCTCTCTTAATAATAATTAAACATTCTTTATTTCCAAACCTCGTCTTTTATATGTAACTTTAGGATCCAATGGACATTATGTCATTGATGATGATGATCCTTCCATTGAGGTCTGATATCCCGATGGATTTCTTTCATTGGCCATTAGTTTCTATTGTTTTCCTATCTGACCATTGCTTATACATTTAAATGCCCAAGGCTAGTTTACATTTAACTAATTAAAACAATCATTTCCATTTTCTGATTAATTAATGTGTTTTCCAAACTTAAAGATATATTTTCATCTCTAAATCTTTTTGAGTTTTTGCTTTCAAAATATTTTTTCTATTTTTAATAAAGTTTTATTTTAATAATAATTTTTTTTTCATCTGTGCGAATTTATATATATACGAGTTTAAGATGATTTTTTAATTTTCAATTTTTAATTCTTAAAAAAAAGAAGTTTTATTTGCGAACTTTTATTTTTTTCATGTTTACTAATAATAAAAAAATAATGTGACAGCGTATGTGCCCGTTACAATATATATATATATGAGCACTTATTGCATATATGTGTGGAGATGATAATCTGGACCAACTGATAATTGCTGGTTTAGCATGAAATATGAATATTGGTGATCATTTATCTTTTCAACATATATGTGTTCAAGTGTATCAGTGATATGAGATAGAGTGATGAGCAGTAGGTCATGTGAAAGTCTGTGCTCATATACCCTATATATTACATATATTGATATAGGTATAGAATAAGCCTGTATTTCACTTATTACATAATAGAGATGGCTGCCCATCCCTTGTATAAGTATTTAAATGAATTATGTCCTGTATATGAGGGGTCAGATTGACTTTAGGACAACATGTGTGTGACAAGAATCTCAGCCTCAGGGCAGCCTTTGAGTGTTCCATCATCAGATTTTCAATTGGATGGATGGTTGAAGAGTTGGGGTGAGGAGTGGATTGAAGCCTGTCCATTAAAGTATGAAGATTGGCTATTTTAATATATATCTGAGCATTTATTGCATATATGTGTGGAGATTATAATCTGGACCAACTGATGATTTCTGGTTTAGCATGAAATACATATATTGGTGATTATTTATCTTTTCAACATATATGTGTTCAAATGTATCAGTGATATGAGATAGAGTGGAGACCAGTGGGTCACGTGAAAGTCTGTGCTCATAGTTATATAATATTGCATATAGAAATGTTAAACTAAAAAAAACTCTTTATACCAGTGGAAATGGAGAAATTTTCATTTTTGTATAGAAAAACATCAAAATAGTCTTAATTTTTTTCTTCAACAGATTAATAAACAATTTTATTAACTAAAAATAGTTTACTGAAAATTTACACATACAGGAAAATACCTAGCCTATACATCCAATCACACCAGAAACACAAAACATGGAGTTATACTATGGACCAGAGCAAAAGAAGTTTGTTCAGAAATGAGTGATTTGGAAAAAGAAAAGATCTATATAGAACAAACTCTCATGAAAAATGGTTATCCGTCAGCTGTTATTAAGAAAACTTTAAATAGACAAAAAGAACCATCAAGAGAAAAGACAATTATTGGTACTGTAGTATACCCATACATTCCAAAAATAACACACATTAAGGAAAATCTGCAAACAGTATAATATCAGAACAGCTTCCCAAAACCATACCACCCTATGAGGAATTCTAACATCTACAAAGCCTAAATGTAAAATAATGAAAAGAAAAAACTGTATTTATGAAATACCACATGAATGTGGAAGAAAATATATTGGTGAAACCAGTCATCCCATTGACAAGTACTTGCACATTCTTAAAACATTTGAGCATCACAAGGAAGATAATTGGACCATGATTCAAAGATCTTAAGCAACAGAATCTGTTAGATTGCACTTAATAAAAATAGTGATAGTATCTCTTCATATAATGTATATATATTATTAATATACTTTAAGCTAATTTTCTTTTATATATATATATTTAATTTTAGTTTTTTCATTCAATAAGTAATTAAATAATTTAGGAACAAATTGATTTTTCACTCTAATTTCCATATTAAGCATAAAATTTTGCAAATAATTATATATTTTTCTAAAACAGATTTTAAATTGTTTTATAAAACTTTTTTTTTAAAAAAATTGCTCCCCCCCCCCCTGTAATATGTACACATTTGCTCAAATGAAAATAAAAAACTAAAGTGCACATATATTCAAATTATAAATTAATGCAGATTTTGTAAACTAGATTAATTGATATGTCTTATATTAAATTATACTCTTTTATTCATTCAATTGAAGGTAATGAAACTGGAAAACATACGATTGTCTATAAGATTAAAATAAGAAGTAATTAATTGTCAGATAAGAAATTAATTAGTTTACAAATTGAAAAATTTTCTTGCTAGATTTAGATTAATCCAGAAACCAAGATGCATTAAATTGTTTGTTTAAAAAACCAAATGAGGAAAATAACAATTGTGACCTAAACAAGTAGCTAATTGGTAGAAAGATAAGTTGACTTTATACAAAAGTACAAATGATAATGTAGAACTCGAAACAAAGAGATATGCATCAGAAGGTGCAGTTAATAATGTTTTATATAATATATCTTTGCCTTCTATATATATATTGATTAATGTTATCCATTCATCTTAATGCTTATTGTATATAAAATATCCTAGTTTTTGAAATACATATACGTTTATTTAAGTAGTGTTCGATTCCTATTGCATATAACCGCTGATTGTTGTTTTCATTTTTTTTTTTTTTTTTTTTTGCAATATCATTAATCTTTTAAAATTACAATGACTTAGTTATCAATTTCACACAAGCATTTATAAAAATAATAATGTTTAAAAGGAAAATATCATTGATTTGTAAAATATTGAAATAAAAATGTAAATGTATTAGTTAGAATGTTAATATAAGCGTCTTCGAGATCTTTATTTCACCGGTTCTAATTTTATATTATATATTTTTTATTATTACACATCGTATTATTATAAAATAAGCCAAGTGAATTCATCCGTAAATGAAATATTTATATTTCTTGAGATCAGAGCCTATTTATTAATCATAGATTTAGTTTGGCCTCAATTTGTATAAATTCTTTAATCACAGTGATCAATTTCGTTATTGCGTTCTTGATAATTTATAACTGTAGTATTAGTAATGTTATTTACACTCATAATATTATTATCTGCATAATAAAATATTGATCTTTTATCTTATTATTTCTCATGACATTTATAAATGCAAGATTTTAAAACTTGTATTTATTTATTGTTTATTATCTTATTTATGTGCCAATTATAATGTATGATTAAAATATTGTTTATTATACCTATCCTTAATTTTATCTATTTCTAAGCTTATATTTATTATATATTATAAATTTCGCACAAAAATATTACTGACTATTAAACTTTCTTGAAATGTTAATATTATTTATAGTTTGATTCTTTTTAAATTAGTAAATCTTTCTAAAAATATGTTATTGAAAATATTTGTATATTAATACTATCATTTATAATATGATTTTTAAAATCTTCATCATTTATTAAATTAGATTTCTTACCAACAGTTCTTTTTTTTTTAATGATGATGACATATTATAATGCAACGTATACGAATAATAAATATGCAGTATAAATTAGAATAGATAAAGTAGAAGACTTGGAAATATCCTCTTAACATCCTAACTATTAAATTTAGATTTTTGTATTAAAATTTTAAAATCAATGACGTTTTTTCTTCAAATGTTATTGTTTTATAAATATTTGATTGAAACTTTATTAACAATTTGGGGTAGCAGTTTGTATTCTAATTTATATTCTATTCCACAATTTATATTCAGTGAATTAATCGTTTGTATTAAACCACTAAACATCATATGATCACCATTCTTTTGTTAACTAACTTCAAAATCTTAAAAAATATATAATTACGTTTATTTGTTTCTTTTAAAAATCATTTAATGCATTGTTAATTTTATTTGCAAAATTCTCCTATCACAAAGTAATATTTCTTCCTTTTATAAAACAACTTTGATTTTTAATTAATTTTTTTTGTATTATTTTGTGAATTTAATTTTCTATTATTATAACAATTCTATAAGAAGCTAATTTATTTTTCCTAGGCAATTGTAATTGACAATTAAGCACTTTGAGAGCCGAGTAAGAAAAACTTAATAGTGAAAAGTCTTAATATGATATGCTTAGTTTGCTTTCAATATCTTTGTCTCCATATCTTAATCATAGCAACGAGTTAATGAATTATAAATTGGGTTATAGGCAGAAGATGTAAATTGAATGCAAATCAGCTTAAATGCTCCACTTTTGAGAAAGGAGGAAGAATGATTAATTTTTATTTACAGGATTAGCATTATTGGCAGGATGCCAGGTCTCCTTTATTTTGTATGATTCTTTTCTATACAAACTGCTAGATGCAATGGTTGGAAGGTATTGCCACAAATCCATCTTTCTTGAATACGAAAACCAACACAGCCATTCCTTCAAATCCATTGCATTTAACATTGTATGTATAGACAAGAATGATGTAAAATAAAGAAGGCTTTCCATATTGCCAATAATGCTAATGCTATAAATAAAGAATGCTGCTACCTTTTTCTAAAAAATGAAGCATTTAAGTTGATTTGCACACAATTTATATGATATTTATGTCATAATTTCTGCCTATAACCAATTTATAATTCATTTACTCATCACTATGATTATGATATGGAGACAAAGGTATTGAAAGTATGCTAAGCATACTATATTAATACTTTTCACAGATAAGCTTTTCTTATTCAGTATCTCCAAATGCTTAAAGGCCAATTATTATAAGAATTGTAAAAAAATAAAAGTACAATACAATTCCACAGATGTCAAAACTTTGTCTCTTAATGCCTTAATTAAAAAAAAAATTATGACTTAGGTTTATTTTATTTTATGTTTTCATAATTTGTTTATATCTTATTTTATTATTTTCCTCTTTATCCAATATGTGATATTCCACATTTTATTTCTTTTAATCATAATGGTAACTTATGATTTTTTTAAGTATACTCATGAGTTCCACAAATGTCTCACATTTAGTATTGATTGCATTAATTATTTGACATCATTTTAAATATCAATATCTTGTAGAAATTTTCTAATCAGTTTTTTCATTAAACAATGTCATCTTATGTTCAATTTCTGATATGATTTTATTCTGTATTATTTAATATTATAATATTCAAAATTATTTTCCTTCTTCTTATTCTACTGTAATTACCTTATTTTAATGATTTAGTTTATTTTGTAGAAGTAAGAATTATAGCATTCATTGGGGCAGGAGTATGGATATATCGTAATATTTAAATGCAAACACTAATTTATTTAAATTACATATTCCATTTTTTGGAGAGTTTGACACTGTTTTCTTTTTTTTTAATGATGTTCTTTCTATTAGCCACAAACCATGCTGTCCCTTTATGATAGTTCTATCATCTCATTCCATACAGACAGTTTTCACATTTAGTTGCTTGTGCTACAAGAAAATAGATTTATGTTCTGGATTATTTAAAGTACACTTGCACTAGTATTTGTGTTGGGAGACTCTGGTGGCTATATTCATCCTAGACTTTTCATAATATACTGATTTGCAAGGGTAATACTGCACTCAATCTTGTAGAATAAAATCTTTGATCCTGGGATATGATATCTTTAGTGTTTTAGTAGTGTATTCAGGTAGGGGGAGAGGATAATTAGTATTGATATAATTTAAATAATTATTAGCAATTGTTTTTTAATAACTGCAATAAAAATGTTATACTTTATTAGACTAATATTAATATTGTCTATACATAAAAACATGACATTATTCATTATAATTTTTTATATATGATTTAATATGACAGAATACACAACCAAAGAAGCCATGGCATATATATATATATATATATATATATATATATATATATATATATATATATATATATATATATATATATATATATATATATATATATATATATATATCACAATAAACACAACAGTTAATGTGATAAGATGGAATCTTGACTAGTCTACTATTTGAAGGCAAGGTGAGATTTAAGATTTTATATAAATCTATATTATATTATCTATCAATATTACTTTATTGTTAATTTTTCTAAAGCTTTTTAATCAGGATTTGAATTCATCTATAACTATTTTGCCGGCATGATTTTGTGGCCTCTATATTACTAATGACAAGCATTAAATTAATAGTTTCGTGAATAGCTTTAAAGCTACTAAATTTAATTTCTAGTTTTCAAAAACAATATTTTCTCTAAAAAAAATGTGTGCACTCTGATGTAATTAGCAATTTTTAAAATATATATCTTCTATAAAATATAACAGTCTGTAAATATTTTAGATTTATAGTTCAATTCAATCAAAGTAATGGATTAAATTGTGTGTTAATCTGTAAGTGAAGAGTTTTTTCTTTCCAGTTAAAGTAACAAAATAAGGTGAGCACTTTTGAGAGTTACAATAAGCTCATATCCATATCTAAGACAAATTGTGAAATGATGGAGAGAAAGTGTAAGTATATATATTGTTGTGAAAATTCAAATCTATATAAAATTAGTTAACTGGTGTTGATGAGTATCAGAGAGTCCACTTTCTGGAAAGGTGAAAGGATAAATCTTTATGATTAATAGCATGATGGAATTGGCTATGCAGCATGCTTCCCAATTTTTCATTCTGAGTCATCTCTCAATATACTGAATAGCTGCTGAAGATGGAGGGAACAAATGCCCAGAAATTAATGGAGCATTTGTTCACTCAATCTTTAGCAGCTATTCTATACACTGAGAGAGACTACTTAAGATGAAAAATTAGGAGAGCATTTTACATAGTCAATTCCACTCATGCAACATTAGTCGCAAAGATTTATTTTTCCCCCTCTCCAGAAGATGGACTCTCTGATACTCATTAAGATTCATTAATTTTACCTAAGTTTTAATTTCCATCACCTCACAATTTATGCCATCTTGGAATATGAGAGTATTGTAACTCTCGAAAGCACTCAGACTTATTTTTGTTATCTAAACTAGAAAGAAAACTAGAAAGAAAAAAACCTTTTCTTCAGTTGCATATTAGTGCACAATGTAATACAACAATATTCTAATTATCTTCGTCTTTTAAAACAATTGCAGTAACCAAAAAAAAAAAATGCCCAAAACAGTAAAATATAAACTTTCACAATATTCTTCACACTTGTTATATTTTGAATTACAAGTGGCAAACTTATTTTATCTACATCCTTCATACCAATCACTCTATATAAATAAAGTAATGATGATCACTAATCATTTATTAAACTAGAGATTGTCTTTATCCCAGATATAAACTTTAAATCTCATTTAAAGATTCATGTATATGATTTTCTAATTCAATGCTGTTTCTGTAATCAAATAAAATATGCTGTAAATCCTACTCAGAAATAGTTTTAAGAATAACTCTAAACATGAGTGTTACCACGTGATTTTATTTTGATTGTGGAATGGGAAGGATAAACATCACATTATCACCATTATTTAGGCTTGCTTATTACTGTTATTAAAACAGACCAAACTCCCTATATGTATTGCCCCTCACAGCAAACTAGAGTATCAATGGATGCCAGAAGGCTAGGGCATAAAATCCCCATCTAGTGCCTACACATCCAATATTGCCAGTCTAGTTTCTGGCTTGTGGCCTTCATCAGTGAGACACCTTGGATGTGAGAGCACCGCACCTAGATCTTAGGATCTAATACAATCTTACAGCAGCCACCTTTTGTCTCTACTTAACTGCAACACTATGAGTCTTAAATTGAAAACACTATATTTTTAATCCAATCTCATTAGTCTATATAATCATATATGCCTGAACTTAGTTCAATACCCATACATTTTTGGGTCTTTGGTTTTTTAATAACCATAGCCACCACTATCCTATTAGGCAGGATTGGTTTTAAGCCAATAAACATCACATGATCACTATTTTTATGCTTGCTTATTACTGTTATTAAAACAGGCAAAACTCACTGTATGTATTGTCACTCACAGCAAGATAAAGTAATCAATGGATGCCAGAAGTTTAGTGCATAAAATCCCCATCTAGTGCCTACTCATCCAATATCCTCGGACTAGTCTCTGGCTTGTGGCCTTTGTCAGTGAGGAGCCTTGGATTTGATTACTCTAGCTTGCTGTGAGTGGCAATACATATAGTGAGTTTTGCCTGTTTGAATGAGAAGAATACTGTAAAAGTAGAACAAAATGTCTTAATATGAATAAAAGCATTTTTTTCTTTCTTTTTTCTCTTAGTTTTTAGTTTCAAAAAAAGTTTAAATACAATTTAATACCACTAGATGGTAGTATTCTAAAGAATACTGAATTCCATATAAAATTAAAAATGTAATTATTTATTTTGCAAAATTGTCTAAAAAAAGTTTGTCATCAGAAATATATATATTTGCCATGATTTGATTAGATTGAAGTTTACAAATGAGTGAAAATTGAGTAACAAAATTTCTTACCATTTAGCCTTTCTACACTTGCAATGAGAAAGTTGGTTCAAAATAATATCCTAAATTCAGCTGATAAATTAATCAATTTTCTATCCAGGGTATACATGTCTCTTTATGTCAAAACTGCTTTGTTAAACATGTTGCTGTTTTCTGGGATTGCTATTATATGCCATTTATTACTTTTACAATTAAATTTATTAATAATATCAACTCCCTGTCCTCTAAACTATTGTGGAAGGGGAAAACTGTTGCTATTAGTCTTGAGAAAATTCAAAACCCTTCCAAGTTAAATGGTTTATCTCTTCATACAATTCAGCATGCCAATAATCTTTTTTATAAACTAAGTTTGTTTTTTTCTACTACACTCTTTTTTCTTATTTATACATTTTACAGATTCTCCACCTCTACTTACAAATTGTTGGTTCTCTAAAGTCTTAGTGGATATTTCAAAAATGATCACACCATCCTACCAAATAAAACCATTAAAAATTAGATATTAGGAGGCATACCTCCTAATCAATGGAAATATTTCCCCTAATATATCAACACTCAATATTACCAACTTTAGTCTCATCAAAAAATTCAAGAGATGGTAACTTGAGCCGAAGTACTTTGATTTTTTTGATCAAACTGAATCAAGATGCACTTTCTACTTGACACTTCTTAGTAATGAATAGTGGATTTAAATCTTTGAATAGAACATGCTCTTTTTGCCACAGGGAAGATGATACTATACCTCACATCTTTAACAGATGCATTGCTTTGCAAGAGTGCAGAAACTTAATTCTATCACTATATCAAATAAAACATCCACTGTTCATCACTCTTATAAATGGCATCTCAACAGGTGAATGTGGGATTATTAGAAGTGCTGCTTTTATTGCATACAGTTTGTGGCTGGTTAGATTTACACTCCTACTTGATATCACTGTATCTGATTCTCAACAATTTTTTATTGAAAAACCAAAATTAATTAACAAAAGAGAGTTTAGTATCTCATATAACTTACAATGCAACATAGAATCTTTTACATTTATAAGTGAATATAATCATCAAATAAAATATTTGTATATAAAAATATTTAAAAAAAAAGAAATGAAATAACTACAGGATTTTTGCTCTTACTAATAATTAAAGAGTCAACAAACTTTTTCTGGGAAGAATTGTACAAATGGTATTTATATGCCAAATTTGATCACCCCTGATAAGTAATGTAACTTAAAATTTTACTTTTAATCTTGTAATCATCATCTAATTTAATAACTAGTTAATCTTTAATGTTTCAGTCATGATCGTAAACATGAACTCTATATTACAATGTATATTTTACTTTTTGTGCAAATAAAGATTATTTTGAAAAAAAAATGGTATTTCAGTTTCATTGAATTATATTTATTAATAATAATAACAGAAATAAATATATTTCTTTTTCATATGTGCCGGTCAAAATATGTTTATCCATCTAACACGAGCTGGAACTCACAAAATGTACTTCAAACCCAGTCCAGCCCAAGATTTAGGTCAGGGACCAACCTGGATTCGAACCTACTCCATAAGCTCCAGATCAAACACCTAATGAATAACATAATAGTGATGGCACATGAGAATTAATTTTAAATCCGGCCGACTAGGAGAGCGGAGAAAACAATAAGACTCATGGACTCAAACATATATATAAACAACTTAAATACGAGACATTCCACAGATAAAATCTAATATAATTAGTTAATAGGGGTTTTACTAATGAAATAGCTATGGGAAATTAGTGAATTGGATTGATTTAATAATGAGACAGAAACTGATATATGATGAATTAAAATATATTTATTGACAATTGTTGTTGGCAAATGCACGCAGGCATTTTATTTATAAAGTAACATTACTCTAGGCCAATAATTGATACATTGGCTATTATTTAATTTCTCCAATATTATTTAAATGGAAACAAATACCCTACTATATAACTAATCACTACATTAACTTTTACCAGTTATGCCCTTTCATCATCAGTTCGTGTGGCTATTGTACGTGAAATATAACAAAGTCTGGAGTGAAACTTAATAATACATCTTACTATAATAATTTTATATATCAACTATGGGCTTAGAAAGCATCCCAGATAGCTTTAGATCGAACGGGTTTTCAAGATTGCTTCGGATCAACGCCGAAGACTGCATATTAGGGAGGAAAGAGTTGGCTATAACGATTTTACTAATATGCTAGGCACAAGTAAAATATAATAATAAAGTGGCTCTGCGGATGGAAGAATAGTTTTAGGGTTTTTGTGACAAACAACGGTTTACTCAATAACCGGTCGTCATGCTGCTAATGGGGAACCTTTATTTGGTTCAGAAGAGGCGGGGGACTTACGTGCTAATCTGGCCCGTAGCTCAGACTTCGCTACTGCACTACCCTATAAGAGAAGATGTGCTGGCAACGCCGTGGCTCCATCTTATATATAAAACAGCACAACGAGAAAAATATTAATAAGTTTCACATCCGCCAAGCCGAAGGATATTATAAATGAAATATCACATATTAAATGAACACAAGTTTATCAGCTTGATCAAAAGAGCCAACTCTTCTGTAGCATGAGAAATATGTATATGCTACTGACGGGAACATATATACAAACTTTACTTTATCCCGTTCAATCTCTTTAGTTATCTATAACTACTAAACTTTTAAAAAGGGGGGAAAGTATATTTAATAAGGGACTTACGAATACTTTACTAAAAAAATATACTTATGATTGCACTCCAGGCTACTTTAATCTTTAGTAATATAATAATTAAAGGTTGAAAAGCCACATTTTATATTTATATTAATTAATTTACTAAATGACAAAATATGAATTTGGGTTTCGAAACAGCGCACGAAATGATGCTATATAACTAATAATACGGAGATTTTAAATTTACATCTTTAAAAACATATTCTATAATTAAATGCACGCCGTTTCGAAACATAGGCATAACTAATAATTATTGAAATAAGCAACAGAAAGGTGAATATACTGCAGTGATTAATTTATATAGCATAATATTAAGTAACAAAGAAATTTAGTAAAAGCATTTCATTTATAGATTTCAAATACTATTTAGAAAGAGTTTACAATATTGAATTAATCAAGAAATTTGCAAAAGTATTTCATTTTAGAGAATTTACACTATTATTTGGAAAATAATTTAGAAAGAAATTGCGGTAATGTGGTTAGCTAACCTGATTTTGAAGAAATAATGATTGTTGTTGAAAGTCACACAGAGCTCTGCGATTTTAAATAATATTAAAACAGTTCTCTTATAGCTGAACTGGAGATAGTCGAGCTGGAACGAAGGTGAGTTCTTTGGCGGCTTATGGCATGTTCTTATTCAGTTGCGAGACGATTTAAAATGGTGTTGGAACGAAGGCAAGTTCTTTTAGCGGCTTATGACATCTTTTATTTGGTGTGGTTGTTGCTTCGGCATTTGATGGATTGAACTCGGCGTTCCATCACGGGAATTGCAGCAATTCTTGCCTGACTTTAGCCAGACATGGTAAAATTAAACAATTTTGACTTCTGATCTTAACAGCTATTCAACAGCAAGATGGAGTCTATCTTCCCGCTTAAAATAAGGCCTATTTATACATTTTGACTAAACTTTAACACCTTTTTGGAATTTTGTTTGCCTCGGGACCAATTGACTTTTAATTAAATAAAATAATATAATCCAATTTCTGCAACAGATAACGTCTCTGGGGTGTTATATTTAATTTACTTTAAAAAATTATTAAAACATATAAATTATAATTTGATTCAGTTTCATTAATTAAATTCCTTTTTAGGTGTTAAAGAATGTTAAGGCCTAGCAGAAAGAACGGTATTCTGATTTAATGATAAAGTCTTTTGTGCAAACAAAAATCAATCAGTAAACTAGATTTTACTTTTTACCCGGGTGTGTCACTAATTGATTTCTTGTTTACACAAAATTCTCATTTTTAATTATAAACGGATTTTTATTTTACTGAAATAAATAACTTTTAAGATATTTGTTTTTACAATATTATTTGTTTATAATAAATAAAAAAAAAGCAAATGTAAAGAAAATACTTTAGTTTCAATTATATATGTAAAACATTAAATCAGAAAGCCGTTAAATATCTTTTAAAGAAAACATTTTACATTATAGTATATCTTTTTTATTTTAACTTAAATATATTGTAACGAGCACAGATGTTCGTTACATTGTTTTTTTTTATATTTATTAAACAGGAAAGTAAATTAAAAAGTTCGCATTTAAAAAGTTTCTTTAAGAATTAAAAAGTGAAATTAAATATCTTAAACTCGTATATATTAAATCGCACAGATAATGAAAAATTATTAAAATAAAACTTTATTAAAGAAAAAGTATTTTAAAACTAAATTTTAAAAAGATTTGGAGATAAAATTATATCTTTAAATTTATCTTTGATTTGGAAAACAGGTTAATTAATCAGAAATGGAAATGATTGTTAATTAGTTAAATGTAAACCAGCCTTGGGCATTTAAATGTAAAAATATGGGTCAGATAGGAAAACAATAGAAACAAATAGCCAATGAAAGAAATCCAACAGGAAATTGGACCTCAACGAAAAGGATCAACACATCCATGACGTGATGTTAAGTCAATCTTTCAAAGTAATATAAAAGGACAAGTTTGGAAATTATTAATTAGTGAGGAGTGAGTGATTATTGATTATTACGATGTGACTATATGTATTAGTACGGAGTATGGGAGGTGAAGGAGTTGACAGATGCACTGTCAATTCTTTAAGCTGTTAAAGAAAGGAGAAATGAACTATCGTTTCCTACATTGAGGACCAATTGAACTAAAAAACCTCCGAATGAATAGGTAAAACAACGGCTAAATGGAGACCAATCTTTTGAGAACGGCGTGGGAATTTGCGTTCATGGCAAGCAACGGATAAAGTTGGACATTTTAAAAATCGTAAGAACAATATTAATTTGAAAACACTAAGAACTTTAAATTTTAAACTTTCCTAGTATTTAATTGTTACCAATAGAATCCTATCTGACCAAACTAAATTCTTTATTAATAGTGTTATTTGATGTATTTTTTTTCTTATTTATGTAAAATCATTTCCATTTATTTATTTTTTGTTCTTTAAGTTTATTTATGATTTCTGTTTTCCGATAAGTTAAATTATATAAATGTTAAACTTAAGTTGGGCGTGAATGGCTGTATAGATTTGTAAAGTTATATTAGGGGAGGGAAATCTTAGGTTATTTGTTTCGTTATTAAATTGGGTCAATGGATTGGATATATTGATGTAGTTAGTAGATGTAGTCAGAGATTCGCTACGGGCAGAATTGCTTCATACGCCGCACTCTCCCGTTTTGCCTATGGAAGGAATTATAAGACGCAGAGCGCAGTTCCTTTCTATGGAGTTTTTTTTTTATTGTTCTTCTCGTTAGATAGAAGTAATATTCTATCTAATAAGAGTCAATATCTTCTCTTAATCTTTTTGGTGCTGCCGTATTCCATATTACATTGAATACATCGATGTATCAGATGGATTGATGCCAGTTTGACTGCAAATTTTAGCCTAAGGTTAAATAGGGATAGAATATTTTATTTTCAAATGCAAATCTATGTAGTCTATTCAGGCTCGATCCTAAATAAAAATGCATTAAATTTAAGTTGTTTATAGACGCTTGCATGGATTCGTTTGCGGTTAATTGTATTTTGGTTTTCATATTTGATCAAAATATATAGACATTCGATAAATAATGATACCTTACGGTGAGTATCTAAAATGTATTTATTCGGATGTCTTTTAAGTTATTGGTGACAACGCAAGTATCTTATGGTGAATACTATTGGGTTACTTATAAGTTTCCCTCTGCGATTGTCGGTATCAATAATTTTGTATTTTGATTGTTTATGTTTATTTTGAAATGTTGTTGACTGTGGAATCTATGTAATCGATCTATACCCAACATTTTTAAACAAATCTGTGCGAACGTATTTAAATGTAAAATTTAAGTCGGGCGTGAATGGCTATATAGATTTGTAAAGTTATATTAAGGGAGGGAATCTTAGGTTATTCATTTCGTAGTTGAATTGGTTCAATGGATTGGATATATTTGTGTAGTTGTAGATGTAGTATGAGGTCCGCTACGGGCAGGATTATAGATATATGCCACACACCCTCTGTTTGCCTATGGATGGATGTGTAAGACGGCAAAGAATCGCAGTCCATTCCTATGGAGTTTTTTGTTTATTGTTCTTCTTGCTATACAGACGTCATATTCCTGTATTAGACAAGAGTCAATGTTTTTTCAAACTATATTGTTCAGATGTCCATTCCTGACAGTATAGTATATTTGTGTTGTCGTATCATGCTACATTGAATACATGAATGTATCAGATGTATTGGCGCCAGTTGATTGCGAAATTTGTTGCCTAAGGTTAAATCAGGGAGGAATATTTTCTTTTCAAAGGCAGATCTATGTAGTCTAATCATACTTGACCATCTAAATAAAATATTAAACACATTATTTGCAATCTACTTAAATTTAGAATTAAAGATCAATATAAAAAATATAAACGTTAAATTTATTCCTCAAAATTTAAATATTATTTTATATGTGCGTAAATAAATATTTTTATGTGTTAATTTCTGGCAGTGGCTTTATTCTTTTATATTTAAGATATAAAATTTATATTTTATTATCTCTGCTACTCCACTGAGCTAGTGACTTGGGCTAACGATCTGAATATTTAAACAAAGTGGAATCTTAACAGCGCGTATCTGCCTACTCTATAAATTTTTCTAGGCTCAAATGCCTAGATGGCGCCCTTGTAGAGCAGATATTGTGTTTACGGTTAGATTTGATTTTCATGTTCATTCCGATTGGTACAATATATATAAATCATTTTGTCGCTATTCCAAGGTTTAAATTTCCATCCACATACGAATATTATAGCGAATATAATTAAAAATTGACTGAAAATTAATAAAACATTTTATAATAAATTATGAGCATTTCTCCACTATAATTGTATCAAACCTGTCTAATTATAGCGTGTTATCGTATGTAAATGGATGATGCAATTTAAGCGGCCATTATAGCAAAGTTTTCCCGCTCGACTTATATATTACATTTTTACATTTAAAATAGGTTCGAAATTAGTTCAGACGAGTAGGTCATTAGGTTGATGGTGAAACGGAAAGGGATTGGAGGTTTCAGTTTCATATCAGTAAACTTGGTAAAAAAAATAAAAAAATAAAAAAAAAGACTTTACTTATATAAACACAGAGGTAAATTATGGCTTTCTTCATACTATAACTCCTGGCCTAATCCTATGCTAAACTTATGATAATACATCATACTAGATAACACTACATAATACATTTAGTGCTTCTAACAATTATCAACACACATAATGAAATCATCGATTAGTAGTTAATATTTTAAACTTAAACAGATATATACCCAAATGAGTATACCTCTTTGTCAAAATAATGGATATGTTTTATATATATATATAAAATATAATGCGTGTAATAAATATATAAAAGGGTATATAGATAATATATAAATAAAATATAAAGTATATAATAGATAAAATGTAATGTGTGTAATAACAATATAAAGGGTATGTAAATAAATATAAAGTGTATAATATATATATATATATATATAAGGTATATAAATCAAATATAGAGTGTATAATATATATAGAGTGATCAAATCACTCACAAAAATAACTAACAATTTAAATAGGATCTGGGGGTTGTTTAAGGAGTAACTCCACACCAGGGTTGAAACAACATCCCAATAGATCATCATCATCTTCATCAGATGTCCAACCATCTTCATCATCATCGGTTATCCATTCATAGCTTTCATTTTTGTCTTTCAACCTCACAGGAGATCGCTTAGGGTGCATTGTTAAACTTAGTGCAAATTTGCTGCCTTCATACGGTATCTCGTTATGCAGCTCGACATTCTTTTCTTCCGTAAGTGCTTTTCCCCATTCCTTGCTTTGACTTTGCATCACTTGGGATTTGTTCTTTTCCAACCCAATTTGTTCTTCATACAGAGAAAACGTGCTATTTTCATAATTAATCTGGCACTTATGTTCACTTAAAAAGTCATTTCCTTTGATTTTGATACTTTGCTGATCGACTTTGGCTTTCTCCTCTCTAAAATTATTTTCAGTATCATCTTCAGTCTGGCCAATAACTTGCACTATCTCATGTCTAAGTCTTTTATCTTGGTAATCACTAGCAAAGTTGCTTTCCTTACTTTCCTTTTCTCTCTCCTCTTTCATTTCTGCTACATCTTTCAACTCTTGAGTATACACTGTCATAACATTTTCTTCTTTGGCAGCCATTTGATTTTTTTGTAGCAGGTTTTCTTTTATTTCATATATTTCCTCTCTGATCTCCCTTTGGGCATCTTCATACTCTTGGAATTTGCTGCCTAATTCTACACCAACTTCATAAACCTCGTCTATCAAATTCTTTACTTGACATTCTACCTTCTCTACTAAGGTCTTAACTTCTTTCATTATCACCCTATCTTGATTATTTTCCACTTGACTAGTCTGTAATGTTTCCTTGAATTCTCCCGTAACTTTATATTTCTGCTGGCCGCTGACTGATGGCCTCATTTCTTTGATTTGGGCCTCAAATCCTTGGTCAATTTTCTGATCCCTTTGCTCCATTTTCTGTCTGTATCTTTCATTACTTTCTTTCATTTTCTGATCCATTTTTTTATTACATTCCTCCCTTTTCTTATCCCATTTTTTATTCCATTCCTCCCTTTTCTGATCCATTTTTTTATTCCATTCCTCCCTATCCTGTCTAAGCTGTCTCAGCAACCAGTGCCTATGAGCATCTGTTCTATATTATAAAGAAAATTGTGCCTTGTTATTCGAATGATTTGTCGCTCCGACAAAGGATGGGCTGTTAGCGCCCGTAACTTCGCCACATGGCGGTGGAAAAATGGGGTGAACGGCTCCCCAGGCCTCCATTTGTCTTGTGTTGTCCTATGTAGAATATTTTCCTGATGATCTTCACTCCAGTAGCTGGTGAGTAAGGCATCTTTGTACTCCATGAACGTATTTGGTTTGTTAAATAACGAATCCAACCAAGATTGCGCGGCACCTTGTATATGACTACATGCAATGGCGATCATGGCCTCATCTCTCAGCCAGTTTACCGCGAAATATCTCTCTAGGCTGCCAAGATGCTCTATTGGGCTTTCCCCCACGTACCCAGAGAAGACCCAAATTTTCAAAAACTGGTTCACTGTAGCAGGATTCACAGGATTATCTCCACTGCCTACATACATGCATTCGCTCACACCTCTCTGCTCATTATTATTAGTCTTGGCTACTTCAGTCATATTCTCCCCGTCCCTTATCTTTACTTCTAGCTTCTCAACTGTTCCTGCTAACTGATTGATGCCTATCCTCATATTCTCTATGATTTTCTCAGTTTCATCCACTATAGTCTCTAGTTTCTCCTCTTGTTCCGCTTTCAAATTCTCTACTTCTTGGCCTAACGTTTCCATCTTACCCTTCACATACTCCATCTCATCATTTACTTCTTCAAACTTTTGGTTAAAATTCTTACTTAGTCGTTCGTCCAACTCTTCTACCTTCCTACTATTTCTTCCACTTATTTCCCTCATTTCCATAAACAACCTTTGCTGGCCTTCCATTAATTTCGTGAACATATCCATTACATTATAGCTTTCTATTTTAATTTTATCATCAACCACTGTCTCCATTCCCTTTCTAATTTCTATATCTCTGTCACTAGCTATTTTTTCGGACGGTTCCATTTGTTCTTCCGAGGTTTTTTCTATTTCGCCCACTAGAGCATCCATTTTTATTTTTGATCTGGTGTGCATCAAATTTATTTAACACCCACACACTAATTAATTACTTATATTCTATTCTACTGCTTTACTATCTAACCTTACTTTTATAGGATTATTTTACTCTACTAACTTTATATTTCATTGACATTAGGTATGTCTGTTTGGTTCTTCCCATCTCACTCACTAATCATCACTCACCCACGCCTGCCTTCAAGACCCCTACACAACTGTCTCCAATTTACAACCTAACTTCCCACGTTATATTATGTTCTCTTTCTCTCCTTTTACAATCTATTATTTATTTTATTTCTTGCTTTGTCTACCATCAAGCTATTTTTTGACTTGTTTATTAATTATTGCATCAACTATTAATTTTGTTATACTTGAATTCAAATGTGCTGAACTTGTAAATGTGACTTATATCCCAGACTGGCCCCCAATTGTAACGGAAAAGGCTTATTCGTACGGTTGCTTAATTATTTGAGTATTCAATTATATTTATTTCGATTATTTTATTCTATATTATACTTATTTCTTATATTTTAATTCTTTTCATAACTTATATTTTCTAACCATTTAGTGTTTTCAACTTAGATTCTTTATTATCTTATTCGTTATTTTAACCAATGCCATTACAATACAAGCAGAGAGCTAATACAGATACAAATTTAACTTCATATCTATACCCTTGACTGAACCCCAAGGCAATACGTACATATTATCTTAGCGTTATTTTTCCCAACCAAGAACTCTCGGCTGCTGAACAGAGCAAACTATTTCAAAAAAATTTAGCGAATGTCCAGCGCTTGCTATTTATTTTTAGAATTGGGATTCCACACGAACAAGCAGCACATGAATATTTTAAACAAATCAGTATGCCTTTTTAATCACTAATTACAATTTCCCCCCTGTCGTAGCTTGGTGATAGGAGAATAAAGCAAGGATATGAAATTTAATGACAAATATGTTTAATAATAATAATACATTTTATATAAAAAATCACATAATAATAATAAACACACCCTTATAAATACATGGCTATAATAAATATATGAAAATAGATCAGATATAAAAGTTTTTAAAGTCCTGTTGATAGAGTTCTATTTTTCTCAAATCATTAATTTTATATTTAGTTATAAATAGTAGACAACTGAAAACGCATGCATGCTTTTACCTAGGCTTTGTTGTAATTGTCCCATGGGTATTTCTTCCGAGCGCTCTTGATTAACTTCCTCCGTTTGTGGGGTTATTTTCATCCAGTTTGCTGGTTAATTCTTTAGGTTGAGTTTCATCGACAGCTACAGATGTGGCAGTCCCTCTAGCAGGTCAGGCAAAGATCTTACATTGTGAGTCAGTGATGAGACGACTCGAATCCGAACCTACATACCTTTAGCGCCACTAGCCATGCACTTCTTCCATTTTCTTTTAGCTGTTGCTTCTCTAAAGTCTCAACTAGCAATGCCAGATAAAAATTGTAATTTTATTAATCTCTTTCTTTGTTCGTTGTTTTTAAAAAATTTTTAATTAAGACTTACATTTCCAACCAATTCTTATCATTATGTTTCTTTATTTAATTAGTGGCTGGAATGTAAGTCCCAATTAATTTAACAGATCAGGCAAAGATCTTCCATTGATAACATTTCTTTATCCGTGGAATTTAATTTGTCCAACAGACTTTCACACCTACGGCCATATTGTTTTTTTTTATATATCACATATTACATTTATTTTATTTAAAGTTTACAATTCATTCATTTTTTCACATTTGCGTTTTACATTTATTTTAATTTATTATAATATATTTTTTCCTTAATGAGAGAGAAGACACGCATTTCTTTATGCTTCCTTTTCCCCTCTTCCACAATAAACAAAATAACTTTCTAGCATTTCTTACAAGCGAGAAAGAGACGCATTTCTTTATTTATGCAGCCCCCCTCTCCTTCTCTTACTATTACAAAATCCACAGTAATTTTGACATTAGAATTTCAATTTCTTTCTTTCCCTTCCTTCTTTTTTTAAAAAATTTATTAGCTAATTTATTTCACCTTTATTACTTTCTAATTTTATTAATAACTATATATGTGTGTCGACGACTTTACGTGGTCATCACAATATATATATATAATCACTGTTCAGTTTATATTGAGATAGCAAATCTTCATGCTTTAATGGACAGGCTTCAATCTTCTCCAACCTCTACATTTTCAGCCATCCATTTCATTGAAAATCTGATGATGAAAAGCCCAAATCCCATGCAGATGATATTATTATTGCCATACTCATGTTGACTTCAATTAACTTTGACCTTTCATGTACAGTACCTTATCCATTTAAATACATTGAAAAAAGGGATAGGCAGGATGAATGCTTCATGTGTAAATATTTGAAAACCCGGCACTATTCACAAATCTGGAATTTAGTGGTAAATATAGACGGTTTGAACTCAGACTTTCAAACAACCTTTGACTATCCACACTATCTCATGCAACTGATACACATGATCACACACATATAGAAAAGATAAATAATCATCAATATACATATTTTATGTTAAACCACAACTTATCAGTTGGTCCAGATTATCATTTTCCAGATATATATATATATATATATAAAAAAAAAAAAAAAAATCAGTGTTCCATGTATATTAAGATAACAAATCTTCACACTTTAAATTGAAGCCTGTCCATTATAGTGTGAAGATTTGCTATTTTAATATAAACTGACCACTGATTATATATGTGTCAAAGATGATAATCTGGATCAAGTTTTTGAGTGCTGATTTAGCATGAAATATGTATATTGGTGATTATTTAAATTTTCTACATGTGTGTGGTCATGTGCATCAGTTGTATGAGATAGTATGAATAGTTAAAGAATGCTTGACAGTCTCAGTTCAACTTCCCTATATTTACAATTAAGCTCCAGATTTGGGAAGAGTGTCTGGTTTTCAAATATTTACACATGAAAACTTGTATCCTACCCATCCCTCTTCCATGTATTTAAATGAATAAGGTCCTGCACATAAGGGGTTAGAGTGACTTGAGGTCAACATGGGGAGGCAATAATGTTGGCTTCAGCATGGAATTTGGGCTTATTAAAGTATGAAATTGTGGATCAATAAGATTGGAATAGAGGAAAGCCTTTCCATTAAAGTTTGAAGGTTTCCTATCTTAATATAAACCGAACAATGATTATATGTATAAATATATAAAAAAAAATATAAAAATTATGTGTGTGTGTATATATATATATATGTGTGTGTGTGTGTGGAAGATGATAATCTGGACAAACTGATGAGTGCTGGTTCAGCACAAAATACATGTATTGGTGATTATTCATCTTTTCTATCTGTGTGTCATCATGTGCATCTGTTGTATGAGATAGTGCGGATAATTGAAGGATGATTGAAAATCTGAGTTCAAATCACCTATATATACAATTATGCTTCTGGGTTATAAGTGCATGTTTTCACATATTTACACATGAAGCTTGTCTTCTGCCCATCTCTCTTCTATGTATTTAAATGGATTAGGTTCTGTACCTGAGTAGTCAGAGTGACATGAGGGCAACATGGGTATGGCAATAATGTTGGCATCAGCATGAGATTTGGACTTTCCATCATCTGATTTTCAATGAAATGGATGACTGAAAGTGTGGAGATTAGAGTAGATTGAAACCTGTCCATTAAGTATGAAGATTTGCTATCTTAATATAAACTGAACACTGATTATATATATATATATGAGATGATAATTAAACCAATTGATAAGTGCTGGTTTAGCAAGCAATACGTCTATTGGTGATTATTTGTCTTTTCTACATGGGTGTGGTCATGTGTATCAGCTGTATGAGATAGCGTGGATAGAAGAAGGGTACTTGAAAGTCTGAGTTCAAATCCCCCAAATTTCCATTTAAGCTCCAGGATTGTGAAGGATGCCTGATTTTCAAATATTTAGATGGACCGATAGATAGGTAATTGGATGAGAGAATAAATAGATTAAGGGATGAATGATAATAAGGCTTTAGATGGATAGAGAGATAGATAGATAGATAGTATAGATACAGTGAAAAAAAGCCATTAAGAGAGAAACAAAAATGATTATATATATATAATTTAGATAGTAAAATATTTTCTCCATTGTAATAATTAGAACAAAACTGTTGTCTGATCAACACTCTAAAATATTTTGAATGCCAACATATTAATTCAATTTTTTTTCCCTCTTTAGCTTGCATTCACTTATAATTCTCAGTATAAATGTAAGCCGAAATTTTATATTTACATTGCTTTTAAATTAAAGTTTACTTTATATTGCCACATAATTGTAATTTTATATGTATATAAAGTTATTTTTTCTGTCAGACATTTTCAAATATAAATATGTATTTCTTTTAATCTTATGCAAAATATGCAAATTTTTTCAAATTTTGTTATTTACATTTAAATAACACTTTATATTTTGCCATTTTGTCGAACTGCAAGCAATATGGAAACCGATCCAATTTACGGATTATTAAGTGCCGTATCCCTGTAGACATTTACTTAGTGAATGAGTTACTTTGCACGCGTACTTTACGTTTCGAATTCTGGAAGCTGCACACAGTTATATTCCTCGGCCAATCTTGGCATATTACTCAATGCTAATTACAGTGGAAGAAAATTTTGCACAGTCACAACTTTCCGGAAGACTATTTCAAGTCTCACAAATCTGGATTCCACATCGCTGTACCATCGAGGTCTTTTTTCAATTGAGAAGCTATCTCCAAAACTACAAAAGATTGAACTGTAATTTTTTAAAAAATATTTTTAAATTATTGTATACCATTTTTTTAATAAAAGTCTGTATATTGTTTTCAATTTAAATTTTTTTATTTACTGATCAAATTTATTTGCTTCAAGTGTTAAAACTGAAACCAGTTATTATATACCTGAGTGTAAATGAAGTTTTTTGAAAGCTATGTGTCAAAGCGTCGGCGAGGATGAAGAAGTAGGCAAGAGCTATATGTATAGTCGTGTTTCCATAATCTAATATATGACAAAGTATCCTTTTTCAAAATTATTCTGGACGTTATTTACTCAGTGAAAACATGGCAATAGAGGCGAATTTTAAATAAAGAACATTACAAACTGTCCACCGCCCCCTGCCTCTTATGCAATGTTGAACGTAATTGAAAAACATTATGGGCACGGATTACTTTTCTGGACGATGTTCGATACTACTCAACCCTGGACAAATGAATGGCTTTGCCTGGGAATGCATTTCGTCATCCGGAGCCACAGTGAATTATTATAACAAAAATAAATATAGTTTTTTTTTATCTTACATTTTTGTATTTACTAATAAAATTAAATAAACGTACTTCTATTTATATGTTGTATTGTTTCCATAATCTAATATTAAATGTCTTTAGAAAAACATGGTTTTGTGATTACGCTAATTAAATATTTTTATTCCTCAAATATCTTTATCAAAAGAAAACGTTAAATAATTACTTTAATATCCGAACTATTTGATTAGCTATTAATGTAATGAAGGTATTTATCAAATAATTTGTTTCTGGATATATTCCCAACATAAACTCTAAATGCATACAATATTAATCTTATTTCTATATAACTTTTAACTACATTTCAATTGATTTCCAATTTTACCTACATATGTATAATAACTAATAAATTAATGTAACTGGAAAATGTAAAATGAAATACAACATATAAATACAATTAAAACGTCATCATGTCAAGTATTGGTGGTCGAGAAGTCAAGACAGCCGCTTTACAAGCAGTTGTCCCGGGGTTAGCGGGTTCGCTTCTCAGCTGATGCTATGACACATGAGAAAAAAACATCATCATCATCACACATCTTCAGTTAAGCACTTTATTCTGAGTTGTGTATGGAAGAATGATCTAACAATAAAAACATAGGACTAACAAATAAATAAATTATTTATTCTAAAAATAGGGAAATCATAATAAATCTCTTTGGCAATATTGTATTCCCTTGTTCTGCTTATAAGAATTTTTCAGCTTAATACAATTCTTTCACACCAATGTATTTCCCTAACAAAAATAGTTTTGGTAGCTTTATTTACCATGCTTAAACTCAAGTTTAGGCTTTTTTAAACATTTGCAGGTACTGCACTTTAGATAACAGACTGCCAAATATTCAAGCATGTTAGTCATTCTGACTGAAAATTATTATATTTTTAGCAGGTCTTTTTTAATGATACTTAGATTCACTATACTGTGTGTAGTGTGTTATCCAAATGATATATAACTTTTGGAATTTTACAACTTTTAATGTTTTTTTTTCTTTTTGTTCTCTTTAAAATGACTCCTCAATAAATATTTTGAAATGGGAAGAAAAATTTGCCCTATGGAAGTTCTTTATTTTAACAATTATTTCTAATAAGTAATAATATTAACATTACTTTCAAACATTTGTCTTGTATTATTATATTGTTTTCTGCTGGTTCATAAAGAACTTCAAAGAAAAACATTAAAAAAATTTACACTTACTGTATATTAATTTTTACCCCAGCCTATAATGAAGGTTGCCCATTTACTGTTAACATTTTAGGACTTTATTTTTACAGTACTTCATGATTATGTACAATGTTTGTAAATTTATTTTGAAAAACAATAATAATATAAATAAACATGCACACAGAATACACATACATTGCAAAATGCTCAAACGGTAATACTCTACAAAAAAGTCCTTTTACTTTTAAATTATTCCAAAGAATAAATTTTAATATGAAATGTATAAATTTTGTCATCACTTTAAAATAAAATTAAAAAGACTATTAATTCAAAAGTCTATTAGCAAAAATTATTTCTTATGCAAATAAATTTTCGAGTTCGAGTTTCAACTTAATGCAATAAATAAATAAATATGTCAATGCATTTACAAACAAAACTGGAAAAAATCTCTTAATAAATAGGAAGGGGTACTAAAAATTAACCAAAATCATTGTTTGAAAAGGAAGCGTATTATAGTACATGCCCGCAGATAACTGTTGTCTACCTAGTGCTAGAATTAGGTAGATTACGAAACAGAAAAGTAAAAATGTGATTGTTAGGATAGACAATTTATTATTCAAAGCCTTAGGTAAGAGCAATTGATGAATACACAAACTAGATTAGGAATTTGAATAAGATAAAAAGAAGAGCAGTAATAGTTACATTAGTATCAATATTTGCCAATAACTTTATTTTAGATGAGCATGTTCTATAAATCAAAGATTGTAAAAATTGTGTGAGAGAAGTAATATGTTTGTGAATGTGTGGGAATTATTTTATTAGTAAGAGGGAGTTATATAATAAAAATGAATTACACATAGCAAAACAAGGAATGAGTTTGATTCATAAAGAATTTAGTTTGAGAAACTTTCAAAGAGAGTAGGCTTATTGTAGTGATGTTAGAAAGAAGAAAAATGAACAGGATGTAAGAAATACACAAAGGAAAACTGATTTTGTTATAAAAAGAGGTATAAACTAAGAATTTGTATGTAAAATTAATGCTAAGCAAAGGATTAATAAATGAAATGGGAAGGAGTGAAAAGAATTATAAAATTTCATAATGGAGTAATTATTAAATTTGCATGTTTAAATACACAACATGGTAGGAAACTAGGGAAAGTGTCTGTAATTAAATGAAGCAGTTGAAGAACTTGAGGTATTAACAGTAGTGGGAGCACATGTAAATAAAGAAAAAACATAATGAATGACTCGATGCATAGTAGGGAAAAATGTGTTGGTGTATAAGAGTTATGACAAAACAATATTTAACTATATTGTTAAATATCAAGTAAAATTTGTGGTTTAAGATAAGGTTAAGAAGTTAAGAATGGATGGTGGCTATAGTGTATATGGTCACTGGAAATAGTGAAGTTATATTGTAATGGAATAATTACATATATAATTGACAAGTTGAGGATATACAGACTTTCAAATAAAAGTGATGAGAATAATGGGTATAGGTGATATGAATGGAGATATTGATGAGTTTGATTACAAGATAGACAGCTTTTGAAATTTTTTTGTCTAATAATGAATTTGAGCTTTGGAAAGTTGTCAAATATTTATAAGGGCCATTACATATAGCTAGGAACATATAGTTTAGGAATAATATATTTTACACAATAGATTATGTATTAGTAGAGAAGTAGAAAATCACTAAAGTACAGACATTAAAGTGTTTGATAATTAAGAGAGAGTAAGTAATTTTGATCATAACTTCATTATAATAGAAGTAGTTAGTAATGTGATGGACAATAGTAATAAAAGTTGAAAAGTATGGTGAAAGATCTAAATGGTAATAATATGCTAAAAGAATGTTAAATAAAAGTTGATGAAATCATGGAATGGTGGGATGAGGATCATTACAAGGTGTGGTGAAGTAGAAAAAGTAGCAAGTAGGGATTTAGATGAAAATATTTATAAGAATAAAAGTATTAGGAAAATGAGAATTAATAAAAGGGTGAAAACAGAAAAAGCATGCAGAGATATAACTGTCTATTAAGATCAAAGAAAAGGAACAAGATGTTAATGTTACATGGGAGAAGTATTTTTAAAAAATATCTAAGAAGATTATAAGAGAATGAAACTGATAATAATTTTTGAGGATATTTATAAAAATGAAAATAGAAAAATTTTAAATACATTAAAAAAATCTAGAACAAAAAAATAATATTAGTGGATTATGAGAGACTGGAGTATAACTCTAAAAAGGAATTACAACCCATCTTATATGACTATGTAATACATATAGAAAAGATGTTAGATGTGAATAAGTGAGTGATAACAAAAAATGAAAGCATATAATAATCGAAATATTAAGTTTATAGAAAATGAGCTGACTGAGGCAGAGAAAAAATTGAAAGGTGGAAAGAGAAAAGGTTCAGCTGGAGTGTTAGCAGTGATGGAGATGAATTTAAAAAATAGAACAAAGTTAAGCCCATTATCATATTTTAATAAGATGGCACAGAAGAAATATTTTCCAGATAGTTAGAGTAATAGAAGAATAGGCTGTTATTTAAAGAAAAAAGTAATGATCATAGAATGTTATGCAATTATAGACTGAGAGTTCTAAAGTCAGTGTTATATAACATGTTTGAATATATGATGGCTGGAAAGATTGACACATAAATGGAAGACAATAATACAGTGGTAGACATACAAGTAGGTTTTTAATCAGATAGGCATATAGGATGTAATTCATTTGTAGTTACATAAGGTATAGATATGAGTAGAAATACAAATAGACAGTTCTATATGGTTTGTATAGATATAGAAAAAACACATGTTAGAGTAAATAAAAATAGATTACAAGTACATTTAGTAAATTTGAGAATGTATGAAGATTTCAACGATCTCTATTATGAGATTGTATGAAAATAAGTACTATATGTAGCAGTTAAGGAATTTAGAATGAGTTATAATTAAAAATAGCTGAGTCGTAATCAATGATGCCAGATGTCACCGATTTTGTTTTTGTTAGATTTGAAAAAAATGAAAAAAGCCATTGAAATAATAGGATGTGGGATGATACTAGTAGTAGTATAGAGTAGGTACATGGTGGATCTTTTATTTGCATATGACACTTTCATGGGCACAGACAGAATGCATGTTATGCTGAGGATATGTAGATAGATGGGTAAAATGATGGGGTTTAAATTTAGAGGGAAGAAAATCAAAAGTCATGATGATTAATACTGGGGATAAAGAATACAAAGAATTTTTATTGGGACATAAAAAAGTTCTGTGAGTTGAATAGCTATACCTATTTGGAAATTGTTTTAACTAATCACAGAAAATGAATGAAAAAATGTATAAATGAAACAAAGATAATAAAGAGACTGCGAATGAAATTCACAGCATTTTCATATAATAAATATTTGTTTGAATTGTATGGAAGGGAGTGGCATTTGCAAGGTTTATGTATGATAATGATAAAACATGTGTTAGTATAAAGAAGTGTTAGATTACTTTGAAAAAGTACAACATGCATTAGTTGGAGATACGTGGGTGGCAAAGTAGGCAATTTACAGAGATCTGGAATAGTCAGTTTTTTTTATGAAAGATGCAAAAAGCAAAATAAAAATATATGGTGATTACAGTTTACGAGTAATAAAATAATAGCCAAAATAGTATTTAATTGGGTTATGAGTAATGGGTAAACAAAAAGATGGGTGAGAATGGTAGTAGGTATGTGGAAGGTTTGGATAAAAAATTTGTGTCTGTATATTTATACAAATGAAGGGATGATTGTGTTAGGAGAATTGTTGAGTGTTACGATGGCAAGGAATAAGATAGAAGAATACATGCATTAATAAAAAATATAGAGTTGGAAAGATTGATAAATAATGTTGATAAAAACAGTTTAAACATATATATATGTTGAAATGAACATTTTGATGGGCTGCATATATAAAAGGCATTTTTTGGAGTCATCTGTATTAAAAAAATTTAAATATTGATATTCCGACATTTTGACTTGGTCACACAAGTCATCCACTGGGTGATAAACAGTAGAAAGATAGTTGTAGAGGCACTACAATCATTGATTTGAAAAAAAAAATGTTAAAGTTCCACCAATAGGAAAATTGTTAAATTTAAAAATGTATTTTTAAAAAATCTTTCCAAACAGGAGGCAGTTCGCATGTATCATCTCACTTACTGATACAATCTGGCCTGTTATGTATCTCAATGGCTTCTCTAATTTTGCACTGGTAGAGATTATCACATCTGGATATGATCCTGGTACAAGAAAAATCAATTTTATGACCTGAATCTTTAGTATAAAGTGAAAGTTCTGATGATGATGAATGTTGTTTAACTGCATTAGCATGCTCATCTCTTCTAACAGTGATGTGATGATTACTCATACCTATGTAAGAAGCTTTACAATTTTTACATAAGATTTGATAAACACCATGAGATTCATAATTATAACTATTTGCTAATAAATCACATCTGGAACAAGAAACAAATCATATTAATAGTGTTTTAATAGCAAATAGTTGTAATTATAAATTTATAATAGAAAAACCTTATTTCAATCCCAAAATGGACAAAATAGGATACAAAAAGGTGATACATCAGCTATTAGGATTTGTGTTCCATATGTGAAAGGAACTACAGACAGTATTGGACGTATATTAAAACACTATAATATAGATACAGCATTTTCTACTCATCGAAAGATCAGTAATATAATAACCAAGCATAAAGATTCAATCCCTCTTGAATCTCATGGTGTTTATCAAATCTCATGTAAAAATTGTAAAGCTTCTTACATAGGTATGAGTAATCATCATACCAGTATTAGGAGGGTTGAGAATGCTAATGCAGTTAAACACCACTCATCATTACCAGCACTCTCACTTTTTACTATAGATTCAGGTCATAATATTGATTTTTCTAGTACCAGGATCATATCCACATGTGATAATCTCTACCAGTGCAAAATTAGAGAAGTCATTGAGGTACTTAAAAGGCCAGATTGTGTCAATAAGTGAGATGATACAAGCAAACTTCCTCCTATTTGGAAAGATTTTTTTAAAAAAACATTCTTAAATTTAACATTTTTGCTATTGGTGGAGTTTTAAAGATTTTTTTTCAAATCTTGCCTCTACAACCATCTTTCTACCTTTTATCACCCAGTGGATGACTTGTGTGACCAAGGCTAAACGTTGGAATATCAATATTTAAAACTTTTTAACATGGATGAACCCACAAAATATGTCTTTTATATATATATAAACAGAATATTTGAATATAATAGCAACGGAATTAGTTTACTGTTTTAGGCTTGAACAGAATTGTTAGCAACAAAAGAATATACACATAGATGGAAAATAGTGGGTGATTTAGACTGCAAGTTGAGCAAGGAAGCCACACAAAATATTAAGCATCTGTTAATTGAATGTGAATGCCTGAAAGCAGAAAGGGCATAAATAATACTGTTGTGAACAAATATAAACAAAGTGATTATACAGAAAGTGATTTCTTTGTTTTAAAGCTTTGTTTGAAAAAAGATAAGCAAAAGAAGAGATAGAGATAAAGACCATGAAGTTGACTCAGATTAAGTTGTGAAAATGGCATGGAGCATGATATATAAAAATATGCGACATCTTAGAACAGGAAGTAAAATAGGCAAGTAAGCTGGCTAACACATTTCACCGGGCATAGTGGATGAGGACTTGGAATAAATGGAAGTGACATTGTCTCATCTCACCCTGTCGTAAAATGCTCTAATTTTGTAAAAATACATAATGGTGACTATTTGATTTGAAGAATAATAATGGCAAATGATTATATTTTTTGAATTAAAAATTAAAAGATATTTTTAAAATGAATTGATTTTTTTAAAAACAAATCCATCTTTTTCATATAAAAGAAACCACATGGGCATGATAACAATATTGGCATCAGCATGGAATTTGGATATTCTATCATAAGATTTGTAATGGTATGAATGGTTCAAGAGTTGGACATTGAAGTAGGTTGAAGCCTTTCCATTAAAGTGTACTGATTTTGCTATTTTAATATAAATTGGGCACTGATTATATATATGTATGGGAGATGGTAATCTGGACCAAGTGATGAGTGCTGGTATAGAATGAAATATGCATATTGGTGATTATTTACCTTTTCTGCATGTATATAGTCATGTATGAGATAGTGTGGAGAGTGAAGTGGCTTGAAAGTCTGAGTTAAGATACCCTATGTTTACAATTAGACTCCAGGTATAAATGTGCCTGGTATTTCAAATCATGTATAAAAACATTTATTTTATTTACAAGCTTCTATGTTAAAAAAGGAACCTTTTTTGCAAAAAAATAATGAATGGTTAACCTTGCTTTTTTCATTGCAATTGTTTATTAACAAAACAAACATTGTAAATAAACATAAGCATGATTATATCCCTAATGAAACATAACTCAAGGAACCATTCACCAACATACTGGTACTCATTTTTTAATGTATTATGTGCTATTGATATTCAAATAATCATGATGGTTTAGCCTTTAATTTTTTTTTTTAAAAAATTAAAATATTTATTGCTTGACAGTTTAACTTGTTCAAACTCAGAAGTAACAGTAATGGAAAACTGTTCATCAAGCTTGAGCTCAAATTCTTCCATTCTACCATCACACTAATCCACAATGGCATTTTAATTTTTAAAAAAACTATAATAAAATGGAACATTTGTTGGACTATTAACCTACGATCATTGAAATAACTTGAAAAAAATGAAAAATTATAGATATCATTAGGAAATTGATTTGTAGAAAATTTGAGATTAGTTTTCATATAAAAAAGCAAAAGGACTTTATTTAGGTTATAAAAAATAATTCAAACTCATTTAAAACACTAATATTGAATACTTTATGGAGACAAAATGGATGTATGAAATCAATAGTTCTAATTTTCCATGTGGTGTTTTTTTTAAAAAAAGTTTTTTAAAAGCAAACTGCTGAGTACAGGCACCATGAATACTACAACTGGGGGTAACCATGGTTGGCCCATGAAAAATAAAAGCAATTCAGAAAAAAGATTTTATAACTAATACTGACCTTATTTTGCAAAAGTTACTAATAATGTTTTTAACTGAAACACAAAATTTATTACATACCTTGTCTATATATATTAATATTACGTATATGAACAGACATTTACCACCCACCACTCTACACTCTATCTAATAACACTGATACACTTAAACACATATATGTTGAAAAGATAAATAATCACCAATATCTGTATTTCATGATAAACCACAATCATCAGTTAGTCTACATTAACATCTCTACACATACATGTTTAATATTACATAAGAAAATCCAATGAGGCGTACATTGGATGATGTAGCCTGTTCAGTCTCCAGGTTCACTTTGGTACCTTCAGTAGTGAAGTTCACTGGGTAACTCCACAGTCCTCATTGCACTCTGTTACAGTTATATTCTCTAACATGAGGTGGACTCATGATAGGTGCGGGTGTAAAAAAGACTTCGATTTTTCTTATCTTCATGTTTTTATATATTTGCATGGAATGTGGAATGTTCTAGAATATAACTAATTATAATTGTTGATTATCTTTCAATTAATCACTTGCCATACTGGTAACGCATACCATTTATTCATTTTATCTCTAATTATGCTATTTCTTGAGGTCTAATTATGCATTTATGAATCAGGGAATGCTTATCATTTATTATATCTCTAATTAATCTATTTGGTTGAGTTTTAATATATATATATATATATATATATATACATATACATATATATATATATATGATATATACATATATATATATAATGATAGGTGATCAAATATTATATGTAAAAGTATCTCTGGTTGAATGATTATTTTGTATTGTTATGTAAAACCCATTTAGAGTTTGTTGTTATTCTTAATATTATGTTTTTGATGTGGTTTTTTAAATTTTCTCTAAATGAAAATTAGTAATCAGGGAAGTTGTTGGTGATGATAGTGTAAATTGATAGATAAGTCAAAAAAAATTACAAGTTATATTTATATATACATGATTGATCAATGGATAGATTGATGGATGAACAATTAGGTGGATAAAGAGATAGATAAATAGAAATAAGGATATGTATGTAGATAGATAGATAAACAGATACATCAAAAATGGGTGAATGGATAGATGGATGGTTGGACTGCTAGAAAGTTGGATGAATGGATAGATGAATGGTTGGACTGCTAAAAAGTTGATGAATAGATAAAAACTATGTAGGGTACATATGTAGAGAGATAGATAGACATTTACATACCCATTAATTATCACACTATCTCATACAAGTGATACACATGACCACACACATTTAGAAAAGACAAATAATCATAGTATATGTATTTTGTGCTAAGCCAGCAGTCATCAGTTGGTCCAGCATATCATCTCCCACAAACACACACACACACACATATATATATATATATATATATATATATATTGTAACGGAAATGGCTTATTCGTACGGTTGCTTAATTATTTGAGTATTCAATTATATTTATTTCGATTATTTTATTCTATATTACTTATTTCTTATATTTTAATTCCTTTCATAACTTATATTTTCTATCCATTTAGTGTTTTCAACTTAGATTCTTTATTATCTTATTCATTATTTTAACAAACACCATTACAATACAAGCAGAGAGCTAATACAGATACAAATTTAACTTCATATCTATACCCTTGACTGAACCCCAAGGCAATACATACATATTATTTTGGCATTATTTTTCCCAACCAAGAACTCTCGGCTGCTGAACAGAGCAAACTATTTCAAAGAAACTTAGCGAATGTCCAGCGCTTGCTATTTATTTTTTAGAATTGGCATTCCGCACGAACAAGCAGCACATGAATATCTTAAACAAATCAGTATGCCCCTTTAATCACTAATTACAATTTCCCCCCTGTCGTAGCTTGGTGATAGGAGAATAAAGCAAGGATACAAAATTTAATGACAAATATGTTTAATAATAATAATACATTTTATATAAAAAATCACATAATAATAATAAACACACACTTATAAGTACATGGCTATAATAAATATATGAAAATAGATCAGATATAAATGTTCTTAAAGTCCTGTTGATAGAGTTCTATTTTTCTCAAATCATTAATTTTATATTTAGTTATAAATAGTAGACAACTGAAAATGCATGCATGCTTTTACCTAGGCTTTGTTGTAATTGTCCCATGGGTATTTCTTCCGAGCGCTCTTGATTAACTTCCTCCGTTTGTGGGGTTATTTTCATCCAGTTTGCTGGTTAATTCTTTAGGTTGAGTTTCATCGGCAGCTATAGACGCGGCGGTCCCTCTAGCAGGTCAGGCAACGATCTTACATTGTGAGTCAGTGATGAGACGACTCGAATCCGAACCTACGTCCCTTTAACGCCACTAGCCACGCACTTCTTCCATTTTTTTTTAGCTGTTGCTTCTCTAAAGTCTCAACTAGCAATTCTAGATAAAAATTGTAATTTTATTAATCTCTTTCTTTGTTTGTTGTTTTTAAAAATTTTTTAATTAAGACTTAGATTTCCAACCAATTCTTATCATTATGTTTCTTTATTTAATTAGTGGCTGGAATGTAAGTCCCAATAATTTAACAGATCAGGCAAAGATCTTCCGTTGATAACATTTTTTTGTCTGTGGAATTTAATTTGTCCAACAGACTTTCACACCTACAGCCATATTGTTTCTTTTTATATATCACATATTACATTTATTTTATTTAAAGTTTACAATTCATTCATTTTTTCACATTTACGTTTTACATTTATTTTAATTTGTTATATTATATTTTTTCCTTAATGAGAGAGAAGACACGCATTTCTATATGCTTCCTTTTCCCCTCTCCCACAATAAACAAAATAACTTTCTAGCATTTCTTACAAGAGAGAAAGAGACGCATTTCTTTATTTATGCAGCCCCCCTCCCGTTCTCTTAGTATTACAAAATCCACAGTAATTTTGACATTAGAATTTCAATTTCTTTCTTTCCCTTCCTTCTTTTTTTAAAATATTTATTAGCTAATTTATTTCACCTTTATTACTTTCTAATTTTATTAATAACTATATATGTGTGTCAACGACTTTACATGGTTGTCACATTACACTCTGCCCGTTTATTGAGAATTAAAATCAGGTCGAATCTAGTCTGAGATGAGAGCTTATTTTAATTCTTTGCTTTCAACTCTTACTTCTGCTTTTATTACAGACTTTCCCACTCTGTCATGACGAGTGATAATGATGATGAGGATGACTGCAGAGAGACAGCTAGGTAAAGCTATGCAATTCTTTCCCATCGATTTTGGCTTATCAACCAATTTAATCTCTACGCATACAAAACCATGGCACAACTTAACTCTATCAGAACAAAAAAATAACAGGGTTTAAAGCGTGTGAACAGCAGGATACTTCTACTGCCTGCTCATCTTGCGCAAACAACAAATTCTTATTCTTTATTTATTTATTTATTTTATTCGAGGCATTAGTTCTTATTTTTTTCATTTATTTATTTGAGACACTAATTCTTATTATATTGGGTCATTAATTCTTTTTATATAATGAGTCCAGGATTCTTACTGGTGCTTGATTTCAAAGTTTAACCATCGAGAGCCATGAGAATCTAAAGTGCGAAGAGACGGCTGAATCAAGCTTAAAATATGACCCAACATAATGCATACACACACACATATATGCCTCAATCTGCAACCTCATACACCTACTAGTGATATCTGTCATTTACGCATTATCACTATTATTCATTTATTTATTTTATTAATTATTCACTGGCTCTTTAATGAGCCTAAACGATTCTTATTTTTATTTCTACTTCTATTTATTTGTTAATTCTATCTGCATTTATAACTGACAGATTGTGATATGAATAAACTATTCATTTATTTATTTTATTAATTATTAAATGGCTCTTTAATGAGCCTAAATGATTCTTATTTTATTTTTATTTTTATTTATATTGGTCTTGCTGTGCTTGACTGCACATAAATACGCCTTAAGTTTATAATTAATTTCACTCCACTGAACACTATCCCTTTTTTTTATTTATTAAAGTAACCTTGATTTTTGTCGTGAGATGATTTGCCCCAACTGTCATATATTTTAAGAAAAAAAATTTATTTCTCATGATTCAAAGATGTTATTGTTTGATCGAAATGACATATCCGTCCGTTTACTTTTTTTTTTCTTAGTTTTTGTCTGGAGGTTTCTTATGCTTTTTACCAAACATATTTCCATTTGTGCTGGGACCTGGAATGCTGTTTCGATATCCTCTAGAGTCGGCTTGCTCGTATGGATGATTGAAGTCTGAACTTCTTTCGGTCTATTCGGACATTTCAACCCTTTTGGATCCATCAGGAAATGCCTGGCTTCCTTCCCAATACTCGTGATGAGGATTGTGTTGCATTCTTCCGATGTGCAGATCGTTGGGCTAGGGTTTAAATCCCTGATCCTCCTCCTTGTAATTAGGCCTAGTGCTGTCGAATGCATTCAGCAACTCGGCAACCTGCTCAACAGTCTTCCTTTCAGTGCCTATGAGCATCTGTTCTATATTATGAGGAAAATTGTGCCTTGTTATTCGAATGATTTGTCGCTCCGACAAAGGATGGGCTGTTAGCGCCTGTAACTTCGCCACATGGCGGTGGAAAAATGGGGTGAACGGCTCCCCAGGCCTCCATTTGTCTTGTGTTGTCCTATGTAGAATATTTTCCTGATGATCTTCACTCCAGTAGCTGGTGAGTAAGGCATCTTTGTACTTCATGAACGTATTTGGTTTGTTAAATAACGAATCCAACCAAGATTCCGCGGCACCTTGTATATGACTACATGCAATGGCGATCATGGCCTCATCTCTCAGCCAGTTTACCACGAAATATCTCTCTAGGCTGCCAAGATGCTCTATTGGGCTTTCCCCCACGTACCCAGAGAAGACCCAAATTTTCAAAAACTGGTTCACTGTAGCAGGATTCACAGGATTATCTCCACTGCCTGCATACATGCATTCGCTCACACCTCTCTGCTCATTATTATTAGTCTTGGCTACTTCAGTCATATTCTCCCCTTCCCTTATCTTTACTTCTAGCTTCTCAACTGTTCCTGCTAACTGATTGATGCCTATCCTCATATTCTCTATGATTTTCTCAGTTTCATCCACTATAGTCTCTAGTTTCTCCTCTTGTTCCGCTTTCAAATTCTCTACTTCTTGGCCTAACGTTTCCATCTTACCCTTCACATACTCCATCTCATCATTTACTTCTTCAAACTTTTGGTTAAAATTCTTACTTAGCCGTTTGTCCAACTCTTCTACCTTCCTACTATTTCTTCCACTTATTTCCCTCATTTCCATAAACAACCTTTGCTGGCCTTCCATTAATTTCGTGAACATATCCATTACATTATAGCTTTCTATTTTAATTTTATCATCAACCACTGTCTCCATTCCCTTTCTAATTTCTATATCTCTGTCACTAGCTATTTTTTCAGACGGTTCCATTTGTTCTTCCGAGGTTTTTTCTATTTCGCCCACTAGAGCATCCATTTTTATTTTTGATCTGGTGTGCATCAAATTTATTTAACACACATACACTAATTAATTACTTATATTCTATTCTACTGCTTTACTATCTAACCTTACTTTTATAGGATTATTTTACTCTACTAACTTTATATTTCACTGACATTAGGTATGTCTGTTTGGTTCTTCCCATCTCACTCACTAATCATCACTCACCCACGCCTGCCTTCAAGACCCCTACGCAACTGTCTCCAATTTACAACCTAACTTCCCACGTTATATTACGTTCTCTTTCTCTCCTTTTACAATCTATTATTTATTTTATTTCTTGCTTTGTCTACCATCAAGCTATTTTTGACTTGTTTATTAATTATTGCATCAACTGTTAATTTTGTTATACTTGAATTCAAATGTGCTGAACTTGTAAATGTGACTTATATCCCAGACTGGCCCCCAATTGTAACGGAAATGGCTTATTCGTACGGTCGCTTAATTATTTGAGTATTCAATTATATTTATTTCGATTATTTTATTCTATATTATACTTATTTCTTATATTTTAATTCTTTTCATAACTTATATTTTCTAACCATTTAGTGTTTTCAACTTAGATTCTTTATTATCATATTCATTATTTTAACCATTGCCATTACAATACAAGCAGAGAGCTAATACAGATACAAATTTAACTTCATATCTATACCCTTGACTGAACCCCAAGGCAATACGTACATATTATCTTGGCGTTATTTTTCCCAACCAAGAACTCTCGGCTGCTGAACAGAGCAAACTATTTCAAAAAAACTTAGCGAATGTCCAGCGCTTGCTATTTATTTTTAGAATTGGGATTCCACACGAACAAGCAGCACATGAATATTTTAAACAAATCAGTATGCCTTTTTAATCACTAATTACAATTTCCCCCCTGTCGTAGCTTGGTGATAGGAGAATAAAGCAAGGATATGAAATTTAATGACAAATATGTTTAATAATAATAATACATTTTATATAAAAAATCACATAATAATAATAAACACACCCTTATAAATACATGGCTATAATAAATATATGAAAATAGATCAGATATAAAAGTTTTTAAAGTCCTGTTGATAGAGTTCTATTTTTCTCAAATCATTAATTTTATATTTAGTTATAAATAGTAGACAACTGAAAACGCATGCATGCTTTTACCTAGGCTTTGTTGTAATTGTCCCATGGGTATTTCTTCTGAGCGCTCTTGATTAACTTCCTCCGTTTGTGGGGTTATTTTCATCCAGTTTGCTGGTTAATTCTTTAGGTTGAGTTTCATCGACAGCTACAGATGTGGCAGTCCCTCTAGCAGGTCAGGCAAAGATCTTACATTGTGAGTCAGTGATGAGACGACTCGAATCCGAACCTACGTCTCTTTAGCGCCACTAGCTATGCACTTCTTCCATTTTCTTTTAGCTGTTGCTTCTCTAAAGTCTCAACTAGCAATGCCAGATAAAAATTGTAATTTTATTAATCTCTTTCTTTGTTCGTTGTTTTTAAAAAATTTTTAATTAAGACTTACATTTCCAACCAATTCTTATCATTGTTTCTTTATTTAATTAGTGGCTGGAATGTAAGTCCCAATTAATTTAACAGATCAGGCAAAGATCTTCCATTGATAACATTTCTTTATCCGTGGAATTTAATTTGTCCAACAGACTTTCACACCTACGGCCATATTGTTTTTTTTTATATATCACATATTACATTTATTTTATTTAAAGTTTACAATTCATTCATTTTTTCACATTTACATTTTACATTTATTTTAATTTATTATAATATATTTTTTCCTTAATGAGAGAGAAGACACGCATTTCTTTATGCTTCCTTTTCCCCTCTCCCACAATAAACAAAATAACTTTCTAGCATTTCTTACAAGGGAGAAAGAGACGCATTTCTTTATTTATGCAGCCCCCCTCTCCTTCTCTTACTATTACAAAATCCACAGTAATTTTGACATTAGAATTTCAATTTCTTTCTTTCCCTTCCTTCTTTTTTTAAAAAATTTATTAGCTAATTTATTTCACCTTTATTACTTTCTAATTTTATTAATAACTATATATGTGTGTCGACGACTTTACGTGGTCATCACAATATATATATATAATCACTGTTCAGTTTATATTGAGATAGCAAATCTTCATGCTTTAATGGACAGGCTTCAATCTTCTCCAACCTCTACATTTTCAGCCATCCATTTCATTGAAAATCTGATGATGAAAAGCCCAAATCCCATGCAGATGCCATTATTATTGCCATACTCATGTTGACTTCAATTAACTTTGATTTTTCATGTACAGTACCTTATCCATTTAAATACATTAAAAAGGGATAGGCAGTATGAAAGCTTCATGTGTAAATATTTGAAAACCCAGCACTATTCACAAACCTGGAATTTAGTTGTAAATATAGAAGGTTTGAATTCAGACTTTCAAATAACCTTTAACTATCCACACTATCTCATACAACTGATACACATGACCACACAGATATAGAAAAGATAAATAATCACCAATATACATATTTTGTGTAAAACCACAACTTATCACTTGGTCCAGATTATCATTTTCCAGATATATATATATATATAAAAAAAAAAATAATATAAAAAATCAGTGTTCCATGTATATTAAGATAACAAGACTTCACACTTCAATTTGAAGTCTGTCCATTACAGTGTGAAGATATGCTATTTTAATATAAACTGAACACTGATTTATATGTGTCAGAGATGATAATCTGGATCAAGTTTTTTGAGTGCTGATTTAGCATGAAATATGTATAAAGGTGATTATTTAAATTTTCTACATGTGTGTGGTCATGTGCATCAGTTGTATGAGATAGTATGAATAGTTGAAGGATGCTTGACAGTTTCAGTTCAACTCCCCTATATTTACAATTAAGATCCAGATTTGGGAAGAGTGTCTGGTTTTCAAATATTTACACATGAAAACTTCTATCTTACCCATCCCTCTTCTATGTATTTAAATGAATAAGGTCCTGTACATAAGGGGTTAGAGTGACTTGAGGTCAACATGGGGAGGCAATAATGTTGGCATCAGCATGGAATTGGGCTTTCCATCATTAAAATGTCCATGAAATTGATGGATCAATGAAGATTGGATTAGATTAAAGCCTTTCCATTAAAGTTTGAAGGTTTGCTATCTTAATATAAACCGAACACTGATTATATGTATAAAAATATAAAAAGAAATATGAAAATTTTTTATATATATATATGTGTGTGTGTGTGGAAGATGATAATCTAAACAAACTGATGAGTGCTGGTTCAGCACCAAATACATGTATTGGTGATTATTCATCTTATCTATCTGTGTTTGGTCATGTGTATCAGTTGTATGAGACAGTGTGGATAATTGAAGGATGATTGAAAGTCTGAGTTCAAATCACCTAAATTTACAATTATGCTACAGGGTTATGAAGAGTGCATGGTTTTCAAATATTTACACATGAAGCTTGCATTCTGCCCATCTCTCTTCTATGTATTTAAATGGATTAGGTCCTGTACCTGAGATGTCAGAGTGACTTGCAGGCAACATGGGTAGGGCAATAATGTTGGCATCAGCATGGGATTTGGACTTTCCATCATCAGATTTTCAATGAAATGGCTGACTGAAAGTGTAGAGGTTGGAGTAGATTGAAGCCTGTCCATTAAAGTATGAAGATTTGCTATCTTAATATAAACTGAACACTGATTATATATATATAAGAGATGATAATCTGAACCAATTGATAAGTGCTGGTTTAGCAAGGAATACATATATTGGTCTTTTCTACATGGGTGTGGTCATGTGTATCAGCTGTATGAGATACCGTGGATAGATGAAAGGTGCTTGAAATATTTTTTAGCTCCAGGATTGTGAAGGGTGCCTGATTTTTAAATATTTAGATGGATAGATAGAGAGGTAATTGGATGAAAGAATGAATAGATTGATGGATGGATGATCGAATAGACGGTAGATAGATAGATGGATAAATAGATAGATAGATAGATAATAGATAGATAGATAGATAATAGATAGATAGATAGATAGATAGATAGATAGATAGATAGATAGATACAGTCAAAGAGAGCCGTTAAGACAGAAACAAGAATGATTATATATATATAATTTAGATAGTAAAATATTTCCTCCATCTTAATAATTAGAACAAAACTGTTATCTGATCAACACTCTAAAATATTTTGAATGCCAACATATTAATTCAATTTTTCCCCTCTTTAGCTTGCATTCACTTATAACTCTCAGTATAAATTTAGGCCCAAATTTTATATTTACATTGCTTTTAAATTAAAGGTTACTTTATATTGCCACATAATTGTAATTTTATATGTATAAAAAGTTATTTTTTCTGTCAGACATTTTCAAATATAAATATATATTGTTTTTAATCTTATGCAAAATATTCAAATTTTTTCAAACTTTGTTATTTACATTTAAATAACACTTTATATTTTGCCATTTTGTCGAACTGCAAGCAACATGGAGCCCGATCCAATTTACGGATTATTAAGTGCCGTAACCCTGAGACATTTACTTAGCGAATGTGTTACTTTCCAAGCTTATATTAAGTATCGAATTCTGGAAGCTGCACACAGCAATATTCCTCGGCCAATCTTGGCGTATTACGCAATGCTAATTACAGTGGAAGAAAAATTTGGACAATCGCAACTATTCGCCAGACTATTTCAAGGATCACAAATCTGGATTCCACATCGGTGTACCCTCGAGCTCTTTTATCAATTGAGAAGCTATGTCCGACACTATAAAGGATTGAACTGTACTTTTTTAAAAAATATTTTAAATTATTGTAAACCATTTTTTTATTAAAAGTCTTTATATTGTTTTCAACTTTACATTTTTCTATTTACTGATCAAATTTATTTGCTTCAAGTGTTAAAACTGAAACACAGGCTTATTATATACCTGAGTGTAAATGAAGTTTTTTAAAGCCTATGTGTCAAAGCATCGGCGAGGATGAAGAAGTAGGTAAGAGCTATATGTGTAGTCGTGTTTCCATAATCTAATATATGACAACAAAGTATCCTTTTTCAAAATAATTCTGGACGTTATTTACTCAGTGAAAACATGGCAATAGAGGCGAATTTTAAATAAAGAACATTACAAACTGTCCACCGCCCCCTGCCTCTTATGCAATGTTGAACGTAATTGAAAAACATTATGGGCACGGATTACTTTTCTGGACGATGTTCGATACTACTCAACCCTGGACAAATGAATGGCTTTGCCTGGGAATGCATTTCGTCATCCGGAGCCACAGTGAATTATTATAACAAAAATAAATATAGTTTTTTTAACTTACATTTTTGTATTTACTAATAAAATTAAATAAACGTACTTCTATTTATATGTTGTATTGTTTCCATAATCTAATATTAAATGTCTTTAGAAAAACATTAGAGTTTTGCTTGGTTTTGTGATTACGCTTAATTAAATATTTTTATTCCTCAAATATCTTTATCAAAAGAAAACGTTAAATAATTACTTTAATATCCGAACTATTTGATTAGCTATTAATGTAATTAAGGTGTTTATCAAATAATTTGCCTCTGGATATATTCCCAACATAAACTCTAAATGCATACAATAATTTTAAAACTTATTTCGATATAACTTTTAACTACATTTCAATTGATTTCCAATTTTACCTACATATGTATAATAACTAATAAATTAATGTAACTGGAAAATGTAAAATGAAATACAACATATAAATATAATTAAAACGTCATCATGTCAAGTATTGGTGGTCGAGATGTCAAGACAGCCGCTTTACAAGCAGTTGTCCAGGGGTAAGCGGGTTCGTTTCTCAGCTGATGCTATGACACAAGAGAAACAAAACATCATCATCATCACACATCTTCAGTTAAGCACTTTATTCTGAGTTGTGTATGAAAGAATGATCTAACAATAAAAACATAGGACTAACAAATAAATAAATTTTTTACGCTAAAAATAGGGAAATCATAATAAATCTTTTTGGCAATAATTGTATTCCCTTTTGTTCTTTTTAAATTTTTCAGCTTAATACAATTCTTTCACACCAATGTATTTCCCAAACAAAAATAGTTTTGGTAGCTTTATTTACCATGCTTAAACTCAAGTTTAGGCTTTTTTAAACATTTGCAGGTACTGCACTTTAGATAATAGACTGCCAAATATTCAAACATGTTAGTCATTCTGACTGAAAATTATTATATTTTTAGCAGGTCTTTTTTAATGATACTTAGATTCACTATACTGTGTGTAGTGTGTTATCCACTTGATATATAACTTTTGGAATTTTACAACTTTTAATGTTTTTTTTTTCTTTTTGTTGTCTTTAAAATGACTCCTCAATAAATATTTTGAAATGGGAAGAAAAATTTGCCCTATGGAAGTTCTTTATTTTAACAATTATTTCTAATAAGTAATAATATTAACATTACTTTGAAACATTTGTCTTGTATTATTATATTGTTTTCTGCTGGTTCATAAAGAACTTCAAAGAAAAACATTAAAAAAATTTACACTTACTGTATATTAATTTTTACCCCAGCCTATAATGAAGGTTGCCCATTTACTGTTAACATTTTAGGACTTTATTTTTACAGTACTTCATGATTATGTACAATGTTTATAAATTTATTTTTAAAAACAATAATAATATAAATAAATATGCACACAGAATACACATACATTGCAAAATGTCAAACCAAACGGTAATACTCTACAAAAATTTCCTTTTACTTTTAAATTATTCCAAAGAATAAATTTTAATATGAAATGTATAAATTTTGTCATCACTTTAAAATAAAATTAAAAAGACCATTAATTCAAAAGTCTATTAGCAAAAATTATTTCTTATGCAAATAAATTTTCCAGTTCGAGTTTCAACTCAATGCAATAAATAAATAAATATGCCAATGCATTTACAATCAAAACTGGAAAAAATCTCTTAATAAATAGGAAGGGGTACTAAAAATTAACCAAAATCATTGTTTGAAAAGGAAGCGTATTATAGTACATGCCCTCAGATAACTGTTGTCTACCTAGTGCTAGAATTAGGTAGATTACGAAACAGAAAAGTAAAAATGTGATTGTTAGGATAGACAATTTATTATTCAAAGCCTTAGGCAAGAGCAATTGATGAATACACAAACTAGATTAGGAATTCGAATAAGATAAAAGGAAGAGCAGTAATAGTTACATTAGTATCAATATTTGCCAATAACTTTATTTTAGATGAGCATGTTCTATAAATCAAAGATTGTAAAAATTGTGTGAGAGAAGTAATATGTTTGTGAATGTGTGGGAATTATTTTATTACTAAGAGGGAGTTATATAATAAAAATGAATTACACATAGCAAAACAAGGAATGAGTTTGATTCATAAAGAATTTAGTTTGAGAAACTTTCAAAGAGAGTAGGCTTATTGTAGTGATGTTAGAAAGAAGAAAAATGAACAGGATGTAAGAAATAAACAAAGGAAAACTGATTTTGTTATAAATAGAGGTGTAAACTAAGAATTGGTATGTAAAATTAATGCTAAGCAAGGGATTAATAAATGAAATGGGAAGGAGTGAAAAGAATTATAAAATTTCATAATGGAGTAATTATTAAAATTGCATGTTTAAATACACAACATGGTAGGAAACTAGGGAAAGTGTCTGTAATTAAATGAAGCAGTTGAAGAACTTGAGGTATTAACAGTAGTGGGAGAACATGTAAGAGAAAAAAACATAATGCATGACTCGATGCATAGTAGGGAAAAAATGTGTTGGTGTATAAGAGTTATGTCAAAACAATATTTAAATATTGTTAAATATCAAGAAAAATTTGTGGTTTAAGATAAGGTTAAGAAGTTAAGAATGGATGGTGGCTATAGTGTATATGGTCACTGGAAATAGTGAAGTTATATTGTAATGGAATAATTACATATATAATTGACAAGATGAGGATATACAGACTTTCAAATAAAAGTGATGAGAATAATGGGTATAGGTGATATGAATGGAGATATTGATGAGTTTGATTACAAGATAGACAGCTTTTGAAATTTTTTTGTCTAATAATGAATTTGAGCTTTAGAAAGTTGTCAAATATTTATAAGGGCCATTACATATAGTCTAGGAACAATAGTTTAGGAATAATATATTTTACACAATAGATTATGTATTAGTAGAGAAGTAGAAAATGACTAAGGTACAGACATTAAAGTGTTTGATAATTAAGAGAGACTAAGTAATTTTGATCATAACTTCATTATAATAGAAGTGGTTAGTAATGTGATGGACAATAGTAATAAAAGTTGAAAAGTATGGTGAAAGATCTAAATGGTAAGAATATGCTAAAAGAATGTTAAATAAAAGTTGATGAAATCATGGAATGGTGGGATGAGGATCATTACAAGGTGTGGTGAAGTAGAAAAAGTAGGGATTTAGATGAAAATATTTATAAGAATAAAAGTATTAAGAAAAGGAGAATTAATAAATGGGTGAAAAACAGAAAAAAGCATGCAGAGAATATAACTGTGCTATTAAGAACAAAGAAAATGAACAAGATGTTAATGTTACATGGAAGAAGTATTTTTTAAAAAAATTATCTAAAAGAGATTATAGAAAGGAAATGAAACTGAATAATAAGTTTTGGTAGGATATTTATAAAAATGGAAGAAATGCGAGTAAAAAATTTTGGAAATACATTAAAAGAAGGAATCTAGAACAAAGAGAAATAATATTAGTGGATTATGAAAGACTGGAGAGTAACTCTAAAAAGGAATTACAACCCATCTTATATGTCTATGTAATACATATAGAAAAGATGTTAGATGTGAATAAGTGAGTGATAACAAAAATGAAAGCATATAATAATCGAAATATTAAGTTTATAGAAAATGAGCTGACTGAGGCAGAGAAAAAATTGAAAGGTGGAAAGAGAAAAGGTTCAGCTGGAGTGATAGCAGTGATGGAGATGAATTTAAAAAATAGAACAAAGTTAAGCCCATTATCATATTTTAATAATTTGGCACAGAAGAAATACTTTCCAGATAGTTAGAGTAATAGAAGAATAGGCTGTTATTTAAAGAAAAAAGTAATGATCATAGAATGTTATGCAATTACAGACTGAGAGTTCTAAAGTCAGTGTTATATAACATGTTTGAATATATGATGGCTGGAAAGATTGACACATAAATGGAAGACAATAATACAGTGGTAGACATACAAGTAGGTTTTTAATCAGATAGGCATATAGGATGTAATTCATTTGTAGTTACATAAGGTATAGATATGAGTAGAAATACAAATAGACAGTTCTATATGGTTTGTATAGATATAGAAAAAACACATGTTAGAGTAAATAAAAATAGATTACAAGTACATTTAGTAAATTTGAGAATGTATGAAGATTTCAACGATCTCTATTATGAGATTGTATGAAAATAAGTACTATATGTAGCAGTTAAGGAATTTAGAATCAGTTATAATTAAAAATAGCTGAGTCTAAATCAATGATGCCAGATGTCACCGATTTTGTTTTTGTTAGATTTGAAAAAAATGAAAAAAGCCATTGAAATAATAGGATGTGGGATGATACTAGTAGTATATAGAGTAGGTACATGGTGGATCTTTTATTTGCATATGACACTTTCATGGGCACAGACAGAATGCATGTTATGCTGAGGATATGTAGATAGATGGGTAAAATGATGGGGTTTAAATTTAGTGGGAAAAAATCAAAAGTCATGATGATTAATACTGGGGATAAAGAATACAAAGAATTTTTATTGGGACATAAAAAAGTTCTGTGAGTTGAATAGCTATACCTATTTGGAAATTGTTTTAACTAATCACAGAAAATGAATGAAAAAATGTATAAATGAAACAAAGATAATAAAGAGACTGCGAATGAAATTCACAGCATTTTCATATAATAAATATGATTTGTTTGAATTGTATGGAAGGGAGTGGCAATTGCAAGGTTTATGTATGATAATGATAAGACATGTGTTAGTATAAAGAAGTGTTAGATTACTTTGAAAAAGTACAACATGCATTAGTTGGAGATACGTGGGTGGCAAAGGAGGCAATTTAATAAGATCTGGAATAGTCAGTTTTTTTTTATGAAAGATGCAAAAAGCAAAATAAAAATATATGGTGATTACAGTTTACGAGTAATAAAAGAATAGCCAAAATAGTATTTAATTGGGTTATGAGTAATGGGTAAACAAAAATATGGGTGATAATGGTAGTAGGTATGTGGAAGGTTTGGATAAAAAATTTGTGTCTGTATATTTATACAAATGAAGGGATGATTGTGTTAGGAGAATTGTTGAGTGTTATGATGGCAAAAAATAAGATAGAAGAATACATGCATTAATAAAAAATATAGAGTTGGAAACATTGATAAATAATGTTGATAAAAACAGTTTAAACATATGTATATGTTGAAATGAACATTTTCATGGGCTGCATATATAAAAGGCATTTTTTGGAGTCATCTGTGTTAAAAAAATTTAAATATTGATATTCCGACATTTTGACTTGGTCACACAAGTCATCCACTGGGTGATAAACAGTAGAAAGATAATTGTAGAGGCACTACAATCATTGATTTGAAAAAACAAATGTTAAAGTTCCACCAATAGGAAAATTGTTAAATTTAAAAATGTATTTTTAAAAAATCTTTCCAAACAGGAGGCAGTTCGCATGTATCATCTCACTTACTGATACAATCTGGCCTTTTATGTATCTCAATGGCTTCTCTAATTTTGCACTGGTAGAGATTATCACATCTGGATATGATCCTGGTACAAGAAAAATCAATTTTATGACCTGAATCTTTAGTATGGAATGAGAGTTCTGATGATGATGAATGTTGTTTAACTGCATTAGCATGCTCATCTCTCCTAACAGTGATGTGATGATTACTCATACCTATGTAAGAAGCTTTACAATTTTTACATAAGATTTGATAAACACCATGAGATTCATAATTATAACTATTTGCTAATAAATCACATCTAAAAAAAGAAACAAATCATATTAATAGTGTTTTAATAGCAAATAGTTGCAATTATAAATTTATAATAGAAAAACCTTATTTCAAGCCCAAAATGGACAAAATAGGAAACAAAAAAGTGATACATCAGCTATTAGGATTTGTGGTCCATATGTAAAAGGAACTACAGACAGTATTGGACGTATATTAAAACACTATAATATAGATACAGCATTTTCTACTCATCGAAAGATCAGTAATATAATAACCAAGCATAAAGATTCAATCCCTCTTGAATCTCATGGTGTTTATCAAATCTCATGTAAAAATTGTAAAGCTTCTTACATAGGTATGAGTAATCATCATACCAGTATTAGGAGGGATGAGAATGCTAATGCAGTTAAACACCACTCATCATTACCAGCACTCTCACTTTTTACTATAGATTCAGGTCATAATATTGATTTTTCTAGTACCAGGATCATATCCACATGTGATAATCGCTACCAGTGCAAAATTAGAGAAGTCATTGAGGTACTTAAAAAGCCAGATTGTGTCAATAAGTGAGATGATACAAGCAAACTTCCTCCTATTTGGAAAGATTATTTAAAAAAAAAATTCTTAAATTTAACATTTTTGCTAATGGTGGAGTTTTAACTTTTTTTTCAATTGCCTCTACAACCATCTTTCTATCTTTTATCACCCAGTGATTGACTTGTGTGACCAAGTCGAAATGTTGGAATCTCAATATTTAAAACTTTTTAACATGGATGAACCTGCAAAATATGTTTTTTATATATATAAACAGAATATAATAGCAAAGAAATTAGTTTACTGTTTAACACTTGAACAGAATTGTTAGCAACAAAAGAATATTTACATAGATGGAAAATAGTGGGTGATTTAGACTGCAAGTTGAGCAAGGAAGCCACACAAAATATTAAGCATCTGTTAATTGAATGTGAATGCCTGAAAGCAGAAAGGGCATAAATAATACTGTTGTGAACAAATATAAACAAAGTGATTATACAGAAAGTGATTTCTTTGTTTTAAAGCTTTGTTTAAAAAAAGATAAGCAAAAGAAGAGATAGAGATAAAGACCATGAAGTTCACTCAGATTAAGTTGTGAAAATGGCATGGAGCATGATATATAAAAATATGGGACATTTTAGAGCAGGAAATAAAATAGGCAAGTAAGCTGGCTAACACATTTCACCGGGCATAGTGGATGAGGACTTGGAATAAATGGAAGTGACAGTGTCTCATCTCACCCTGTCGTAAAATGCTCTAATTTTGTAAAAATACATAATGGTGACTATTTGATTTGAATAATAATAATGGCAAATGATTATAATTTTTGAATTAAAAATTAAAAAATATCGGAAAAAATGAATTGATTTTTTAAAAAATAAATCCATCTTTTTCATATAAAAGAAATAACATGGGCATGATAACAATATTGGCATCAGCATGGAATTTGGATATTCTATCATAAGATTTTTAATTGTATGAATGGCTCAAGAGTTGGTCATTGGAGTAGGTTGAAGCCTTTCCATTAAAGTGTATTGATTTTGCTATTTTAATATAAATTGGCACTGATTATATATATATGTATGACAGATGGTAATCTGGACCAAGTGATGAGTGCTGGTTTAGAATCAAATATGCATATTGGTGATTATTTATATTTTCTGCATATATATGGTCATGTATGAGATAGTGTGGATAGTGAAGTTGCTTGGAAGTCTGAGGTAACATATTCTATGTTTACAATTAGACTCCAGGTATAAATGTGCCTGGTATTTCAAATCATGTATAAAAACATTTATTTTATTTACAAGTTTCTATGTTAAAAAAGGAACATTTTTTGCAAAAATAGACGTGTGCTCTTCCGATCTGTTCATTGCAATTGTTTATTAACAAGACAAACATTGTAAATAAACATAAGCATGATTATATCCCTTATGAAACATAACCCAAGGAAACATTAGCCAACATACTGGTACTCATTTTTTAGATGTATTATGTGCTATTGATATTCAAATAATCATGATGGTTTAGGGCGTTTTATTTTATTTTTTAAAAAATTAAAATATTTTTTTCTTGACAGTTTAACTTGTTCAAACTCGGAAGTAGCAATAATGGAAAACTGTTCATGAATCCTGAGCTCAATGTCTTCCAGTCTACCATCACATTCATCTACAATGGCATTTTAATTTTTAAAGTAAAACTATAATAAAATGGAACATTTGTTGAACATTAACCTAAGATCATTGAAATAATTTCGAAAAAATGAAAAATTATAGACATCATTAGGAAATTGATTTGTAGAAAATTTGAGATTAAAAGCAAAAGGACTTTATTTAGGTTATAAAAAATAATTCAAACTCATTTAAACACTATGGGGACAAAATGGATGTATGAAAGCAAGAGTTGTAATTGCACATGCGGTGTATTTTTTTTAAAAAGTTCTTCAAAAGCAAACTGTTTAGTACAGGCACCATGAATACTACAATTGGGGATAACCATGGTTGGCCCATCAGAAATAAAAGCAATTCAGATAAAAAGATTTTATAACTAATACTGACCTTATTTTCAAAAGTTACTAATAATGTTTTTATAATTTATACATGTTTAATATTACATAAGAAATTCCAATGAGGCGTACATTGGATGATGTATCCTGTTCAGTCTCCAGCTTCACTTTGGTACCTTCAGTAGTGAAGTTCACTGTGTAACTCCACAGTTCTCATTACACTCTGTTACAGTTATATTCTCTAACATGAGGTGGTCTCATGATAGCAATGGGTGTAAAAAAGACTTTGCTTTTCATTATCTTCATGTTTTTATTTATTTCCATGGAATGTGGAATGTTCTAGAATATAACTAATTATAATTGTTGTTTATCTTTTAATTAATCTGGTAACACCATTTATTTATTTTATCTCTAATTATGCTATTTCTTGAGTTTTAAATATGCACTTATGAATCAGGAAATACTTATCATTTATTATATCTCTAATAACGCTATTTGCTTAAGATTTAAATATATAAAAATATATATACATATACATATATATATAAAATGGTAGGCGATCAAATATTATGTAGAAGTATCTCTGGTTCAATGATTATTTTGTATGGTTATGTAAAACCCATTTAGAGTTTGTTGTTATTCTTAATTATGTATTTGAAGTTGTTTTTTAAATTTTCTCTAAATGAAAAATGGTAATCAGGGAATTTGTTGTTGATGATAGTATAAATTGATAGATAGGTCAAAAAAAATTAGCAAGATATATTTATATACATGATTGATCTGGATAGATAGGATGAACAATAGGTGAATAAAGAGATAGATAAATAGAAATAAGAGATATGTATGTAGATAGATAGGTAAACCGTAGATCAATAATGGTTGAATGGATAGATGGATGGTTGGACAGATAGAAAGATGGATGAATGGATAGATGAATGGTTGGACTGCTAAAAAGTGGATAAATAGATAAAAACTATGTAGGTACATATGTAGATAGATAAACAGATAGACATTCAAATACCCATTAATTACCCACACTATCTCAAACAAGTGATACACTTGACCACACACATATAGAAATGCCAAATAATCACAGTATATGTACTTTATACTAAGCCAGCAGTCATCAGTTGGTCCAGAATATCATCTCCCACAAACACACACACACACACATATATATATATATATATATTGTAATGGAAATGGCTTATTCGTATGGTTGCTTAATTATTTGAGTATTCAATTATATTTATTTCGATTATTTTATTCTATATTACTTATTTCTTATAATTTAATTCTTTTCATAACTTATATTTTCTATCCATTTAGTGTTTTCAACTTAGATTCTTTATTATCTTATTCATTATTTTAACAAACGCCATTACAATACAAGCAGAGAGCTAATACAGATACAAATTTAACTTCATATCTATACCCTTGACTGAACCCCAAGGCAATACATACATATTATTTTGGCATTATTTTTCCCAACCAAGAACTCTCGGCTGCTGAACAGAGCAAACTATTTCAAAGAAACTTAGCGAATGTCCAGCGCTTGCTATTTATTTTTTAGAATTGGGATTCCGCACGAACAAGCAGCACATAAATATCTTAAACAAATCAGTATGCCCCTTTAATCACTAATTACAATTTCCCCCCTGTCATAGCTTGGTGATAGGAGAATAAAGCAAGGATACAAAATTTAATGACAAATATGTTTAATAATAATAATACATTTTATATAAAAAATCACATAATAATAATAAACACACACTTATAAGTACATGGCTATAATAAATATATGAAAATAGATCAGATATAAATGTTCTTAAAGTCCTGTTGATAGAGTTCTATTTTTCTCAAATCATTAATTTTATATTTAGTTATAAATAGTAGACAACTGAAAATGCATGCATGCTTTTACCTAGGCTTTGTTGTAATTGTCCCATGGGTATTTCTTCCAAGTGCTCTTGATTAACTTCCTCCGTTTGTGGGGTTATTTTCATTCAGTTTGCTGGTTAATTCTTTAGGTTGAGTTTCATCGGCAGCTACAGACGCGGCGGTCCCTCTAGCAGGTCAGGCAAAGATCTTACATTGTGAGTCAGTGATGAGACGACTTGAATCCGAACCTACGTCCCTTTAACGCCACTAGCCACGCACTTCTTCCATTTTCTTTTAGCTGTTGCTTCTCTAAAGTCTCAACTAGCAATTCCAGATAAAAATTGTAATTTTATTAATCTCTTTCTTTGTTTGTTGTTTTTAAAAATTTTTTAATTAAGACTTAGATTTCCAACCAATTCTTATCATTATGTTTCTTTATTTAATTAGTGGCTGGAATGTAAGTCCCAATAATTTAACAGATCAGGCAAAGATCTTCCGTTGATAACATTTCTTTGTCTGTGGAATTTAATTTGTCCAACAGACTTTCACACCTACAGCCATATTGTTTCTTTTTATATATCACATATTACATTTATTTTATTTAAAGTTTACATTCATTCATTTTTTCACATTTACGTTTTACATTTATTTTAATTTGTTATATTATATTTTTTCCTTAATGAGAGAGAAGACACGCACTTCTATATGCTTCCTTTTCCCCTCTCCCACAATAAACAAAATAACTTTCTAGCATTTCTTACAAGAGAAAAAGAGACGCATTTCTTTATTTATGCAGCCCCCCTCCCTTTCTCTTAGTATTACAAAATCCACAGTAATTTTGACATTAGAATTTCACTTTCTTTCTTTCCCTTCCTTCTTTTTTTAAAATATTTATTAGCTAATTTATTTCACCTTTATTACTTTCTAATTTTATTAATAACTATATATGTGTGTCAATGACTTTACATGGTTGTCACATTACACTCTGCCCATTTATTGAGAATTAAAATCGGGTCGAATCTAGTCTGAGATGAGAGCTTATTTTAATTCTTTGCTTTCAACTCTTACTTCTGCTTATATTACAGACTTTCCCACTCTGTCATGACGAGTGATAATGATGATGAGGATGACTGCAGAGAGACAGCTAGGTAAAGCTATGCAATTCTTTCCCATCGATTTTGGCTTATCAACCAATTTAATCTCTACGCATACGAAACCATGGCACAACTTAACTCTATCAGAACAAAAACATAACAGGGTTTAAAGCGTGTGAACAGCAGGATACTTCTACTGCCTGCTCATCTTGCGCAAACAACAAATTCTTATTCTTTATTTATTTATTTATTTTATTCGAGGCCTTAGTTCTTATTTTTTTCATTTATTTATTTGAGACACTAATTCTTATTATATTGGGTCATTAATTCTTTTTATATAATGAGTCCAGGATTCTTACTGGTGCTTGATTTCAAAGTTTAACCATCGAGAGCCATGAGAATCTAAAGTGCGAAGAGACGGCTGAATCAAGCTCAAAATATGACCCAACATAATGCACACACACACACATATATGCCTCAATCTGCAACCTCATACACCTACTAGTGATATCTGTCATTTACGCATTATCACTATTATTCATTTATTTATTTTATTAATTATTCACTGGCTCTTTAATGAGCCTAAACGATTCTTATTTTTATTTCTACTTCTATTTATTTGTTAATTCTATCTGCATTTATAACTGACAGATTGTGATATGAATAAACTATTCATTTATTTATTTTATTAATTATTAAATGGCTCTTTAATGAGCCTAAACGATTCTTATTTTATTTTTACTTTTATTTATATTGGTCTTGCTGTGCTTGACTGCACATAAATATGCCTTAAGTTTATAATTAATTTCACTCCACTGAACACTATCCCTTTTTTTTGTTTATTAAAGTAACCTTGATTTTTGTCGTGAGACGATTAGCCCCAACTGTCATATATTTTAAGAAAAAAAATTTATTTCTCATGATTCAAAGATGTTATTGTTTGATCGAAATGACATATCCGTCCGTTTACTTTTTTTTTTTCTTAGTTTTTGTCTGGAGGTTTCTTATGCTTTTTACCAAACATATTTCCATTTGTGCTGGGACCTGGAATGCTGTTTCGATATCCTCTAGAGTCGGCTTGCTCATATGGATGATTGAAGTCTGAACTTCTTTCGGTCTGTTCGGACATTTCAACCCTTTTGGATCCATCAGGAAATGCCTGGCTTCCTTCCCAATACTCGTGATGAGGATTGTGTTGCATTCTTCCGATGTGCAGATCGTTGGGCTAGGGTTTAAATCCCTGATCCTCCTCCTTGTAATTAGGCCTAGTGCTGTCGAACACATTCAGCAACTCGGCAACCTGCTAAACAGTCTTCCTTTCGGTGCCTATGAGCATCTGTTCTATATTATGAGGAAAATTGTGCCTTGTTATTCGAATGATTTGTCGCTCCGACAAAGGATGGGCTGTTAGCGCCCGTAACTTCGCCACATGGCGGTGGAAAAATGGGGTGAACGGCTCCCCAGGCCTCCATTTGTCTTGTGTTGTCCTATGTAGAATATTTTCCTGATGATCTTCACTCCAGTAGCTGGTGAGTAAGGCATCTTTGTACTTCATGAACGTATTTGGTTTGTTAAATAACGAATCCAACCAAGATTGCGCGGCACCTTGTATATGACTACATGCAATGGCGATCATGGCCTCATCTCTCAGCCAGTTTACCACGAAATATCTCTCTAGGCTGCCAAGATGCTCTATTGGGCTTTCCCCCACGTACCCAGAGAAGACCCAAATTTTCAAAAACTGGTTCACTGTATCAGGATTCACAGGATTATCTCCACTGCCTGCATACATGCATTCGCTCACACCTCTCTCCTCATTATTATTAGTCTTGGCTACTTCAGTCATATTCTCCCCTTCCCTTATCTTTACTTCTAGCTTCTCAACTGTTCCTGCTAACTGATTGATGCCTATCCTCATATTCTCTATGATTTTCTCAGTTTCATCCACTATAGTCTCTAGTTTCTCCTCTTGTTCCGCTTTCAAATTCTCTACTTCTTCGCCTAACGTTTCCATCTTACCCTTCACATACTCCATCTCATCATTTACTTCTTCAAACTTTTGGTTAAAATTCTTACTTAGTCGTTCGTCCAACTCTTCTACCTTCCTACTATTTCTTCCACTTATTTCCCTCATTTCCATAAACAACCTTTGCTGGCCTTCCATTAATTTCGTGAACATATCCATTACATTATAGCTTTCTATTTTAATTTTATCATCAACCACTGTCTCCATTCCCTTTCTAATTTCTATATCTCTGTCACTAGCTATTTTTTCAGACGGTTCCATTTGTTCTTCCGAGGTTTTTTCTATTTCGCCCACTAGAGCATCCATTTTTATTTTTGATCTGGTGTGCATCAAATTTATTTAACACACATACACTAATTAATTACTTATATTCTATTCTACTGCTTTACTATCTAACCTTACTTTTATAGGATTATTTTACTCTACTAACTTTATATTTCACTGACATTAGGTATGTCTGTTTGGTTCTTCCCATCTCACTCACTAATCATCACTCACCCACACCTGCCTTCAAGACCCCTACGCAACTGTCTCCAATTTACAACCTAACTTCCCACGTTATATTACGTTCTCTTTCTCTCCTTTTACAATCTATTATTTATTTTATTTCTTGCTTTGTCTACCATCAAGCTATTTTTTGACTTGTTTATTAATTATTGCATCAACTATTAATTTTGTTATACTTGAATTCAAATGTGCTGAACTTGTAAATGTGACTTATATCCCAGACTGGCCCCCAATTGTAACGGAAATGGCTTATTCGTACGGTCGCTTAATTATTTGAGTATTCAATTATATTTATTTCGATTATTTTATTCTATATTATACTTATTTCTTATATTTTAATTCTTTTCATAACTTATATTTTCTAACCATTTAGTGTTTTCAACTTAGATTCTTTATTATCTTATTCATTATTTTAACCAATGCCATTACAATACAAGCAGAGAGCTAATACAGATACAAATTTAACTTCATATCTATACCCTTGACTGAACCCCAAGGCAATACGTACATATTATCTTGGCGTTATTTTTCCCAACCAAGAACTCTCGGCTGCTGAACAGAGCAAACTATTTCAAAAAAACTTAGCGAATGTCCAGCGCTTGCTATTCATTTTTAGAATTGGGATTCCGCACGAACAAGCAGCACATGAATATTTTAAACAAATCAGTATGCCTTTTTAATCACTAATTACAATTTCCCCCCTGTCGTAAATTGGTGATAGGAGAATAAAGCAAGGATATGAAATTTAATTACAAATATGTTTAATAATAATAATACATTTTATATAAAAAATCACATAATAATAATAAACACACCCTTATAAATACATGGCTATAATAAATATATGAAAATAGATCAGATATAAAAGTTTTTAAAGTCCTGTTGATAGAGTTCTATTTTTCTCAAATCATTAATTTTATATTTAGTTATAAATAGTAGACAACTGAAAACGCATACATGCTTTTACCTAGGCTTTGTTGTAATTGTCCCATGGGTATTTCTTCCGAGCGCTCTTGATTAACTTCCTCCGTTTGTGGGGTTATTTTCATCCAGTTTGCTGGTTAATTCTTTAGGTTGAGTTTCATAGACAGCTACAGATGTGGCAGTCCCTCTAGCAGGTCAGGCAAAGATCTTACATTGTGAGTCAGTGATGAGATGACTCGAATCCGAACCTACGTCCCTTTAGCGCCACTAGCCATGCACTTCTTCCATTTTCTTTTAGCTGTTGCTTCTCTAAAGTCTCAACTAGCAATGCCAGATAAAAATTGTAATTTTATTAATCTCTTTCTTTGTTCGTTGTTTTTAAAAATTTTTTAATTAAGACTTACATTTCCAACCAATTCTTATCATTATGTTTCTTTATTTAATTAGTGGCTGGAATGTAAGTCCCAATTAATTTAACAGATCAGGCAAAGATCTTCCATTGATAACATTTCTTTATCCGTGGAATTTAATTTGTGCAACAGACTTTCACACCTACGGCCATATTGTTTTTTTTTATATATCACATATTACATTTATTTTATTTAAAGTTTACAATTCATTCATTTTTTCACATTTACATTTTACATTTATTTTAATTTATTATAATATATTTTTCCTTAATGAGAGAGAAGACACGCATTTCTTTATGCTTCCTTTTCCCCTCTCCCACAATAAACAAAATAACTTTCTAGCATTTCTTACAAGGGAGAAAGAGACACATTTCTTTATTTATGCAGCCCCCCTCTCCTTCTCTTACTATTACAAAATCCACAGTAATTTTGACATTAGAATTTCAATTTCTTTCTTTCCCTTCCTTCTTTTTTTAAAAAATTTATTAGCTAATTTATTTCACCTTTATTACTTTCTAATTTTATTAATAACTATATATGTGTGTCGACGACTTTACGTGGTCATCACAATATATATATATATATATAATCACTGTTCAGTTTATATTGAGATAGCAAATCTTCATGCTTTAATGGACAGGCTTCAATCTTCTCCAACCTCTACATTTTCAGCCATCCATTTCATTGAAAATCTGATGATGAAAAGCCCAAATCCCATGCAGATGCCATTATTATTGCCATAGTCATGTTGACTTCAAGTAACTTTGATTTTTCATGTACAGTACCTTATCCATTTAAATACATTGAAAAAAGATAGGCAGTATGAAAGCTTCATGTGTAAATATTTGAAAACCCAGCACTATTAACAATCGTGGAATTTAATTGTAAATATAGAAGGTTTGAATTCAGTCTTTCAAATAACCTTTGACTATCCACACTATCTCATACAACTGATACACATGACCACACACATATAGAAAAGATAAATAATCACCAATATACATATTTTGTATTAAACCACAACTTATCACTTGGGCCACATTATCTTTTTCCAGATATATATATATATATATATATATATATATATATATATATATATTGTGCCCTTGTCTGTAGGTCATAGGTAGGGTAGAAAGGTCAATTATTAAAAATTTTAAATTTTGGGTTGTATTTGTAAGATATATAAATAATAATAAGAGAATAAGATTTTATAGTACAATTTAAAGCTAAAAATACCTGGTAGGTAACAGTGTAATAAATTATTTTAAAAGAAAACAATTAAATAAAGCTTAATCATATCATTGCTTATGGTTGTGAAAGCTGGCCATACAAAATAATACAGCTATAGATAGTTAAAAGTATATCAATTATTTAGTCTAATATTTAAAAACTAATAAATTAAATAAATGAAATGTAATGTTATAATTGTATTTAAAAATCAAATTTAATAGAGTATAATTTATTAATAAACTTTGGGATGGTGAGAGTTATATTTAGTTTAACATTATAAATTATTTTCTAAATTTTTTATAAAATATATCAGTTTTGGTAATTTAAACCAAGACGTAAATAAAAAATCATTTTGATAAAAGTTAGTAAACACGTGACCGTATATTAAATACCTTCACGCACACTCTTGGTAAAATAATAATAAACTGTGTGAATTTAAAACTAGATATAATTGCCATCGATCTTTAAAGTGAAAGTTAAAAATATTAAATATTGTTTTAATAATTATTTTAAAGCTTAGATGATTTTTTTTATATAAAACTATAATTGAATTTAAAAATATTGGTATAAATATTCCAGACATTACGTCATCAATTCTTAATTTTGAAACATCCATTCTGTTATCAAAATAAAATGAATAAATTGTTCGCGCTAAAATAAATATTAACCAATCAAAGGATGTAAAATTAACAGACAAAAATCTAAGAATTATACAGAGCGGGAGAAGTAATGTGAAAGTGAAAGGAGAAAGTAACACATTTGATAGCTGATAACATCGTAGCTGAAAGTAATATAAATTTATAATTTCGGATTTATTCTAAAAGGTTATTCTGTAACATATAATATATTTTTGACTACAGAGACATGAATTGCTAATTTTAAGTTTGTCTTACCAGGAAATTTTATTCAAATTTAACCAGAAAGCCTACAGTAACATGGAAATACAAGAAGAAATATTTAAAGTGATTGCTGAAAGAAAAATAATTGGAAATCATCTTAATGCCACTTTAGTTGTGCTCAACCTGAAATTTAATCTTATAACTAAAAGGAATACAATTGGGACGATATGTGAAAATCTGAAAAAGAAGCTGCTGGTCGTCAAGAACAATTTATGACGATAAATTTACAGAGCTATCTTAAAACTAAGTTATACTTCTCTATGAACAAAATTTTAATATGCGTTCTAGTACCAAGAAAAATAATAATGAAGAAAAGTGTTTATTTTAAAAGGGAAACATTATTAAAACTATAGTTCCAGAATGTTAAAATAAAGGAAAAGTTAAAGACTAATATAAAAGTGCTATATGTATTTTATGGAAAGGAGCCGAAACCTTTATCCAATAAGAAGAGAAAAATATTATAAAGTATTCAATGAAAAAATGTTTGATCAAAGAAATATAAAATTAAATGACTAAATAGAAATGGATCCATGGAAAACGGAAAAATTTATTGAAGATTTAAATAAAATATCTACAAGATGCATCGGGGGAAACCAGACGCGCGGGAAAAAAGCTAGCAGACTATGTTGAAGGAGATATCAAGAATTAATAAGTGTATAAAATATTGAGAAAACTAAGGATCATCGTCGATGAAGATTATTAAACAGAGTTATTTTTTTTATAGAACATTAAGTGACTGAAAAAAAAAATAAAGTATATATTTTTTTTTAGCTTTACGATGAACAATTTTCAAGCAAGTTCGACAAAGCAGTATCGTAAATATAATTTAATATTTTTATTTGATTGTATTTAAAATATAAAAATTCTATATTAGCTTAGGGAAACATATAAACATGAATTTAAGAATAATGAGATTTTAAATATAATAGCTTAATAGAATGATAGAAATATTATTATAAAAATAAAATGTATGTATGGAAGTTTTAAATATCTACAAGAAGTAATGGAATGGTGAAGCCTTCAGAATACGATCAAGAAGATAGAGATCGTTTTTGGTAATTGTGATATTATTGATAATGCATAATGTATTTTTTTTAGGTCATCTATTAATGAAGAATGATGTATGAAAGTTTTTAAATTATAAGTACACATTTTATCCAACATTAAAACATATATTTGAGATAGTAGTAATTTTAAATGTGCATGCAATAAGTTGTTTTAAAAATATAATTAATAATAAGTATCATAATAATTATGTGATTCTTTTGAACTTTTATGTTGCAAAATATTCAGATAATTTTAAAATAGTTGGTATATTATAAATATACGAGATAAGTAGTAAAAGATTTTCTTAAGAATAGCTGTATAGTTTGAACTAAAAATGAATTTTATTATTGTTAGAAATGTAGACAGAAATTTGTCGATGTAATGCATAGATAAATCTAGAGAAATAAAATCGGATAGTGACTTGGTAGTACTGGTGTAGAGGAAACCAAGATGATGTTTTTTGCCAAGAAATAAGAAAAATCAAATATTTGGATCATAGTATTTTGTGTGATTTCAGTATAGCTAACTAAGTCCTATCACTGAACACATATATTTTTGGACAGTGTTTTTTTTTACGTATTTTTGAAACTTTTTGATGTTTTATAAAGCTGAAGAAATAGCTTTAGCATCACTCCTATAGTAGAGGTGGATAGACAGATAAAGGTCACTCCTCTATGGTGTTCTTTAAATTCACTGTGCCATCATTGTCAAGTTTTATGACGGATAATATTCTAGTTGTTTTGATCCTGCGCATCTATTTTCGCTATCCTTGTTTCATGAATATACATCGTCAGAAAGATATTCTTATAGAAATGATACATAAAATAGAAATGAGGCTAGGTTGTCGTTATGTAAGAATAGTTTATTTACTAGAATGAGTTAGAATTGTTATTTTAAAAGTGAAAGTATAAATGTCATAAAGAGATGAAGAATCATATGATATAGTTTTAAAAAGTAATTCTGAAATGAATATAAGATTTTAAAGGAAAAATCTAAACAAAGTTTTTAAAAGTAATAATAAAATTTTAATATTTTATATGATATTTAAAAATAGAGATTGCATGTTGGTTGAAAAAATGATTCAATAATGTGTAACAGATATATGTATTTGTGCATGGTATGTTAATGATTGTAATTACCATACGAAGCAAAGGCTTGGATAAGTATTTGATTAATAATTATTGTATAGTCAATAATAAAACGGAACATCAAAATGTCAAGAAGGGTTTGAATCTTTAGGATTCCATACGAATAATAATATAAAATAGAATTTTATGATTTTGTATAATTTTACTACGAAGGTAAAAATTTTTGTAAAAATATAATTTTAAAATTAATAGAGATATAAAGTATTAATGATAATTATTGATAGATACATTTTTGTAACAAGCTAAACTAAAAACAGATATCTAATAATAATAATACTGTATAAGAGTTAAAAATAAAATAAGTAGAAATTTAATGTTAAGAGATAAACTAGTAAAGTAATTTTTGTAACAGGAAAGTAGGGATATCCGATGTACATAATGTAAATATTGTTATTTGTATAATTATTAATAAACTATGTTGTAAATTTATTTGTAAGCTTCGTGTCTTAGTTATTATTTCTCCACATAGAATGCATGATATCGCAATACACATTTATAATTGCAACAAACATATAATTTTGCACAAAGTAGATAAACATAAAAGTGTTATAATAATTTTTGAAAATTTATTTGTATGATAAAATTAAAGGATTATAATTATATCGTTTTATTGGTCATAAGTTGGTTGCCACAATATTAAAATAAATTATATGCTAATATTACAACACGTATTTTGATTGTCAGATTATTAAATACTACCACGAACGTAATATTTATTTATTTATTTCATTTAAGAAGAAATAGAATTACATTATACTATTATTATCATTATTCTTATTTATTATTGTTAGTTGTTACGTAGTGAATTTATGACATAAAATTCCCTTCTCATAGTTTACTACCGTAATTTAAATCAGTTTAAATGCAATTTATGAACCTGAGATTTATTTATTTGATTTGATTTTATTTCATTTATTTACTTAAATTATTTAATTGAGCTAGATTATTATTGAAAAAAGCTTGGAAAGTCATAAGAATACCATAAGTTGATTATTTAGTATAGTGTTCTTATGCCATTGGGATAGTATCATGTGGATATATCTCAATGTAGTCTGTCTCGCTCCCCGTGTCGTCGCTCCATGTCTCATGAAAATAATAAATTTTTAATAATATAACTGTATTTATATTTTAAAGTTTAAGAGCTAGTAGTAATCATTTTTAATAAATTAATATTTATTCATTCATTTTGTTAAGACTGAGCTAGAGAGAGAACCCGGAATATATTTAATAAACATTATTATGGAGTGGAGGCGGCAACGGGGTAGGAGGGTACAGATTGTGAACTACATTTTATACACCATTTCCAACTGTTGCACGATGTGTAGTTGGAACTACAATCGACAGATTGTGCTCGCCCAACGTGTTGCACGATATGTAGTTGGAACTACAATCGATAGGTTAGATTCAACTAACAAAGTTAAATGTTGCTTTTCCAATGAGACTGCACGATGTGTAGTGGAATTATATAATTTGGTATTTGAATTTGTTCATGTAAATCGGAGATTGTCAACAGACATTGTACAAAAGTAGATAATTTCATATTTGAATATAGAAATAATATTTATTATTAAAATAATTTTAATTTTATGTGGTAGATAATCTGATTGTTTAAAAACGCACTATACTGTTGTGGATCAATTGACAAACAAAATTTTAAAATATGCATATGTGGCTAACGATCATTGATATTTAATATGACCATGTCAATTATTGAAGTATTATTGAAAAATATATTTGAAAGTGTTTTAGTTTGTGCAAAGTATTTGTGAATCATGCATGTGGGAAATAACGTTGTGACACATATAATTTTAATTGTTATTGTTATAATTAGTTAGATAGTATAGGGGATGTAGAAGGTATTGTCTATATTTATTGTGGGTGATGGTTAGAGGAGTTAAAAAGAACTGGTAAGAGAACTATTTTATGAAAAGTTAATAATAAAATTTTATTGCAATATAAATTTTGAGGAAAAGTATTATAAAGAAAAATGGATAATCAGGATAACAATTCCGTAGATAAAATATCTGAGTTCATTGTGGATAGTAGTTGTGAGGAGGAAAGAGAAGTAGAAGAGACCATGAATATAGAAGCAGTTACAGATATTGTACAAATTGCAGAGGAAGAAATAATAGGAGAAGAAAAGATTAGGGAATTAAAAATAAAGGAAGAAGAAGTAGTCTCACATAAAAGAGATGTAGATAGCTTCTTATTGTCCCAAATAGCACTGATGATGGAAAAGATTAATGAGAATATAAGCAGATATGGAGAAGAGATCAAAAAAGAGATTAGAGAGAATATGAGCAGATATAGAGAAGAGATCAAAAAAGAGATTAGAGAGAATATAAGCAGAAATAAAGAAGAGATTAATGAGAATATAAGCAGAAATAGAGAAGAGATTAATGAGAATATAAGCAGAAATAGAGAAGAGATTAATGAGAATATAAGCAGAAATAGAGAAGAGATTAATGAGAATATAAGCAGAAATAGAGAAGAGATCAAAGAAGAGATTAAAGAGAATATAAATAAAAATAAAGAAGAGATGAACATAAAATTTGAATATCTCAATGAAAACATAGGTAAAAATAGGGAAGAGTGTAATATAAAATTTGAATATCTCAATGAAAACATAGGTAAAAATAAAGAAGAGATGAACATAAAATTTGAATATCTCAATGAAAACATAGGTAAAAATAAAGAAGAGATGAATATAAAATTTGAATATCTCAATGAAAACATAGGTAAAAATAGGGAAGAGTGTAATATAAAATTTGAATATCTCCATGAAACTATGAGTAAAAATAGTAATGAGATCAAAGCATGTATTGACAGTATGAATACAAAACTCAATGATACGTGTAAAACTATGGAAGACTTTAAGGAGGAAACACATAATAAATTTAATGGCTTGGAATCAAGATTAGACAATAATGAAAAGGTTATTAGTTCCTTAGACCGTTATTCTATAGAAGAGGTGTCAGAAGTATTAGATGCCTTAGAAAATGCTGAGACATCTATAGATAATAGGTTTAAAACTAATAGAGACAGGAATAACTATCCATTGTCTAATATTAATGTTAACTATAATAATCAAAGGCATCAGATAGGATTTAAAAGAAGATATAATTCTAGTGAAAGAAATAGGGTATATCCGTATGCGAAGAAAGTGTTTAGGTTTGATAAAAATAGAAGTAGGGTAGAGTTACATGTTAGCAACCTACAAAGAAACCAATTTAGAAAGTTTCTAGAATTGTATGAAGGTCCATACAAGATTGTGAGAAAAGTGGGAGAAAATGCGTTTGTCCTATCTACACCAGATGGTGAAAAAGGGACATATAACGCCCGAAGTCTAATCCCATACCCATCAGAAGTGTAGAAAAAATTTTATAAGTATTAAGAATTCAAAATATGAATTTAATGTCAAGATGCTATATAGAATTGTATAACAAACAGTGTATTTATTGTATTAAGTAGTATAAGATAGAATTTGGTTGTAGCAGATAAGTAAATGAAGAGTATTAATGAATAAAGTAGGTATTAAACTGGATATTTAATTTAAAATTTTTTATTCGAAGGGGGAAGTTATGTGCCCTTGTCTGTAGGTCATAGGTAGGGTAGAAAGGTCAATTATAAAAAAAATTTTAAATTTTAAGTTATATTTGTAAGATATATAAATAATAATAAGAGAATGAGATTTTATAGTACAATTTAAAGCTAAAAATACCTGGTAGGTAACAGTGTAATAAATTATTTTAAAAGAAAACAATTAAATAAAGCTTAATCATATCATTGCTTATGGTTGTGAAAGCTGGCCATACAAAATAATACAGCTATAGATAGTTAAAAGTATATCAATTATTTAGTATAATATTTAAAAAACTAATAAATTAAATAAATGAAATGTAATGTTATAATTGTATTTAAAAATCAAATTTAATAGAGTATAATTTATTAATAAACTTTGGGATGGTGAGAGTTATATTTAGTTTAACATTTTAAAATTATTTTCTAAATTTTTTATAAAATATATCAGTTTTGGTAATTTAAACCAAGACGTAAATAAAAAATCATTTTTATAAAGTTAGTAGACACGTGACCGTATATTAAATACCTTCACGCACACTCTTGGTAAAATAATAATAAACTGTGTGAATTTAAAACTAGATATAATTGCCATCGATCTTTAAAGTGAAAGTTAAAAATATTAAATATTGTTTTAATAATTATTTTAAAGCTTAGATGATTTTTTTTATATAAAACTATAATTGAATTTAAAAATATTGGTATAAATATTCCAGACATTACGTCATCAATTCTTAATTTTAAACATCCATTCTGTTATCAAAATAAAATGAATAAATTGTTCGCGCTAAAATAAATATTAACCAATCAAAGGATGTAAAATTAACAGACAAAAATCTAAGAATTATACAGAGCGGGAGAAGGAATGTGAAAGTGAAAGAGGAAAGTAACACATTTGATAGCTGGTAACATCGTAGCTGAAAGTAATATAAATCTATAATTTCGTATTATTCTAAAAGGTTATTCTGTAACATATAATATATTTTTGACTACAGAGATATGAATTGCTAATTTTATAAGTGATCTTACCAGGAAATTTTATTCAAATTTAACCAGAAAGCCTACAGTAACATGGAAGTACCAGAAAAAATATTTAAAGTGATTGCTGAAAGAAAAAATAATTGGAAATCATCTTAATGCCACTTTAGTTGTGCTCAACCTGAAACTTAATCTTATAACTGAAAGGAATACAATTGGGACGATATGTGAAAATCTGAAAAAGAAGCTGCTGTTCGTCAAGAACAATTTATGACGATAAATTTACAGAGCTATCTTAAAACTAAGTTATACTTCTCTATGAACAAAATTTTAATATGCGTTCTAGTACTAAGAAAAATAATAATGAAGAAAAGTGTTTATTTTAAAAGGGAAACATTATTAAAACTATAGTTCCAGAATGTTAAAGTAAAGTAAAAGTTAAAGACTAATATAAAAGTGCTATATGTATTTTATAGAAAAGGAGCCGAAACCTTTATCCAATAAGAAGAGAAAATATTATAAAGTATTCAATGAAAAAATGTTTGATCAAAGAAATATAAGATTAAATGACTAAATAGAAATGGATCCATGGAAAACGGAAAAATTTACTGAAGATTTAAATAAAATATCTACAAGATGCATCGGGGGAAACCAGACGCGCGGGAAAAAGCTAGCAGACTATGTTGAAGGAGACATCAAGAATTAATAAGTGTATAAAATATTGAGAAAACTAAGGATCATCGTCGATGAAGATTATTAAACAGAGTTATTTTTTTTATAGAACATTAAGTGACTGAAAAGAAAAATAAAGTATATATTTTTTTTTAGCTTTACGATGAACAATTTTCAAGCAAGTTCGACAAAGCAGTATCGTAAATATAATTTAATATTTTTATTTGATTGTATTTAAAATATAAAAAATTCTATATTAGCTTAGGGAAACATATAAACATGAATTTAAGAATAATGAGATTTTAAATATAATAGCTTAATAGAATGATAGAAATATTATTATAAAAATAAAATGTATGTATGGAAGTTTTAAATATCTACAAGAAGTAATGGAATGGTGAAGCCTTCAGAATACGATCAAGAAGATAGAGATCGTTTTTGGTAATTGTGATATTATTGATAATGCATAATGTATTTTTTTTTAGGTCATCTATTAATGAAGAATGATGTATGAAAGTTTTTAAATTATAAGTACACATTTTATCCAACATTAAAACATATATTTGAGATAGTAGTAATTTTAAATGTGCATGCAATAAGTTGTTTTAAAAATATAATTAATAATAAGTATCATAATAATTATGTGATTCTTTTGAACTTTTATGTTTGCAAAATATTCAGATGATTTTAAAATAGTTGGTATATTATAAATATACGAGATAAGTAGTAAAAGATTTTCTTAAGAATAGCTGTATAGTTTGAACTAAAAATGAATTTTATTATTGTTAGAAATGTAGACAGAAATTTGTCGATGTAATGCATAGATAAATCTAGAGAAATAAAATCGGATAGTGACTTGGTAGTACTGGTGTAGAGGAAACCAAGATGATGTTTTTTGCCAAGAAATAAGAAAAATCAAATATTTGGATCATAGTATTTTGTGTGATTTCAGTATAGCTAACTAAGTCCTATCACTGAACACATATATTTTTGGACAGTGTTTTTTTACGTATTTTTGAAACTTTTTGATGTTTTATAAAGCTGAAAGAATAGCTTTAGCATCACTCCTATAGTAGAGGTGGATAGACAGATAAAGGTCACTCCTCTATGGTGTTCTTTAAATTCACTGTGCCATCATTGTCAAGTTTTATGACGGATAATATTCTAGTTGTTTTGATCCTGCGCATCTATTTTCGCTATCCTTGTTTCATGAATATACATCGTCAGAAAGATATTCTTATAGAAATGATACATAAAATAGAAATGAGGCTAGGTTGTCGTTATGTAAGAATAGTTTATTTACTAGAATGAGTTAGAATTGTTATTTTAAAAGTGAAAGTATAAATGTCATAAAGAGATGAAGAATCATATGATATAGTTTTAAAAAGTAATTCTGAAATGAATATAAGATTTTAAAGGAAAAATCTAAACAAAGTTTTTTAAAAGTAATAATAAAATTTTAATATTTTATATGATATTTAAAAATAGAGATTGCATGTTGGTTGAAAAATGATTCAATAATGTGTAACAGATATATGTATTTGTGCATGGTATGTTAATGAGTGTAATTACCATACGAAGCAAAGGCTTGGATAAGTATTTGATTAATAATTATTGTATAGTCAATAATAAAACGGAACATCAAAATGTCAAGAAGGGTTTGAATCTTTAGGATTCCATACGAATAATAATATAAAATAGAATTTTATGATTTTGTATAATTTTACTACGAAGGTAAAAAGTTTTTGTAAAAATATAATTTTAAAATTAATAGAGATATAAAGTATTAATGATAATTATTGATAGATACATTTTTGTAACAAGCTAAACTAAAAACAGATATATAATAATAATAATACTGTATAAGAGTTAAAAATAAAATAAGTAGAAATTTAATGTTAAGAGATAAACTAGTAAAGTAATTTTTATAACAGGAAAGTAGGGATATCCGATGTACATAATGTAAATATTGTTATTTGTATAATTATTAATAAACTATGTTGTAAATTTATTTGTAAGCTTCGTGTCTTAGTTATTATTTCTCCACATAGAATGCATGATATCGCAATACACATTTATAATTGCAACAAACATATAATTTTGCACAAAGTAGATAAACATAAAAGTGTTATAATAATTTTTGAAAATTTATTTGTATGATAAAATTAAAGAATTATAATTATATCGTTTTATTGGTCATAAGTTGGTTGCCACAATATTAAAATAAATTATATGCTAATATTACAACACGTATTTTGATTGTCAGATTATTAAATACTACCACGAACGTAATATTTATTTATTTATTTCATTTAAGAAGAAATAGAATTACATTATACTATTATTATCATTATTCTTATTTATTATTGTTAGTTGTTACGTAGTGAATTTATGACATAAAATTCCCTTCTCATAGTTTACTACCGTAATTTAAATCAGTTTAAATGCAATTTATGAACCTGAGATTTATTTATTTGATTTGATTTTATTTCATTTATTTACTTAAATTATTTAATTGAGCTAGATTATTATTGAAAAGAGCTTGGAAAGTCATAAGAATGCCATAAGTCGATTATTTAGTATAGTGTTCTTATGCCATTGGGATAGTATCATGTGGATATATCTCAATGTAGTCTGTCTCGCTCCCCGTGTCGTCGCTCCAAGTCTCATGAAAATAATAAATTTTTAATAATATAACTGTATTTATATTTTAAAGTTTAAGAGCTAGTAGTAATCATTTTAATTTCATTCATTTTGTTTAAGACTGAGCTATAGAGAGAGAACCCGGAATTTAATTAGATAAACATTATTATGGAGTGGAGGCGACGACGGGGTAGGAGGGTACAATATATATATATATATAAAATCAGTGTTCCATGTATATTAAGATAACAAGACTTCACACTTCAATTTGAAGTCTGTCCATTACAGTGTGAAGATATGCTATTTTAATATAAACTGAACACTGTTTATATGTGTCAAAGATGATAATCTGGATCAAGTTTTTTGAGTGCTGATTTAGCATGAAATATGTATAAAGGTGATTATTTAAATTTTCTACATGTGTGTGGTCATGTGCATCAGTTGTATGAGATAGTATGAATAGTTGAAGGATGCTTGACAGTTTCAGTTCAACTCCCCTATATTTATAATTAAGATCCAGATTTGGGAAGAGTGTTTGGTTTTCAAATATTTACACATGAAAACTTCTATCTTACCCATCCCTCTTCTATGTATTTAAATGAATAAGGTCCTGTACATAAGGGGTCAGAGTGACTTGAGGTCAACATGGGGAGGCAATAATGGTGGCATCAGCATGGAATTGGGCTTTCCATCATTAAAATGTCCATGAAATGGATGGATCAATGAAGATTGGATTAGATTAAAGCCTTTCCATTAAAGTTTGAAGGTTTGCTATCTTAATATAAACCGAACACTGATTATATGTATAAAAATATAAAAAGAAATATGAAAAATATATATATGTGTGTGTGTGTGTGGAAGATGATAATCTAAACAAACTGATGAGTGCTGGTTCAGCACCAAATACATGTATTGGTGATTATTCATCTTATCTATCTGTGTTTGGTCATGTGTATCAGTTGTATGAGACATTGTGGATAATTGAAGCATGCTTGAAAGTCTGTGTTCAAATCACCTAAATTTACAATTATGCTACAGGGTTATGAAGAGTGCATGGTTTTCAAATATTTACACATGAAGCTTGCATTCTGCCCATTTCTCTTCTATGTATTTAAATGGATTAGGTCCTGTACCTGAGATGTCAGTGTGACTTGCAGGCAACATGGGTAGGGCAATCATGTTGGCATCAGCATGGGATTTGGACTTTCCATCATCAGATTTTCAATGAAATGGCTGACTGAAAATGTAGAGGTTGGAGTAGATTAAAGCCTGTCCATTAAAGTATGAAGATTTGCTATCTTAATATAAACTGAACACTGATTATATATATATAAGAAATGATAATCTGAACCAATTGATAAGTGCTGGTTTAGCAAAGAATACATATATTGTCTTTTCTACATGAGTGTGGTCATGTGTATCAGCTGTATGAGATACCGTGGATAGATGAAAGGTGCTTGAAAAGCTCCAGGATTGTGAAGGGTGCCTGATTTTTAAATATTTAGATGGATAGATAGAGAGGTTATTGGATGAAAGAATGAATAGATTGATGGATGGATGATCGAATAGACGGATAGATAGATAGATGGATAAATAGATAGATAGATAGATAGATAGATAGATAGATAGATAGATAGATAGATAGATAGATAGATAGATAGATAGATAGATAGATAGATAGATAGATAGATAGATAGATAGATAGATAGATAGATAGATACAGTCAAAGAGAACCGTTAAGACAGAAACAAGAATGATTATATATATAATTTAAATAGTAAAATATTTCCGCCATCTTAATAATTAGAACAAAACTGTTATCTAATCAACACTAAAATATTTTGAATGCCAACATATTAATTCAATTTTTTTCCCCCTCTTTAGCTTGCATTGACTTATAACTCTCAGTATAAATTTAGGCCCAAATTTTATATTTACATTGCTTTTAAATTAAAGGTTACTTTATATTGCCACATAATTGTAGTTTTATATGTATAAAAAGTTATTTTTTCTGTCAGACATTTTCAAATATAAGTATATATTGTTTTTAATTTTATGCAAAATATTCAAATTTTTTCAAACTTTGTTATTTACATTTTAATAACACTTTATATTTTGCCATTTTGTCGAACTGCAAGCAACATGGAAAACGATCCAATTTACGGATTATTAAGTGCCGTATCCCAGAGACATTTACTGAGCGAATGTGTTACTTTCCAAGCTTATTTTAAGTATCGAATTCTGGAAGCTGCACACGGCAATATTGCTCGGCCAGTCTTAGCGTATTACGCAATGCTCATCGCAGTTGAAGAAAATTTTCCTCAGTCACAACTAACCGCCAGATTATTTGAAGTCTCAGAAACATGGATTCAACACCGGTGTACCCTCGAGGTCTTCTATCAGTTAAGAAACTATGTCCGACACTATAACGGAATGTGAACTGTGCTTTTTTAAAAAATATTTTATCTTGATTGTATACAATTGTTTTTAATAAAAGTCATTATATTGTTATATACTTTACGTTTTTTTATTTACTAATCAAATTTATTTGCTTCAAGTGTTAAAACTGAAACACAGGCTTATTATATACCTGAGTGTAAATGAAGTTTTTTAAATATGTGTCAAAGCGTCGGCGAGGATGAAGTAGTAGGTAAGAGCTATATGTAAAGTAGTGTTTCCATAATCTAATATTAAAATGGAACCATTACAAAGTATCCGTTTTCAAAATAATTGTAGACGTTATTTACTCAGTGAAAAGGTGGCAATAGAGGCATATTTTAAATAAAGAACATTAGAAACTGTCCGCCGGCCCCTGCCTATTATGCAATGTTGAACGTAATTGAGAAACATTATGGGCACGGATTACTTTTCTGGACGATGTTCGATACTACTTAACCGTGGACAAATGAATGGCTTTCCCTGGGAATGCATTTCGTCATCCGGAGACACAGTGAATTGTTAAAACAAAAATAAATATAGTTTTTTTAACTTACATTTTTATATTTACTAATAAAATTAAATAAATGTACTTCTATTTATAAGATGTATTTTTTCTATAATCTAATATTAAACGTCTTTAGAAAAACTTTAGCGCTTTGCTTGATTTTGTGATTACGTTTAATTAAATATTTTTATTCTTCAAATATCTTTACCAAAAAAAACGTTAAATAATTACTTTAATATCCGAAATATTTGATTAGCTATTAATGTGATTAAGGTGTTTTTCAAATAGTTTGCCTCTGGATATATTGCCCACATAAACTCTTAATGCATACAATAGTTTTAAAACTTATTTCGATGTAACTGTTAACTACATTTCAGTTGCTTTCCAATTTTACCTACATATGTGTATTAACTAATAGATTAATGTAACTGGAAAATGTAAAATGAAATCCAACATATAAATAAAATTAAAACATCATCATGTCAAGCATTGGTGGTCGAGAGGTCGGCGACGGGCGCTTTACAAGCAGATGTCCAGGGTAAGCGGGTTCGTTTCTCGGCTGATGTTATGACACAAGAGAAACAAAAATTATCATCATCACACATCTTCAGTTAAACACTTTAATCTGAGTTGTGTGCGAAAGAATGATCTAACAATAAAAATATAGGATTAACAAATAAATATATTTTTTACGATAAAAATAGGGAAATCATAATAAAACTTTTTGGCAATAATTGTATTCCCAAATTTTTCAGTTTAATACAATTCTTTCACACCAATGTATTTTCCAAATAAAAATAGTTTTGGTAGCTTTATTTACCATGTTTAAACTTAACGTTAGACTTTTTTAAACATTTGCAGGTACTGTTCTTGAGATAATAGACTGACAAATATTCAAAAATGTTAGTCATTCTGACTGAAAATTATTATATTTTTAGCAGGTCTTTTTTAATCATACTTAGATTCCCTATACTGTGTGTAGTGTGTTATCTAAATGATATACATTTTGGAATTTTACAACTTGTACTGTTTTTTTTTTCTTTTTGTTGTCTTTAAAATGACTCCACAATAAATATTTTGAAATGGGAAGAAAAATTTGCCTTATGGAAGTTCTTTATTTTAACAATTATTTCTAATAAGTAATAATATTAACATAACCTTGAAGCATTTGTCCTATATTATTGTATTGTTTTCTCTGGTTCATAAAGAACTTCAAAGGAAAACATTAAAAAAATTTACACTTACTGTATATTAATATTTTCCCCAGGCTATAATGAAGGTTGCCTATTTACTGTTAACATTTTAGGACTTCATTTTTACAGTACTTCATGATTATGTATAATGTTTATAAATTTATTTTTAAATACAATAATAATATAAATAAATATGCACAAAGAATATACATACATTGCAAAATGTCAAAATGCCAAATTGTAATACTCTACAAACGAATTCCTTTTACTTTTAAATTATTCCAAAGAATTAATTTTAATATGAAATGTATAATTTGTCATCACATTAAAACAAAATTAAAAAGACCATTAATTCAAAAGTCTATTGGCAAAAATTATTTCTTATGCAAATAAATTTTCCAGTTTGACTTTCGATTTAAGGCAATAAATAAATAAATGTGTCGATGCATTTACAAACAAAACTGGAAAAAAACTCTTACCAAATAGAAAGGGGTACTCAAAAGTAACCAAAATCATTTTTTGAGGAGGAAGCATATTATAGTACATTCCCACAGATAAGTGTTGTCTACCTAGTGCTAGAATTAGGGACACTACAGATAACATAAAAAAAATGGGAGGTAGAAATGTGAATGTTACGATCTACACAATTTATTCTTCAGAGCCTTTGGTAGGAGCAATAGATGAATATACAAACTAGATTAGGAATTTAAATAAAATAAAAAAAGAGCAGTAATAGTTACATTAGTATCAAGATTTGCTAATAAGTTTATCATAGATAGAACATGTTTTATAAATCAAAGATTGTAAAAATTGTGTGAGAGAAGTGTTATGTTTGTGAATGTGTGGGAATTTTTTTATTAGTAAGAAGGAGTGATATAATAAAAATAAATTACACTTAGCAAAACAAGGAAGAACTTTGATTCATAAAGAATTTTCTTTGAGAAACTTATAAAGACAGATTAGGCTTATTGTAGTGTTATTAGAAAGAAAAAGAATGAAAAGGATGGAAGAAATAAACAGAGGGAAACTGATTTCAATATAAATAGAGATGTGAAGAAAGAATTGGTATGTAAAATTAATGTTAATCAAGGGATTAATAAATGAAATGGAAAGGAGTGAAAAGAATCTATAAAATTTCATAATGGACAAATTATTAAAATTGTATGTTTAAATATGCAATGTGGTAGGAAACTAAAAAGGTGTCTGTAATTAAAGGAAGCAGTTAAAGAACTTGAGGTATTATCAGTAGTGGAAGCACACGTAAGAGAAGAAAAAAACATATGATGCATGACTTGGTGGTATGGTAGGGAAAAAGTGTGTTGGTGTATAGGAGTTATGTCAAACAATATTTAAATATTCTTAAATGTCAAGAAAAGTTTGTGGTTTGAGATAAGGTTAAGATGATAAGAATGGATGGTGGCTGTAGGGTATATGGTCACTGGAAATAGTGAAATTGTATTGTAATGGCATAGTTGCGTATATAAGTGACAAGTTGAGGATATACAGAGTTTGAAATAAAAGTGATGAGAATAATGGGTATAGGTGATATGAATGGAGATACTGATGACTTTGATTACAAGATAGACAGCTTTTGAAATTTTTTTGTCTAATAATGAACTTGAGCTTTGGAAAGTTGTCAAATATTTATGAGGACCATTACATATAGACTAGGAATAATATATTTTACACAATAGATTATGTATTAGTAGAGAAGGAGAAAATGACTAAAGTACAGAAATAAAAGTGTTTGATAATGAAGTGAGAGTAAGTAACTGTGATCATAACTTCATTATAAGAGAAGTGGTTAGTAATGTGATGGACATTAGTAATAAATGTTGAAAAAATATGCTGAAAGGTCTAAATGGTAAGAATATGCTAAAAGAATGTTAAATAAAAGTTGATGACATCATGGAATGGTGTGATGAGCATCATTACAAGGACTGGTGTGGTGAAGTAGGAAATGTAGCAATTAGGGCTTTAGATGAAAATATTCACAAGAATAAAAGTATTATGAAAATGAGAGTTAATAAAAGGGTAAAAAACAGAAAAAAAGCATGCAGAGCATATAACTGTGCTATTAAGATCAAAGAAAAGGAACAAGATGCTAATGTTACATGGGAGAAATATTTTTAAAAAAAAGTATCTAAGATAGATTATACAGAGATAATGAAACTGATAATAATTTTTTAGAGGATATTTATAAAAATGTAAAAAATGGGAGTAAAAAATTTTGGAAATACATTAAAAAAAATCTAGAACAAAGAGAAATAATATTACTAGATGATGAGGGACTGAAGAGTAACTCTAAAAAGGAATTACAATCAATCTTATATGACTATGTAATACATTAGAAAAGATAATAGATGTGAATAAGTGAGTGATAATAAAAAATAAAAGCATAATATTAGGTTTATAGAAAATGAGCTGACAGTGGCAGAGAAAAAATTGAAAAGTGGAAAGAGAAAAGGTTTAGTGGAAGCGATGAATTTAAAAAGTAGAGCAAAGTTAAGCCCATTATCATATTTTAATAAGAAGGCACAGAAAAAATATTTTCCAGATAGTTAGAGTAATAGAAGAATAGGCTCTTATTTAAAGAAAAAAGGAATGATTATTGAACGTTAAGCAATTATAGACGGAGAGTGCTAAAGTCAATGTTATATAACATGTTTGCATATATGATGGCTGGAAAAAATGACACATAAATGGAAGAGAATTATACAGTGGTAGACATACAAGTAGGTTTTTAATCAGATAGCCATATAGGATATAATATGTTTATAGTCACATCAGATATAGATATCAGTAGAAATATATGTAGACAGTTATATATGGTTTGTATAGATATAGAAAAAACACATGTTAGAGTAAATAAAACTAGGCTATAAGTACATTTACTAAATTTGTATTGAGAATACAAGAATCTCATATTATGAGATTGTATGAAAATAAGTACTATATGTAGCAGTTAAGGGATTTAGAATCAGTTATAGTTAAAAAACAGACTAAAGCAATGATGCCATATGTCACCTAATTTGTTTTTGTTAGATTTGAAAAAAATGAAAAAAGCCTTTGAAATAATAGGATGTGGGATAGATACTAGTAGTAGGTGACATAAGAGTAGGTACATGGTGGACTTTTTATATGCATATGACACTTTCATGGGCACAGACAGAATGCAAGTTATGCTGAGGATATGTGGGTAGAAGGGTAAAATGATGGGGTATAAATTTAGAGGGAAAAAATCAAAAGTCATGATGATTAATGCTGGGGATAGAGAATACAAACATTTTTTATTGGGACATAAAAAAGTTCAGTGGGTTGAATAGGTATACCTATTTGGAAATTGTTTTAAGTAATCACAGAAAATGAATGAATAAATAGATAAATGAAACAAAGGTAATAAAGGGACTGATAAGGAAATTCACAGCATTTTCATATAATAAATATGATTTGGTCGAATTGTATGGAAGGAAGTGGCAATTTCAGGGTTTGTGTATGATAATGATAAGACATATGTTAGTATAAAGAAGTGTTAGATTACTTTGAAAAAGTACAACATGCAATAGTTGCAGATAAGTGGGTGTCAAGGTAAGCAATTTAAAAAGATCTGGGATGGTCAGTTTTTTTATGAAAGATGCAAAAAGCAAAATAAACATATATGGTGATTACAGTTTACGAGTAATAAAAGAATAGCCAAAATAGTATTTTATTGGATTATGAGTAATGGGTAAACAACAAGATGGGTGAGAATGGTAGTAAGTATTTGGAAGGTTTGGATAAAAAATTTGTGTCAGTATATTTATACAAATGAAGGGATGATTGGGTTAGGAGAATTATTGAGTGTTACAATGGCAAGAAATAAGATAAAGGAATAGAGGCATTAATAAAAAATATAGAGTTAAAAAGATTGATAAATAATGTTGATAGTAAACAGTTTAAACATATATATATATATATGTTGAAATGAAGATTTTCACGGGTTCCATATATAAAAGACATATATTGCGAGTTCATCCGAGTTAAAAAATTTTAAATATTGATATTCCGACATTTCAACTTGGTGAGACAAGTCATCCACTGGATGATATAACACATCTAAAGACAGTTGTAGAGGCACTACAATTATTAATTTGAAAGAAAAACATGTTAAAGTTCCACCAATAGCAAATTGTTAAATTTAAGAATGTTTTTTTAAAAAATCTTTCCAAATAACAACAAGTTTGCATGTATCATCTCGCTTATTGATACAATCTGGCCTTTTAAGTATCTCAATGGCTTCTTTAATTTTGCACTCTGGATATGATCCAGATGCTAGAAAAATCAATTTTATGACCTGAATCTATAGTATTGAGTAAGACTGCTGATGATGATGATTGATGTTTAATTGCATTAAAATGCTCATCTCTCCTAATAGTGATATCATGATTACTCATATCTACAAAAAAAGCTTTACAATTTTTACATAAGGTTTAATAAACACCATGAGATTCCAAAGAGATTGAATCCTTATGCTATTATATTACTGATCTTTTGATGAGTAGAAAATGCTGTATTTATATTATAGCATTTTAATATACATCCAATACTGTCTGTAGTTCCTTTTATATATGGAACACAAATCCTAATAGCTGATTTACCATCTGTTTGTTTCTTATTTTGTCCATTTTCGGCTTAAAATAAGGCTTTTTATATAAATTTATAATTATAATTATTTGCTAATAAATCACATCTGAAAAAAGAAACAAATCATATTAATAGTGTTTTATTAGCAAATAGTTATAATTATAAATTTATAATAAAAAGCTATATTTCAAGCCCAAAATGGATAAAATAGGAAATAAAAAAGATGATAAATCAGCTATTAGAATTTGTGTTCCAAATGTAAAAGAAACTGCAGACAGTATTGGACATATATTAAAATGCTATAATATAGATACAGCATTGTCTACTAATCAATAGATCAGCAATATAATAGCCAAGCACAAGGATACAATCCCTCTTGAATCTCATGGTGTTTTTCAAATCCCATGTAAAAATTGTAAAGCTGCCTACATAGGTATGAGTAGTAATTGCATCAGTATTAGGAGGGGTGAGCATGCTAATGCAGTTAAACAACACTCATCATCATCAGCACTCTCACTTCATACTATAGATTCAGGTCATAAAATTGATTTTTCTAGTACCAGGATCATATCCAGATGTGATAACCTCTACCATGTCCAAAATTAGAGAAGCCATTGAGATACATAAAAGGCCAGATTGTATCAATAAGCGACATGATGCATGCAAACATTCTTTCTATTTGGAAAGATTTTTTTAAAAAACATTCTTAAATTTAACATTTTTGAAATTGGTGGAATTTTAAAGATTTTTTTCCAAATCAGTGATTATAGCGCCTCTACAACCATCTTTCTACTTTTTATCACACAGTGGATGACTTGTGTGACTAAGGCTAAACGTTGGGAATATCAATATTTAAAATTTTTTAATATGGATGAACCCACAAAATATGTCTTTTATATATATATAAACAGAATATTGTGTGTAAGTGTATAATAGCAAGGGAATTAGTTTACTGTTTAAGGCTTGAACAGAATTGTTAGCAACAAAAGAATATACACATAGATGGAAAATATTGGGTGATTTAGACTGCAAGTTGAGCAAGGAAGCCACACAAAATATTAAGCATCTGGTAATTGAATGTAAATGCCTGAAAGCAGAAAGGGCATAAATAATACTGTTGTGGAAAAAGAAATAAAAACATAGTGATTATACACACAGTGATTTCTTTGTTTCAAAGCTTTTTTGGGAAAAGATAAGTGAAAGAAGATTTAGAGATAAACACCATGAAGTTGACACAGATTAAAATGTGAAAATGGCATGGAGCATGATATACAATATGGGACATCTTAGAGCAGGAAATGAAATGGACAGGTAAGGTGGCTAACACATTTCTCAGGGCATAGTGGATGAAGGGTTTCGGTCTTGGAATAAACGGAAGTGACAGTGTCTCATCTCACCCTGTTTTAAAATGCACTAATTTTGTAAAAATACATAATGGTGACTATTTGATTTGAAGAATGATAATGGCAAATGATTATATTTTATGAATTGAAAATTAAGAGGTATTTTTAAAATGAATTGATTTTTTTAAAAACAAATCCATCTTTTTCATATAAAAGAAACCACATGAGCATGATAACAATATTGGTATCAGCATAGGATTTGGATATTCTATCATAAGATTTGTAATGGTATGAATGGTTCAAGAGTTGGACATTGAAGTAGGTTGAAGCCTTTCCCTTAAAGTGTACTGATTTTGCTATTTTAATATAAATTGGGCACTGATTATATGTATGTATGGGAGATGGTAATCTGGACCAAGTGATGAGTGCTGGTATAGCATGAAATATGCATATTGGTGATTATTTACCTTTTCTGCATGTATATAGTCATGTATGAGATAGTGTGGAGAGTGAAGTGGCTTGAAAGTCTGACTTAAGATACCCTATGTTTACAATTAGCCTCCAGGTATAAATTGTCAGGTATTTCAAATCTTGTATAAAAACATTTATTTTATTTACATGCTTCTATGTCAAAAAAGGAATCTTTTTTGCAAAAAAATAATGAAGAATGTTTAAACTTGCTTATTTCATTGCGATTGTTTATTAAAAAAACAAACGTAAATAAACATAAGCATTATTATATCCCTAATGAAACATAACTCAAGGAACCATTCACCAACATACTGGTACTCATTTTTTTAGATGTATTATGTGCTATTGATATCAAATAATCATGATGGTTTAGTAACTTGTTCAAACTCAGAAGTAACAGTAAAGGAAAACTGTTCATGAAGCTTGAGCTCAAAGTCTTCCATTCTACCATTACACTAATCGACAATGGCATTTTAATTTTAAAAAAAAACTATAATAAAATGGAACATTTGTTGGACTATTCTAAAATCATTGAAATAACTTGGAAAAATGAAAAATTATAGACATCATTAGAAAATTGATTTATAGAAAACTTGAGAATAGTTTTCATATAAAAAAACAAAAGGACTTTATTTAGGTTATAAAAAATAATTCAAACTCATTTAAAACACTAATATTGAATACTTTATGGGGACAAAATGGATGTATGAAATCAAGAGTTGTAATTGCCCTGTGGTGTTTTTTTTTTTAAAAAAAGTTTTTAAAACAAACTGCTGAGTACAGGCACCACGAATACTACAACTGGGGGTAACATGGTCGGACCATGAAAAATAAGAGGAATTCAGGAAAAAAGATTTTATAACTAATACTGTCCTTATTTTGCAAAATTACTAATAATGTTTTTAACTGAAACACAGGATTTATTACATACCTGTGTCTATATATATGTAATATGTACGGTATATGAGCACAGACATTTACACGACCCACCACTCTACACTCTATCTAATAACACTGATACACTTAAACACATATATGTTGAAAAGATAAATAATCACCAATATCTGTATTTCATGCTAAACCAGCAATCATCAGTTAGTCTACATTAACATCTCTACACATACATATTTAATATTACATAAGAAAATCCTATGAGGCGTACATTGGATGATGTAGCCTGTTCAGTCTCCAGGTTAACTTTGGTACCTTCAGTAGTGAAGTTCACAGGGTAACTCCACAGTCCTCATTGCACTCTGTTACAGTTATATTCTCTAACATGAGGTGGACTCATGATAGGTGCGGGTGTAAAAAAGACTTCGATTTTTCTTATCTTCATGTTTTTATATATTTGCATGGAATGTACAATGTTTTAGAATATAACTAATTATAATTGTTGATTTTCTTTCAATTAATCACTTGCCATACTGGTAACGCATACCATTTATTCATTTTATCTCTAATTATGCTATTTCTTGAGGTCTAATTATGCATTTATGAATCAGGGAATGCTTATCATTTATTATATCTCTAATTAATCTATTTGGTTGAGTTTTAATATATATATATATATATGTCCAAAAGATGGCGCTATACCAAAACCGCCGAACAAGTGTAAGATTTGTTTTACATAAACGAAAAAAGAGTCAGAAATTAACTACCTCTTTCATTTGCTCACTCCCAGATCAGCTGATTTCAAGCTGGTTTGCTATCCTCAGTGGGAGATAGAGTATAGAAACTAGATCTAAAACACTGACTCCCAAGTGTTTATGCAAAACGTTTCTATCAGATTGCAAGCGTGAATTTTTCAGACCGGTAAAATCTTCAAACCCAGCCTAGCAAGCTAGATATTTATATGGGTCTGATTTCAGTTCAGAATCACCATATAATCAAAGTCTCTGCAATATATATCATTGCAAGAAAACTCTAAAGGTACATTTATGAAAAAACAAATACAAGTTAATCACGTAACCTGCTATCACTTGTTATTTATGTCCAAAAGATGGCGCTATACCAAAACCGCCGAACAAGTGTAAGATTTGTTTTACATAAACGAAAAAAGAGTCAGAAATTAACTACCTCTTTCATTTGCTCACTCCCAGATCAGCTGATTTCAAGCTGGTTTGCTATCCTCAGTGGGAGATAGAGTATAGAAACTAGATCTAAAACACTGACTCCCAAGTGTTTATGCAAAACGTTTCTATCAGATTGCAAGCGTGAATTTTTCAGACCGGTAAAGTCTTCAAACCCAGCCTAGCAAGCTAGATATTTATATGGGTCTGATTTCAGTTCAGAATCACCATATAATCAAAGTCTCTGCAATATATATCATTGCAAGAAAACTCTAAAGGTACATTTATGAAAAAACAAATACAAGTTAATCACGTAACCTGCTATCACTTGTTATTTATGTCCAAAAGATGGCGCTATACCAAAATCGCCGAACAAGTGTAAGATTTGTTTTACATAAACGAAAAAAGAGTCAGAAATTAACTACCTCTTTCATTTGCTCACTCCCAGATCAGCTGATTTCAAGCTGGTTTGCTATCCTCAGTGGGAGATAGAGTATAGAAACTAGATCTAAAACACTGAGTCCCAAGTGTTTATGCAAAACGTTTCTATCAGATTGCAAGCGTGAATTTTTCAGACCGGTAAAGTCTTCAAACCCAGCCTAGCAAGCTAGATATTTATATGGGTCTGATTTCAGTTCAGAATCACCATATAATCAAAGTCTCTGCAATATATATCATTGCAAGAAAACTCTAAAGGTACATTTATGAAAAAACAAATACAAGTTAATCACGTAACCTGCTATCACTTGTTATTTATGTCCAAAAGATGGCGCTATACCAAAACCGCCGAACAAGTGTAAGATTTGTTTTACATAAACGAAAAAAGAGTCAGAAATTAACTACCTCTTTCATTTGCTCACTCCCAGATCAGCTGATTTCAAGCTGGTTTGCTATCCTCAGTGGGAGATAGAGTATAGAAACTAGATCTAAAACACTGACTCCCAAGTGTTTATGCAAAACGTTTCTATCAGATTGCAAGCGTGAATTTTTCAGACCGGTAAAGTCTTCAAACCCAGCCTAGCAAGCTAGATATTTATATGGGTCTGATTTCAGTTCAGAATCACCATATAATCAAAGTCTCTGCAATATATATCATTGCAAGAAAACTCTAAAGGTACATTTATGAAAAAACAAATACAAGTTAATCACGTAACCTGCTATCACTTGTTATTTATGTCCAAAAGATGGCGCTATACCAAAACCGCCGAACAAGTGTAAGATTTGTTTTACATAAACGAAAAAAGAGTCAGAAATTAACTACCTCTTTCATTTGCTCACTCCCAGATCAGCTGATTTCAAGCTGGTTTGCTATCCTTAGTGGGGGATAGAGTATAGAAATTAGATCTAAAACACTGACTCCCAAGTGTTTATGCAAAACGTTTCTATCAGATTGCAAGCGTGAATTTTTCAGACCGGTAAAGTCTTCAAACCCAGCCTAGCAAGCTAGATATTTATATGGGTCTGATTTCAGTTAAGAATCACCATATAATCAAAGTCTCTGCAATATATATCATTGCAAGAAAACTCTAAAGGTACATTTATGAAAAAACAAATACAAGTTAATCACGTAACCTGCTATCACTTGTTATTTATGTCCAAAAGATGGCGCTATACCAAAACCGCCGAACAAGTGTAAGATTTGTTTTACATAAACGAAAAAAGAGTCAGAAATTAACTACCTCTTTTATTTGCTCACTCCCAGATCAGCTGATTTCAAGCTGGTTTGCTATCCTCAGTGGGAGATAGAGTATAGAAACTAGATCTAAAACACTGACTCCCAAGTGTTTATGCAAAATGTTTCTATCAGATTGCAAGCGTGAATTTTTCAGACCGGTAAAGTCTTCAAACCCAGCCTAGCAAGCTAGATATTTATATGGGTCTGATCTCAGTTCAGAATCACCATATAATCAAAGTCTCTGCAATATATATCATTGCAAGAAAACTCTAAAGGTACATTTATGAAAAAACAAATACAAGTTAATCACGTAACCTGCTATCACTTGTTATTTATGTCCAAAAGATGGCGCTATACCAAAACCGCCGAACAAGTGTAAGATTTGTTTTACATAAACGAAAAAAGAGTCAGAAATTAACTACCTCTTTCATTTGCTCACTCCCAGATCAGCTGATTTCAAGCTGGTTTGCTATCCTCAGTGGGAGATAGAGTATAGAAACTAGATCTAAAACACTGACTCCCAAGTGTTTAGGCAAAACGTTTCTATCAGATTGCAAGCGTGAATTTTTCAGACCGGTAAAGTCTTCAAACCGAGCCTAGCAAGCTAGATATTTATATGGGTCTGATTTCAGTTCAGAATCACCATATAATCAAAGTCTCTGCAATATATATCATTGCAAGAAAACTCTAAAGGTACATTTATGAAAAAACAAATACAAGTTAATCACGTAACCTGCTATCACTTGTTATTTATGTCCAAAAGATGGCGCTATACCAAAACCGCCGAACAAGTGTAAGATTTGTTTTACATAAACGAAAAAAGAGTCAGAAATTAACTACCTCTTTCATTTGCTCACTCCCAGATCAGCTGATTTCAAGCTGGTTTGCTATCCTCAGTGGGAGATAGAGTATAGAAACTAGATCTAAAACACTGACTCCCAAGTGTTTATGCAAAACGTTTCTATCAGATTGCAAGCGTGAATTTTTCAGACCGGTAAAGTCTTCAAACCCAGCCTAGCAAGCTAGATATTTATATGGGTCTGATTTCAGTTCAGAATCACCATATAATCAAAGTCTCTGCAATATATATCATTGCAAGAAAACTCTAAAGGTACATTTATGAAAAAACAAATACAAGTTAATCACGTAACCTGCTATCACTTGTTATTTATGTCCAAAAGATGGCGCTATACCAAAACCGCTGAACAAGTGTAAGATTTGTTTTACATAAACGAAAAAAGAGTCAGAAATTAACTACCTCTTTCATTTGCTCACTCCCAGATCAGCTGATTTCAAGCTGGTTTGCTATCCTCAGTGGGAGATAGAGTATAGAAACTAGATCTAAAACACTGACTCCCAAGTGTTTATGCAAAACGTTTCTATCAGATTGCAAGCGTGAATTTTTCAGACCGGTAAAGTCTTCAAACCCAGCCTAGCAAGCTAGATATTTATATGGGTCTGATTTCAGTTCAGAATCACCATATAATCAAAGTCTCTGCAATATATATCATTGCAAGAAAACTCTAAAGGTACATTTATGAAAAAACAAATACAAGTTAATCACGTAACCTGCTATCACTTGTTATTTATGTCCAAAAGATGGCGCTATACCAAAACCGCCGAACAAGTGTAAGATTTGTTTTACATAAACGAAAAAAGAGTCAGAAATTAACTACCTCTTTCATTTGCTCACTCCCAGATCAGCTGATTTCAAGCTGGTTTGCTATCCTCAGTGGGAGATAGAGTGATAGCAGGTTACGTGATTAACTTGTATTTGTTTTTTCATATATATATATATATAATGATAGGTGATCAAATATTATATGTAAAAGTATCTCTGGTTGAATGATTATTTTGTATTGTTATGTAAAACCCATTTAGAGTTTGTTGTTATTCTTAATATTATGTTTTTGATGTGGTTTTTTAAATTTTCTCTAAATGAAAATTAGTAATCAGGGAAGTTGTTGTTGATGATAGTGTAAATTGACAGATAAGTCAAAAAAAATTACAAGTTATATTTATATATACATGATTGATCAATGGATAGATTGATGGATGAACAATTAGGTGGATAAAGAGATAGATAAATAGAAATAAGGATATGTATGTAGATAGATAGATAAACAGATACATCAAAAATGGGTGAATGGATAGATGGATGGTTGGACTGCTAGAAAGTTGGATGAATGGATAGATGAATGGTTGGACTGCTAAAAAGTTGGATGAATAGATAAAAACTATGTAGGTACATATGTAGAGAGATAGATAGACATTTACATACCCATTAATTATCACACTATCTCATACAAGTGATACACATGACCACACACATTTAGAAAAGACAAATAATCATAGTATATGTATTTTGTGCTAAGCCAGCAGTCATCAGTTGGTCCAGAATATCATCTCCCACAAACACACACACACACACACATATATATATATTGTAACGGAAATGGCTTATTCGTACGGTTGCTTAATTATTTGAGTATTCAATTATATTTATTTCGATTATTTTATTCTATATTACTTATTTCTTATATTTTAATTCTTTTCATAACTTATATTTTCTATCCATTTAGTGTTTTCAACTTAGATTCTTTATTATCTTATTCATTATTTTAACAAACGCCATTACAATACAAGCAGAGAGCTAATACAGATACAAATTTAACTTCATATCTATACCCTTGACTGAACCCCAAGGCAATACATACATATTATTTTGGCATTATTTTTCCCAACCAAGAACTCTCGGCTGCTGAACAGAGCAAACTATTTCAAAGAAACTTAGCGAATGTCAATGTCCAGCGCTTGCTATTTATTTTTTAGAATTGGGATTCCGCACGAACAAGCAGCACATGAATATCTTAAACAAATCAGTATGCCCCTTTAATCACTAATTACAATTTCCCCCCTGTCGTAGCTTGGTGATAGGAGAATAAAGCAAGGATACAAAATTTAATGACAAATATGTTTAATAATAATAATACATTTTATATAAAAAATCACATAATAATAATAAACACACACTTATAAGTACATGGCTATAATAAATATATGAAAATAGATCAGATATAAATGTTCTTAAAGTCCTGTTGATAGAGTTCTATTTTTCTCAAATCATTAATTTTATATTTAGTTATAAATAGTAGACAACTGAAAACGCATGCATGCTTTTACCTAGGCTTTGTTGTAATTGTCCCATGGGTATTTCTTCCGAGCACTCTTGATTAACTTCCTCAGTTTGTGGGGTTATTTTCATCCAGTTTGCTGGTTAATTCTTTAGGTTGAGTTTCATCGACAGCTACAGATGTTGCAGTCCCTCTTGCAGGTCAGGCAAAGATCTTACATTGTGAGGCAGTGATGAGACGACTCGAATCCGAACCTGCGTCCCTTTAGCGCCACTAGCCATGCACTTCTTCCATTTTCTTTTAGCTGTTGCTTCTCTAAAGTCTCAACTAGCAATGCCAGATAAAAATTGTAATTTTATTAATCTCTTTCTTTGTTCGTTGTTTTTAAAAAAATTTTAATTAAGACTTACATTTCCAACCAATTCTTATCATTATGTTTCTTTATTTAATTAGTGGCTGGAATGTAAGTCCCAATTAATTTAACAGATCAGGCAAAGATCTTCCATTGATAACATTTCTTTATCCGTGGAATTTAATTTGTCCAACAGACTTTCACACCTACGGCCATATTGTTTTTTTTTATATATCACATATTACATTTATTTTATTTAAAGTTTACAATTCATTCATTTTTTCACATTTACGTTTTACATTTATTTTAATTTATTATAATATATTTTTTCCTTAATGAGAGAGAAGACACGCATTTCTTTATGCTTCCTTTTCCCCTCTCCCACAATAAACAAAATAACTTTCTAGCATTTCTTACAAGCGAGAAAGAGACGTATTTCTTTATTTATGCAGCCCCCCTCTCCTTCTCTTACTATTACAAAATCCACAGTAATTTTGACATTAGAATTTCAATTTCTTTCTTTCCCTTCCTTTTTTTTTTTTAAAATTTATTAGCTAATTTATTTCACCTTTATTACTTTCTAATTTTATTAATAACTATATATGTGTGTCGACAACTTTACGTGGTCATCACAATATATATATATAATCACTGTTCAGTTTATATTGAGATAGCAAATCTTCTTGCTTTAATGCACAGGCTTCAATCTTCTCCAACCTCTACATTTTCAGCCATCCATTTCATTGAAAATCTGATGATGAAAAGCCCAAATCCCATGCAGATGCCATTATTATTGCCATAGTCATGTTGACTTCAAGTAACTTTGATTTTTCATGTACAGTACCTTATCCATTTAAATACATTGAAAAAAGATAGGCAGTATGAAAGCTTCATGTGTAAATATTTGAAAACCCAGCACTATTAACAATCGTGGAATTTAATCGTAAACATAGGAGGTTTGAATTCAGTCTTTCAAATAACCTTTGACTATCCACACTATCTCATACAACTGATACACATGACCACACACATATAGAAAAGATAAATAATCACCAATATACATATTTTGTGTTAAACCACAACTTATCACTTGGGCCACATTATCTTTTCCCAGATATATATATATGTATATATATATATATATATATATATATATATAAAATCAGTGTTCCATGTATATTAAGATAACAAGACTTCACACTTCAATTTGAAGTCTGTCCATTACAGTGTGAAGATATGCTATTTTAATATAAACTGAACACTGTTTATATGTGTCAAAGATGATAATCTGGATCAAGTTTTTTGAGTGCTGATTTAGCATGAAATATGTATAAAGGTGATTATTTAAATTTTCTACATGTGTGTGGTCATGTGCATCAGTTGTATGAGATAGTATGAATAGTTGAAGGATGCTTGACAGTTTCAGTTCAACTCCCCTATATTTATAATTAAGATCCAGATTTGGGAAGAGTGTTTGCTTTTCAAATATTTACACATGAAAACTTCTATCTTACCCATCCCTCTTCTATGTATTTAAATGAATAAGGTCCTGTACATAAGGGGTCAGAGTGACTTGAGGTCAACATGGGGAGGCAATAATGTTGGCATCAGCATGGAATTGGGCTTTCCATCATTAAAATGTCCATGAAATGGATGGATCAATGAAGATTGGATTAGATTAAAGTCTTTCCATTAAAGTTTGAAGGTTTGCTATCTTAATATAAACTGAACACTGATTATATGTATAAAAATATAAAAAGAAATATGAAAAATATATATATATGTGTGTGTGTGTGGAAGATGATAATCTAAACAAACTGATGAGTGCTGGTTCAGCACCAAATACATGTATTGGTGATTATTCATCTTATCTATCTGTGTTTGGTCATGTGTATCAGTTGTATGAGACATTGTGGATAATTGAAGCATGCTTGAAAGTCTGTGTTCAAATCACCTAAATTTACAATTATGCTACAGGGTTATGAAGAGTGCATGGTTTTCAAATATTTACACATGAAGCTTGCATTCTGCCCATTTCTCTTCTATGTATTTAAATGGATTAGGTCCTGTACCTGAGATGTCAGTGTGACTTGCAGGCAACATGGGTAGGGCAATCATGTTGGCATCAGCATGGGATTTGGACTTTCCATCATCAGATTTTCAATGAAATGGCTGACTGAAAATGTAGAGGTTGGAGTAGATTAAAGTCTGTCCATTAAAGTATGAAGATTTGCTATCTTAATATAAACTGAACACTGATTATATATATATAAGAAATGATAATCTGAACCACTTGATAAGTGCTGGTTTAGCAAAGAATACATATATTGTCTTTTCTACATGAGTGTGTTCATGTGTATCAGCTGTATGAGATACCGTGGATAGATGAAAGGTGCTTGAAAAGCTCCAGGATTGTGAAGGGTGCCTGATTTTTAAATATTTAGATGGATAGATAGAGAGGTTATTGGATAAAAGAATGAATAGATTGATGGATGGATGATCGAATAGACGGATAGATAGATAGATGGATAAATAGATAGATAGATAGATAGATAGATAGATAGATAGATAGATAGATAGATAGATTCAGTCAAAGAGAACCGTTAAGACAGAAACAAGAATGATTATATATATAATTTAGATAGTAAAATATTTCCGCCATCTTAATAATTAGAACAAAACTGTTATCTAATCAACACTAAAATATTTTGAATGCCAACATATTAATTCAATTTTTTTCCCCCTCTTTAGCTTGCATTGACTTATAACTCTCAGTATAAATTTAGGCCCAAATTTTATATTTACATTGCTTTTAAATTAAAGGTTACTTTATATTGCCACATAATTGTAGTTTTATATGTATAAAAAGTTATTTTTTCTGTCAGACATTTTCAACTATAAGTATATATTGTTTTTAATTTTATGCAAAATATTCAAATTTTTTCAAACTTTGTTATTTACATTTTAATAACACTTTATATTTTGCCATTTTGTCGAACTGCAAGCAACATGGAAAACGATCCAATTTACGGATTATTAAGTGCCGTATCCCAGAGACATTTACTGAGCGAATGAGTTACTTTCCAAGCGTATTTTAAGTATCGAATTCTGGAAGCTGCACACGGCAATATTGCTCGGCCAGTCTTAGCGTATTACGCAATGCTCATCGCAGTTGAAGAAAATTTTCCTCAGTCACAACTAACCGCCAGATTATTTGAAGTCTCAGAAACATGGATTCAACACCGGTGTACCCTCGAGGTCTTCTATCAGTTAAGAAACTATGTCCGACACTATAACGGAATGTGAACTGTGCTTTTTTAAAAAATATTTTATCTTGATTGTATACAATTGTTTTTAATAAAAGTCATTATATTGTTATATACTTTACGTTTTTTTATTTACTAATCAAATTTATTTGCTTCAAGTGTTAAAACTGAAACACAGGCTTATTATATACCTGAGTGTAAATGAAGTTTTTTAAATATGTGTCAAAGCGTCGGCGAGGAGGAAGAAGTAGGTAAGAGCTATATGTAAAGTAGTGTTTCCATAATCTAATATTAAAATGGAACCATTACAAAGTATCCGTTTTCAAAATAATTGTAGACGTTATTTACTCAGTGAAAAGGTGGCAATAGAGGCATATTTTAAATAAAGAACATTAGAAACTGTCCACCGGCCCCTGCCTATTATGCAATGTTGAACGTAATTGAGAAACATTATGGGCACGGATTACTTTTCTGGACGATGTTCGATACTACTTAACCGTGGACAAATGAATGGCTTTCCCTGGGAATGCATTTCGTCATCCGGAGACACAGTGAATTGTTAAAACAAAAATAAATATAGTTTTTTTAACTTACATTTTTATATTTACTAATAAAATTAAATAAATGTACTTCTATTTATAAGATGTATTTTTTCCATAATCTAATATTAAACGTCTTTAGAAAAACTTTAGCGCTTTGCTTGATTTTATGATTACGTTTAATTAAATATTTTTATTCTTCAAATATCTTTACCAAAAAAACGTTAAATAATTACTTTAATATCCGAAATATTTGATTAGCTATTAATGTGATTAAGGTGTTTTTCAAATAGTTTGCCTCTGGATATATTGCCCACATAAACTCTTAATGCATACAATAGATTTAAATCTTATTTCGATGTAACTGTTAACTACATTTCAGTTGCTTTCCAATTTTACCTACATATGTGTATTAACTAATAGATTAATGTAACTGGAAAATGTAAAATGAAATCCAACATATAAATAAAATTAAAACATCATCATGTCAAGCATTGGTGGTCGAGAGGTCGGCGACGGGCGCTTTACAAGCAGATGTCCAGGGTAAGCGGGTTCGTTTCTCGGCTGATGTTATGACACAAGAGAAACAAAAATTATCATCATCACACATCTTCAGTTAAATACTTTAATCTGAGTTGTGTGCGAAAGAATGATCTAACAATAAAAATATAGGATTAACAAATAAATATATTTTTTACGATAAAAATAGGGAAATCATAATAAAACTTTTTGGCAATAATTGTATTCCCAAATTTTTCAGTTTAATACAATTCTTTCACACCAATGTATTTTCCAAATAAAAATAGTTTTGGTAGCTTTATTTACCATGTTTAAACTTAACTTTAGACTTTTTTAAACATTTGCAGGTACTGTTCTTGAGATAATAGACTGACAAATATTCAAAAATGTTAGTCATTCTGACTGAAAATTATTATATTTTTAGCAGGTCTTTTTTAATCATACTTAGATTCCCTATACTGTGTGTAGTGTGTTATCTAAATGATATACATTTTGGAATTTTACAACTTGTACTGTTTTTTTTTTCTTTTTGTTGTCTTTAAAATGACTCCACAATAAATATTTTGAAATGGGAAGAAAAATTTGCCTTATGGAAGTTCTTTATTTTAACAATTATTTCTAATAAGTAATAATATTAACATAACCTTGAAGCATTTGTCCTATATTATTGTATTGTTTTCGCTGGTTCATAAAGGACTTCAAGGGGAAACATTAAAAAAATTTACACTTACTGTATATTAATATTTTCCCCAGGCTATAATGAAGGTTGCCTATTTACTGTTAACATTTTAGGACTTCATTTTTACATAATTATGTATAATGTTTATAAATTTATTTTTAAATACAATAATAATATAAATAAATATGCACAAAGAATATACATACATTGCAAAATATCAAAATGCCAAATTGTAATACTCTACAAACGAATTCCTTTTACTTTTAAATTATTCCAAAGAATAAATTTTAATATGAAATGTATAATTTGTCATCACATTAAAACAAAATTAAAAAGACCATTAATTCAAAAGTCTATTGGCAAAAATTATTTCTTATGCAAATAAATTTTCCAGTTTGACTTTCGATTTAATGCAATAAATAAATAAATGTGTCGATGCATTTACAAACAACACTGGAAAAAAACTCTTAGCAAATAGAAAGGGGTTCTCAAAAGTAACCAAAATCATTTTTTGAGAAGGAAGCATATTATAGTACATTCCCACAAATAAGTGTTGTCTACCTAGTGCTAGAAGTAGGGACATTACAGATAACATAAAGAAACAGGGAAGTAGAAATGTGAATGTTAAGATCGACACAATTTATTCTTCACAGCCTTTGGTAGGAGCAATAGATAATACACAAACTCGATTAGGAATTTGAATAAAATATAAAAGAGCAGTAATAGTTACATTAGTATCAAGATTGCCCATAAGTTTATATAGATAGAGCATGTTCTATAAATCAATGATTGTAAAAATTGTATGAGAGAAGTGTTATGTTTGTGAATGTGTGGGATTTTTTTTATTAGTAAGAGGGAGTGTCATAATAAATATAAATTACACATAGCAATACAAGGAAAGACTTTGATTCATAAAGAATTTAGTTTGAGAAACTTATAAAGACAGATTAGGCTTATAGTATTGTTATTAGAAAGAAGAAGAATGAAAAGAATGTAAGAAATAAACAGAGGGAAACTGATTTCATTATAAATAGAGATGTGAAGAAAGAATTGGTATGTAAAATTAATGCTAATCAAGGGATTAATAAATGAAATGGAAAGGAGTGAAAAGAATCTATAAAATTTCATAATGGAGAAATTATTAAAATTGTATGTTTAAATACGCAATGTGGTAGGAAAATAGAAAAGTATCTGTAATTAAAGGAAGCAGTTAAAGAACTTGAGGTATTATCAGTAGTGGAAGCAGATGTAAGAGAAGAAAAAAACATATAATGCATGACTTGGTGGTATGGTAGGGAAAAAATGTGTTGATGTATAGGAGTTATGTCAAACAATATTTAAATATTCTTAAATGTCAAAAAAAAATTGTGGTTTGAAATAAGGTTAAGATGATAAGAATGGATGGTGGCTATATGGTATATGGTCACTGGAAATAGTGAAATTGTATTGTAATGGCATAGTTGCATATATAAGTGACAAGTTGAGGATATACAGAGTTTGAAATAAAAGTGATGAGAATAATGGGTATATGTGATATGAATCGAGATTTTGATGAGTTTGATTACAAGATAGACAGATTTTGAAATTTTTTTGTCTAATAATGAACTTGAGCTTTGGAAAATTGTCAAATATTTATGAAGGCCATTGCATATAGACTAGGAATAATATATTTTTCACAATAAATTATGTATTAGTAGAGAAGGAGAAAATGAATAAAGTACAGAAATTAAAGTGTTTGATAATGAATTGAAAGTAAGTAATTGTGATCATAACTTCATTATAATAGAAGTGGTTAGTAATGTGATGGACAATAGTAATAAAAGTTGAAAAAATATGCTGAAAGGTCTAAATGGTAAGAATATGCAAAAGAATGTTATATAAAAGCTGATGAAATTGTGGAATGGTGTGATGAGGGTCGTTACAAGGACTGGTGTGGCAAAGTAGCAAATGTAGCAAGTAGGGCTTTAGATGAAAATATTCACAACAATAAAAGTATTAGGAAAATGAGAGTTAATAAAATGGTGAAAAACAGAAAAAAAGTATGCAGAGAATATAACTGTGCTATTAAGAACAAAGAAAATGAACAATATGGTAATGTTACATGGAAGAAGTATTTTTTTTAAAAAAGTATCTAAGATAGATTATGCAGAGATAATGAAACTGAATAATAATTTTTTAGAGGATATTTATAAAAATGGAAAAAATAGAAGTGAAAAATTTGGAAATACATTTAAAAAAATCTAGAACAAAGAGAAATAATAATACTAGATGATGAGGGACTGAAGAGTAACTGTAAAAAGGAATTACAATCAATCTTATATGACTATGTAATACATATAGAAAAGATAATAGACGTGAATAAGTGAGTGATAATAAAAATAAAAGCATATAGTAATCGAAATATTAGGTTTATAGGAAATGAGCTGACTGTGGCAGAGAAAAAATTGAAAAGTGGAAAGAGAAAAGGTTCAGTTTAAGCGATGAATTTAAAAAGTAGAGCAAAGTTAGGGCCATTATCATATTTTAATAAGAAGGCACAGAAAAAATATTTTCCAGATAGTTAGAGTAATACAAGAATAGGCTCTTATTTAAAGAAAAAAGTAATGATCATAGAACGTTAAGAAATTATATACTGAGTGTGCTAAAGTCAGTGTTCTATAACATGTTTGCATATATGATGGCTGGAAAAAAATGACACATAAATGGAAGAAAATTATACAGTGGTAGACATACAAGTAGGTTTTCAATCAGATAGCCATATAGGATATAATACATTTATAGTCACATAAGTTATAGATATCAGTAGAAATACATGTAGACAGTTATATATGGTTTGTATAGATATAGAAAATACACGTTAGAGTAAATACCACTCGACTATAAGTAATATAGAAATAAAACACACTAACTCCTTCTTTTTAAAACTTGATTTTTTATGACTATAATCATGAAAAAGAAATCCAACGTTTCGACTATTTTTTATAGTCTTTTTCAAGGCACACTAAAATAAAATATATATTCAATAAATATCACATATTCCAAAAAAAAAGAAAAAATTAAATTAATTAAAAATTACAAAATATATCAATAACCAAAATTTTTTCTTTTTCACCTTATCTCACTCCTTTTTCCTATTACAATCACAACTTAAACACAACTAATTCGTTTTTAAAAAATCTATATATATCAAATAAAAACTTTTAATTAAAAACCTATTATTTTCTTTTATCTTTTTCTATTAACATCCTATTTAAATCTAAAACCAGAATTAAATAGGATGTTAATAGAAAAAGATAAGAGAAAATAATAGGTTGGATTTCTTTTCCATGATTATAGTCATAAAAAATCAATTTTTAAAAAGAAGGAGTTAGTTTGTTTTATTTCTATATTACATATATATGAACTATTTTAACTGTGTGCTGGATATATTAAATTATTAGACTATAAGTACATTTACTAAATTTGTATTGAGAATATAAGAATCTCTTATTATGAGATTGTATGAAAATAAGTACTATATGTAGCAGTTAAGGGATTTAGAATCAGTTATAGTTAAAGAAACTGAGACTAAAGCAATGATGTCACCTATTTCGTTTTTGTTAGACTTGAAAGAAATGAAAAAAGCCTTTGAAATAATAGGATGTGGGATAGGTACTAGTAGTAGATGACATGAGAGTAGGTACATAGTGGATTTTTTATATGCATATGACACTTTCATGGGCACAGACAGAATGCAAGTTATGCTGAGTATATGTGGGTAGAAGGGTAAAATGACGGGGTATAAATTTAGTGAAAAAAAATCAAAAGTCATGATGATTAATACTTGGGATAGAGATTACAAACAATTTTTATTGGGACATAAAAAATTTCTGTGGGTTGAATAGGTATACCTATTTGGAAATTGTTTTAAGTAATCACAGAAAATGAATGAAAAAATAGATAAATGAAACAAAGATAATAAAGGGACTGATAAGAAAATTCACAGCATTTTCATATAAGAAATATGATTTGGTCGAATTGTAGGGAAGGAAGTGGCAATTGCAGGCTTTGTGTATGATAATGATAAGTCATATGTTAGTATAAAGAAGTCTTAGATTACTTTGAAAAAGTATAACATGCAATAGTTGTAGATAAGTGGGTGTCAAGGTAGGCAATTTAAAAAGATCTGGGATGGTCAGTTTTTTTATGAAACATGCAAAAAGCAAAATAAAAATATATGGTGATTACAGTTTACGAGTAATAAATAGTATTTTATTGGATTATGAGTAATGGGTAAAGAACAAGAGTAGGTATGTGGAAGGTTTGGATAAAAAAAAATTTTCAGTATATTTATACAAATGAAGGGATGATTGTGTTAGGAGAATTGTTGAGTGTTACAATGGCAAGAAATAAAATAGACAAATAGAGGCATTAATAAAAAATATAGAGTTATAAAGAATGATAAATAATGTTGATAGTAAACAGTTTAAACATGTATATATGTTGAAACAAAGATTTTCACGGGTTCCATATATAAAAGACATATATTGCACGTTCATCCGGGTTAAAAAAATTTAAATATTGATATTCCGACATTTCAACTTGGTCACACAAGTCATCCACTGGATGATAAAACATAGAAAGACAGTTGTAGAGGCGCTACAATTATTGATTTGAAAGAAAAACATGTTAAAGTTCCACCAATAGCAAATTGTTAAATTTAAGAATGTTTTTTTAAAAAATATTTCCAAATAGGAACAAGTTTGCATGTATCATCTCGCTTATTGATACAATCTGGCCTTTTAAGTATCTCAATGGCTTCTTTAATTTTACACTCTGGATATGATCCTGATGCTAGAAAAATCAATTTTACGACCTGAATCTATAGTATAGAGTAAGACTGCTGATGATGATGAGTGAAGATTAATTGCATTAGCATGCTCATCTCTCCTAACAGTGATGTGATGATTACTCATACCTACATAAAAAGCTTTACAATTTTTACATAAGGTTTGATAAACACCATGAGATTCTAAAGAGATTGAATCCTAATACTATTATATCACTGATCTTTTGATGAGTAGAAAATGATGTATTTATATTATAGCATTTTAATATACATCCAATACTGTGTGTAGTTCGTTTTATATATGGAACACAAATCCTAATAGTTGATTTATCATCTTTTTGTTTCCTATTTTGTCCATTTTGGGCTTAAAATAAGGCTTTTTATATAAATTTATAATTATAATTATTTGCTAATAAATCACATCTGAAAAAAGAAACTAATCATATTAATAGTGTTTTATTACCAAATAGTTATAATTTAAATTTATAAAAAAAAAAGCTATATTTCAAGCCCAAAATGGATAAAATAGAAAATAAAAAAGATGATAAATCAGCTATTAGAATTTGTGTTTTATATGTAAAAGTAACTACAGACAGTATTGGACGTATATTAAAATGCACTAATATAGTTACAGCATTTTCTACTAATCAATAGATCAGTAATATAATAACCATGCCTAAGGATTCAATCCCTCTTGAATCAAATGGTGTTTATCAAATCTCATGTAAAAATTGTAAAGCTTCCTACATATGTATGAGTAGTCATTGCATCAGTGTTAGGAGGGGTGATCATGCTAATGCAGTTAAACAACACTCATCATCATCAGAACTCTCACTTCATACTATAGATTCAGGTCATAAAATTGATTTTTCTAGTACCAGGATCATAGCCAGATGTGATAATCTCTACCAGTGCAAAATCAGAGAAGCCATTGAAATACTTAAAAGGCCAGATTGTATAAATAAGTGACATGATACATGCAAACTTTCTTGCTGTTTGGAAATATTTTTTTAAAAAACATTCTTAAATTTAACATTTTTCATATTGGTGGAATTTTAACGATTTTTTTGCAAATCAGTGATTATAGTGCCTCTACAACCATCTTTCTATTTTTTATCACCCAGTGGCCAACTTTTGTGACCAAGTCTAAATGTTGGGAATATCAATATTTAAAATTTTTTAATATCGATGAACCCACAAAATATGTCTTATATATATAAACAGAATATTGTGTGTAAATGTATAATAGCTAGGAAATTAGTTTACTGTTTAAGGCTTGAACAGAATTGTTAGCAACGAAAGAATATACACATAGATGGAAATTATTGGGTGATTTAGACTGCAAGTTGAGCAAGGAAGCCACACAAAATATTAAGCATCTGGTAATTGAATGTAAATGCCTGAAAGCAGAAAGGGCATAAATAATACTGTTGTGGAAGAACAAATATAAACATAGTGATTATACAGAAAGTGATTTCTTTGTTTCAAAACTTTGTTTGGAAAAAGATAAGTGAAAGAAGGTTTAGAGATAAACACCATGAAGTTGACACAGATTAAAATGTGAAAATGGCATGGAGCATGATATATAAAAATATGGGACATCTTAGAGCAGGAAATGAAATGGACAGGTAAGGTGGCTAACACATTTCTCAGGGTATAGTGGATGAGGGTTTCCGGTCTTGGAATTAACAGAAGTGACAGTGTCTCATCTCACCCTGTTTGAAAATGCTCTAATTTTGTAAAAATACATAATGGTGACTATTTGATTTGAAGAGTGATAATGGCAAATGATTATAATTTATGAATTGAAAATTAAAAGATATTTTTAAAATGAATTGATTTTTTAAAAAAACAAATCCATCTTTTTCATATAAAAGAAACCACATGGGCATGATAACAATATTGGCATCAGCATGGGATTTGGATATTCTATCATAAGATTTGTAAAGGTATGAATGGTTCAAGAGTTGGACATTGAAGTAGGTTGAAGTCTTTCCATTAAAGTGTACTGATTTTGCTATTGTAATATAAATTGGGCACTGATTATATGTATGTATGGGTGATGGTAATCTGGTCCAAGTGATGAGTGCTGGTTTAGCATGAAATATGCATATTGGTGATTATTTACCTTATATGGTCATGTATGAGATAGTGTGGAGAGTGAAGTGGCTTGAAAGTCTGAGTTAAAATACCCTATGTTTACAATTAGCCTCCAGGTATAAACTGACTGGTATTTCAAATCTTGTATAAAAACATTTATTTTATTTACATGCTTCTATGTCAAAAAAGGAATCGTTTTTGCAAAAGAATAATGAAGAATGTTTCATCTTGCTTTTTTTATTGCGATTGTTTATTAACAAAACAAACGTAAATAAACATAAGCATGATTATATCCCTAATGAAACATAACTCAAGGAAACATTAGCCAACATACTGGTACTCATTTTTTTAGATGTATTATGTGCTATTGATATCAAATAATCATAATAGTTTAGTCATTAAAACATACTTTTTGAAAAATTAAAATACTTATTGCTTGACAGTTTAACTTGTTCAAACTCAGAAGTAACAGTAATGGAAAACTGTTCATCAAGCTTGAGCTCAAATTCTTCCATTCTACCATCACACTAATCTACAATGGCATTTTAATTTTTAAAGTAAAACTATAATAAAATGGAACATTTGTTGAACATTAACCTACGATCATTGAAATAATTTGAAAAAAATGAAAAATTATAGACATCATTAGGAAATTGATTTGTAGAAAATTTGAGATTAGTTTTCATATAAAAAAGCAAAAGGACTTTATTTAGGTTATAAAAAATAATTCAAACTCATTTAAAACACCAATATTGAATACTTTATGGGGACAAAATGGATGTATAAAAGCAAGAGTTGTAATTGTCCATGCGGTGTATTTTTTTAAAAAAGTTCTTCAAAAGCAAACTGCTGAGTACAGGCACCATGAATACTACAATTGGGGGTAAACATGGTCGGACCATCAAAAATAAAAGCAATTCAGAAAAAAAGATTTTATAACTAATACTGTCCTTATTTTCCAAAGTTACTAATCATATTTTTAACTGAAACACAGGATTATTATATACCTGTATATATATATATATATATATATATATATATATAGGGTATATGAGCACAGACATTCACATGACCCACCACTCTACACTCTATCTAATATCACTGATACACTTAAACACATCTATGTCGAAAAGATAAATAATCACCAATATACGTATTTCATGCTAAACCAGCAATCATCAGTTAGTCTAGATTAAGATCTCTACACATACATGTTTAATATTACATAAGAAAATCCTATGAGGTGTACATTGGATGATGTAGCCTGTTCATTCTCCAGGTTAACTTTGGTACCTTCAGTAGTGAAGTTTACTGGGTAACACCACAGTCCTCATTACACTCTGTTACAGTTATATTCTCTAACATGAGGTAGTCTCATGATAGGAGTGGGTGTAAAAAACACTTCGATTTTTCTTATCTTCATGTTTTTATATATTTGCATGGAATGTACAATGTTTTAAAATATAACTAATTATAATTGTTGATTATCTTTTAATTAATCACTTGCCATACTGGTAACGCTTACCATTTATTTATTTTATCTCTAATTATGCAATTTCTTGAGGTCTAATTATGCACTTATGAATCAGGGAATGCTTATCATTTATTATATCTTTAATTACGCTATTTGTTTGAGTTTTAAATATATACAATATATATATATAAAATGATAGGCGATCAAATATTATAAGTAGAAGTATCTCTGGTTCAATGATTATTTTGTATGGTTATGTAAAACCCATTTAGAGTTTGTTGTTATTATTATGTTTTTGATGTTGTTTTTTTAATTTTCTCTAAATGAAAATTGGTAATTTGGGAATTTGTTGTTGATGATAGTGTAAATTGACAGATAAGTAAAAAGAAAATAGCAAGATATATTTATATGATTGATCAATGGATAGATTGATGGATGAACAATTATGTGGATAAAGAGATAGATAGATGAATAACAATAAGGATATGTATGTCGATAGATAGGTAAACAGATAGATCCAAAATGGATGAATGGATAGATGGATTGTTGAACTGATAGAAAGATGGATGGATAATTAGATAGAAATTATGTAGGTACATATGTAGATAGATAGATAGACATTTATGTACCCATTAATTATCCACACTATCTCATACAAGTGATACACATTACCACACACATGTAGAAAAGAGAAATATTCACAGTATATGTAGTTTGTGCTAAGCCAGCAGTCATCAGTTGGTCCAGAATATTATCACACACACACACACATATATATATATATATATAATCACTGTTCAGTTTATATTAAGATAGCAAATCTTCATGCTTTAATGGACAGGCTTCAATCTTCTCCAACCTCTACATGTTCAGCTATTTATTTCATTGAAAATCTGATGATGAAAAGCCCAAATCCCATGCAGATGCCATTATTATTGCCATAGTCATGTTGACTTCAAGTAACTTTGATTTTTCATATACAGTACTTTATCCATTTAAATACATTGAAAAGAGATAGACAGCATGAAAGCTTCATGTGTAAATATTTGAAAACTCAGCTCTATTAACAAACCTGGGATTTAATGGTAAATATAGAAGGTTTAAATTCAGTCTTTCAAACAACCTTTGACTATCCACACTATCTCATGCAACTGATACACATGATCACACACATATAGAAAAGATAAATAATCATCAATATACATATTTTATGTTAAACCACAACTTATCAGTTAGTCCACATTATCTTTTCCCATATATATCTGTATTTTAACAGATGACCACAATTAATTTTACAATTCAACAGCTATAATTGCCAATAAATTTTTGACATTTTCACAGACTATCATCGTTAATGGTCCATTTACATTCCTTGGTGAGATTTATTTTATTTAAAGACTCTGATAATTGGCTGAGTAATATAACACTTGAAACTTATACTAAAAGTAAATAACAGAACAAGCTTTCTTACTTTTTCCATTTAATCATGAAATATATTTCTCAGTCCAATTTCAAACCCAGACTTTGAATTAAATTTTGACTGTTAATATTAAACTTATTAAAATGATTTAATTTCTTATTTAAAGATTGCTTTACAACATGACATGGAATGATTATTCATTGTGAATTTTGCAATTAAAATCTATAATCAGATTATATATACAGACACGCGTCGCATGTATATATTTCTTTAATTGATCGATTTAATACTTGAATCTTTATTTATAATCCTCTTATTCCTATATTATTATTATTTTTTTCATCTACTTTCACGAAATATTTATTTCTAACTTAGCATAAAATAATGTCCATTCATTTTCACTATCTAATGTAGTTTTTAGTAGTCATACATCTCCCCCCTTTTCTCAATTAACTTATTAACAAATGTATAAATTCTGCTTTTCTAAATATGTTTTTAATATTAACTTGACCCATAAATAAAAATAAAATAATCTTTAGGTTATAAATATATCAATAATAAATTTTTAGATTGACTCCTAAGTCAAACATATGCAATCCTTATAAATATGGGTTCGAACTTGGTCTTTGCTAAAAAATTTCTTATTAAAGAAAAAAATACATACATCATGAGGAAAATTTTGATTGAACCTTCTCTTGCTTATTTAACTTAAAAAAATGGAGTCTTGAACAAATCCAAGGGCTACATACCCCCCTCCTTCGGGTAAAATTTTCCGAATTCAAAACTCCTTTTTTTTTTACATATAATCGCCAATTACTACTTCTTAGTTACATTTTACTTTGTTCACCTTTTAGGTGGAACAGGCCTCTTAAACTTCATGCATTATAGGTTCCTCTGATTCCCTCCGTGGTTGAGAGTAGGAAGGCATTTTTTTCTATCTTCTTAATAATCTGATAGGGGCCTTTATATAGGTTCAGAAATTTTCTGAATATATGTTTTTGAGGATTACTCATGTGAGGTGGTCTTACAAGTACATAATCGTGCAACTTAAAAGAATATGGCCTACCTTTAGACAAATTGACTCGTTTTTCACTCATTCTTTTTAAATTGCCCTTAGCTGTTTGCTGGTTGTCCTCTGGGATAATATCCTCTGAAATGATAGGCAAGGGAGTCTTAATAACCAGTGGTTCTGGTTTTCCAAAGTGTAACCAGATTAGAGTGAATTTTGTAGATTCATTTATAGTAATAGTTATATATTGTACAATTTTAGATAATTTATTAACCCAGTCAGTGATTTTCACCTTGTGCTGGACAAAAGCTTTTACTTTCGTCTATCAAACTATTCTGATACAGAGGGCGCCACCAGACCACTACGTGTCTGGAAAATTTGTTTACTGTGATCAGAATAGATGATGATGATGGTTTGCGCCGACTAGACTCAGGGAGAAACAAGAGATCTTAAATTGTTTAGACAATTGAGACAAAAGCACAAAGACAAACGTCAGCTAAATTAAGTTTAAACAAATTCTAAAATTTATTAAGAGAAAATAAATTATGAAATATGATTTATTTATGATGCAATAACTAGAGTTAACTCAGGCGTGTACCAGAAATACTAAAGGTAAAGCTATGACAGACCGACTGATCTTCTAATAAACGAATTATAAAAGGGAGGATGTAAATTTCATTCAGCAGAGGATTCACCCAAACATTGGTTCTCCCTTTCAGATATTCAAACAATACGTCCTTGAAATAGATCAAAGAAGCCAGTGCCGATGAGCTTTTCAAGATCTAAACATGATCAGACCTCGAATGTCCTTATATCGGTAAGAACTGCACCTATTACTATGTTTAAAATAACGGTGATTGATCCACCTCAAGAACAACTGAAAAATAAAATTGAAAGGAAGTAAAACAATTAAAAACTGGTGAATCCCTGCCAAACGATTGGCGAAAATTACTTTAAAATTAATAAGAAAAGGTCTCAATAGGAGACAAGCAAATAATTAGAAAAACAGTTACATCTGCCCCAGCAATTAAAGAAAAGAAAATGAATTACAAACAAATTCTGAGTACACGCTCTGATAAATTTAAAGCATATGTAATAAATACAAAAATAAATCTATCGGAGAGTGCACATGAGTACGAAAACATTAAAAGTTGTAAACACTTTAGCAGAACGAAGGTATTGCGCACCTGTAATGTAAAAAGGGATAAATATTATCTTACTGCTGACAACTTATAAAATTACAAAGAAAACAATTTGAATTCCCACCTTCAGAGATATATGAAACAAAATCCCCACCTGGAGAAAATTAGACAATAAAGTTGTCAGCCAACAGATTTTGGAGGTTTAGCAATAGGGCAAACATAGAGTTTAAAATTAATTATTGAATCTTAACATAATTACAGGTATGCATTTAAAAGGCACGACTGCCAATGCATTTATAAAAATACATAAAAATAGAAAACTCACTCGTCACTCTCCAATAAACAAAAATTGAAAGCAACTTGGAATCTTAAAACTAAGATTCCAAGACACACTACAAAATATTAGAAAACACAGCAAATATTAAATATGAGGTTATATAAATTACTTAAGCTTATGAATACATATTTATGATTAGACTGAGTGGAGATTTACTGAGAATTAATTTACCCTGGGAAGAATAAAAGGAAAATAGTTACCTTTCGGTAAAAGCAATGTTCACATAGAGTGCACACTTTTACTTAAGTTCATTTTCAGGTTCTTAGACCATGGCAAGGTAGATGTAGCGAGGTTCTGGCTTCTTGTAGGTGTTTAAGGAATTACTGGAGCAAATTTGGAAGTCAGGGATCTGTCTTTTGTTGAGTTAGCAAGCTATTCGGGTTTTGACAACACGCATAGAATTTTTCATCTTGTTGCAAGCAAAAATATTTAATAACAGCTGATGTCCTTTAAGAATTTAAATGTCCGCACTGATATAAACTTTCCCTTGAGAAACAGCTTGTCTAGTACGAATAATGAATTAACTGACACTCCAAATTTTTGGGGCTATTTATACGTTGCTCCATTTCCCGTGAAACACTTTCCTTGTTGTCCAATTTCTACGCCTTAGGCAGGGCAAATATTAATCTCCCACTCAATCTAATCTAGGAATTCTACCCAGAGATTATTAAAATGAAAACAACTACATAAAAATCAAATCTCCGCTATTAAAATAAAAGCCACAGGAATGTAATTAGCTAGGTTGCTTGTTTTTTTTTTGTTAATTGATTTAAAGTAAAAAATAAGCGGTATATGAAAACTAAAATAAATCGATAAACATTAAAATGATATAAATGCGTTTTACATATAAACGCTTGTGTATTTTGATACACGTATTCTTTTTTAAATAATAATAAAATTTAAACATTAAACATTTAATGAAAATTAAAAGGTTAATAAATATTTTTGGTAATAACACCATTGAAACGGATTTCAATTCAGTTCAACCTATATATACCCTGAACAACCTACCCAATTTCCTCATCACCCGCTCACAAGGGTTAGATTGGGGATTTCTTATGGAACTCATAATGTGTTCCACATTATTCCTTCGAATCCATCTTTTCCAAGTGATGGAGATGAAGGTGGTGGCATGGTCAGACAAGATAGACTCCGGTTTTCCAACCAAAGGAATTTGGAAACTGTCCATGCACCTAATCACACTTCTAGCATCAACTTTAGGCACAGGATATGTAGACACATACTTAGTGAATATGTCATACATAACCAATATAAATTTTTGGTGATTGAAAGGTGGAAGTGGGCCGTAAAAATCGATGGCTAACAGTTCATTTGGCTTATTAGATAATATTGGCTGTAAAGCTCCCGCAAAGGAACGATTGCTGAATTTGGTTTTCAAACATACCTCACATGATTTTATACTGTTATATATAGTCTCAGTCATTTTATCCCAAACGAAATATTGTTTTAAAACATGCTCGATTTTCTTTTCCCCATAGTGGCAATACTGACAGTGGACATACTGAATCAATTGAGTGACCATACAAATGACTACCCTCCATAATTGATCATCAAGCCTATTCATCCTTTTTACAAAAATATTATTAATTAGCTTATAATTATTTTTTATTCGAGCTGTAAATTTGCTTTCTTTATTTAAATTATGAGGATTAGCTAAAATATCTCTAATTTTCCTCAACCGATTTACTTGTGCTTGTAAAGTAGCCAACTCTTTATAATTTTTAAGAATGAACTCTTCCAACAGTAAATCTATACTACTAATGATTACACCATCCAGATGTGGGTTTATATAGCTTGCTTTTACCGGATGTCTGCTTAACATATCAGCAATAATATTGTCTTTGCCTTGGCAATATATAATACTGTAATTAAATTGTTGAAGATAGAGACTCCATCTGATCAGCCTTTCATTATTTAGGTAACTTTTATTTAAAAATTCTAGGCTATGATGATCAGACAAAACCACCACCTCCGATCCTATTAGAATTTGCCTTAACTTCTGAAACCCCCACACCACAGCCAAGGCTTCTTTTTCTGTCGTGGTGTAATTGATTTCAGCTCCTCTCAAATGACGACTAAGAAAATACAAACCTTGAGGCATATTTGAATCATTAATCTGATATAACACAACTCCCAGCCCAAAGCCACTACTATCAGTTTGTAAGTAAAATGTTTTTGAAAAATCTGGATATGCCAGTACAATCAGTTTTAAAAATGCCCTTTTAATTTGATTAAACTCACAATCATGTTCTGGGGTCCACCTCCATCTCTCATTCTTTCTAAGCAATACAGAGAGATGTACAGTATCGAAAGCTAAATTTTTATGAAAATTATGGTAATAATTGACTAAACCGAAATACGAACGTAATTGTTTACGCGTTCGAGGAGGAGGAAAATTTTGAATAGCTGCAACTTTCTCAGGATGGGGTTTGATCCCCTCACCACTGATTAAGTGACCAAGAAAAGTTATTTCAGTAGCTGCCAGAGTACATTTTTCTAGATTAATTTTAATATTATTTGCAGAGCATTCTGCTAAAATAACTCTAGATGCTGCAAATGTTCAACCAAGTTTTTAGACGCTATAACTATATCGTCTACATACATAATTAAAATATCCCTGAGTGATTTAGAAAAAATCATATTTAAACATCTAATCAAGCCAGCACCACTATTTATTAAACCGAAGGGCATCCTTTGGAAGACATAGGATTGGCCTTGATAACGGAATGCCGTATATTTTTGATCATTTTCATTAAGTGGTATTTGCTGTCAAATCAAAGGTTGAAAAGGATGCTCTTCCCTTGAAATTTAATAAACAATTCATGGGCAGGGGAAGGAATATCTCATTCAGGAATAGTAACTTGGTTGAGAGTGCGCGCATCCAAACATACTCTAATAGTCCCATCCTTCTTTTTAACTACTACTAAAGGGTTAATAAATGCTGAAGGGCTTTTCTTTATTATTTGCCATTCTAACATTTTATTAATCTGATACTGCACCTCTGCCTGATATTGATGTGGAATCAGATAAGTCCATTGCTGAAATGGTTCCTGAGTGGTTAACTGGATTCGATGTACATATCCCCTCAATATGCCAGGTATCTTTGAGAAAATATCTCCAAACGAGACTAGCAATGTGTACAGTGGTTCATAATACTCACTACCTATTGTACATGAACTTTCTAATTTCAATTTAATATTTCAATCAATTGCTACATTTTGTACACACATCAATTGACTGGGCTGACCAATTATATTCATCACAAACGGACAAGCCTCATTCTGGCATTGAAAGATTTTCCATTTGTAATCAATAAAACAGTTATCTAAATTCATGAAGTCTGAGCCAATTATTGCTTCATGAATTAAGTTGGGCATAATTAAGAAAACATGTTCGAATTCAGTTTCATTTAGCTTAAAAGTTAGGTAAACTTGTTTGCTGTATAGCTTAGTTTTCTTGCTATTCGCGAGTGTGACTTGCATTGCTTTTAATAGGCAATGTGGGAAGCATTTGATCTAAATTATTAATTTTCCCATACATTTCTTCCGATAAAATGGAAGCTTGGCTTCCCGAATCAATCAAAATATTAATAAAAATTCATGCCACTTATACTAGAATGGTTGGACAGCTATGAACAAGGGGAGAATGAGTCACTTGATTCTCTTCTAAAAAATCAACCTCTAAATCAATTGTCTCCAGCTGCCATATCACCTCGTCCCTCTTATATTGTTTATATGAACCCCGGATGAGGAACACTCCACTGAGGTCCTCTCTAGTTTAATGCACTAGTTTTTCCATTGTTGTGTTTAATAATTTTGGGAGCAGTTTGAATACCACTCGTTGAGGGTTGGTTAGCCCCCCTCTGTTAGTTCTATTTGTTGGCCCACCCACATGAGTTATTCTCCCAGCATATGGACTGGGCCTAAACTTAGTATGACCCCTAGATTCTCTGCCATTGTATCTATACTGTATAGTGGATATGCCAACACTGCTAGAATGTGGATATATATCCCTACTTATTTTTGCCCTATTCTCTAATCTTCTCTCGCTCATTTCTAGTGCTTCTAACAGCTTAGTGACCTCTTCCATAGTTGGGTGGTTAGCAGCAATTAAAATCTGCTCTATTTGATGGGGCAAATTATGTCTAATAATTCTTATAATTTGAGACCCAGACAGGGGAAATGCAGTCAACATTTTTAGTTTTACAGCTTGGTGGTGGAAAAACTGAGTGTAACTCCTTTTTTGACTACTATACTTTTTTGTGAGATCTTATATCTCACATTATCCTGCCTGTCCTCTCCCCAAAAACTGTCTAAAATTAAATGGCAATAATCCCCATAGGTTTGTGGCCTTTCAAAGAGTGACTGCCATCAATCCCTTGCAGTGCCATATAGGTGGTTCATGGCTATGGCCAATTTTTCCCATTCAGTTAATTTGCACAAGTGAAATAGTTTTTCCAAGCTCTGCATGTATTCAACTGGCGTTTCCAAATCACCCCCTTTGTATACTTTTATTTTTAAAAACTTGGTGGCCATGGCATTATGACCACCTTCACCTGCTCTGCCTAGAGATAAATTTTCCTGTTGATCTTCACTTTCCACAGAACTTGCCCTGCAGGCCTTACCATTTGCCTACTTGGACTGTTATTGACATGAATAACATGCCTTAAATTATGGTCACACGTTAGTTCTACTTCACCATCTTCCTGTGACAAAACCACTTTTTGGACTATTTTCACCAGCTCTTCTTGGATTTTCTTGATATCCCTTTCTAAGTCCCAGGTAAAATGCTTTACCTTTTCTATTTCTATTTCTGACTTTTTACTTGACTCAGAATATTTTTGTTTTATGGATGATAGGCCTCTATTTATATGATCAGCCTGCTCTACTACACTTTCTCTATAGCTTTCTAGCTCTCTTTTCAAAGTACTCCGAGCTTTTTCAGTCTCCTCAAACTGTGCATCTAGATCTCTTTTAAATGCCTCAATTATTTGATTGGATTGGGCCTCAATACTCCCAAGTTTGTGGCCCATCCCTTCCATATGGCCTGCTAATTTTTCATTGGTTTCTTTGATTTTTTTGTCTAAGACCTCTAGCTGGTATTCCGCCTTATTCCAACTCTCTCGGCTTTCAATAGTTAACTTTGTAAATCGCCTTTCCAAGTCAGCCTCCATTTCATTTTGTAATTTTCCTCCAAACTCTCTATTTTCTTGAGTCATGTTTTCTATTGTTTTTCTATTCTACTTTCTATGTTCCAACTCTGGGCCTTGCACTGACTCTCTAGCTCATTCATCCTGCTCTCCAGCTTCTCATTTTGAACTTCCATTTTAACCTCCAACCTACTAATCTGACTGGTTACACTATTTTTTAATTCCTCTTTTAGTCTAGTTTGGTTATCCTGGCTCTCTTCTAATTTTGCAATTAGAGTAGCTTGGCTTTCTTTGAATTCTTTATTCATTCTACTATCCATTCTCTCTTCTAAACTAGCTTGGCTTCTAGCTAGGTTTTCTTTTAGTCTACTATCCATTCTCTCTTCTAAACTAGCTTGGCTTCTAGCTAGGTTTTCTTTCAATTCTATATCTAGGCTACCTTGGTTTTTTGGCTTGATTGTCTATTTTATTTTCTAGACTAACTTGGTTTTCTTTCAATTCTAATTTTAAACTGTCTTGGCTTTTCATCATAGTTTGTAGCATGGCTCCAAGTCGCTGAATGTCAATCATTTCAGATTCCTTTTGAGCCGTTTCTGAGCTCAACTCTTCAGATGCTTTACTTTCACTTTCCTCGATACTTTCCTCAGTACTTTCTAATACTACAGATGCTTTGTCTATTGTCTCTTCTTTCTTATTCTCAATGGGACTTGCCTCTTTTTTGCTTCTTGGCATTTTGTATTCAACAATAAAATTAATGATGAGAAAAATAGGCACACACTCCCTTCCCCCCTCCATCAACCAACAATCACGACTCTCTCAACTATCTATACCTTGGTCACCCAATTGGTCTTGACTTTAGCAATTCCTATACTGATTAACCATCTCATCTCAAATGCTTTTGGGTATCTAGAAATCCAATCATCATCAATAACCAGTTTAAATAGACATGAAAATTTAATTTTCTTTTATCAACTAATTATACACTAGCATACCTAATTCTAAAATACGTTTTTGGTATAACTAGTTACTGGCATTTATAATCTTAATTCTGCAGCTTTTTAATTAACTTCCAACACCCATTATTCGTCGAGCGACCACGTTGGCGGGTCATTTCTAACTAAAAAGTTCTCAGTGTATAAATCAAACAATAGCCATTTCTAACCAAGTTGATCTTGCATGTATAAATCTAATCATATTTCTTAAGTAAGGAATTTTGCATGTATAAATTTATATATTAATAGTGCAAATTAAATATTTTTCTAAGTATCAATTAAATATGCGATTTATAGATTAATATATTTCATAAGTATAGCTTTAATAAAATAAGTATAATGGATAAATTAATTAAATAATTTCTGAAGCACAATGTATAATCTGTTTCGTGCGACCGTGTTACAAGTCAATTGTAACTAGATAAAAATCACTTCTAACAAATGAAAAGTTAGTCTTTATTTTGTTAACTTTATAAAAACTTATTAAATTAACATGAAATGCATTTTTGCAAATCTCTCGATCGGTTATCCACATTGGATTTCAAATAGAACTAAAATGATTACGAGAGTTTACCAATATCACATATATTATTGGATAGTTTAAGTTAATTATAACTTTATTCTAACCAATGAGAAATTTTTATTGATTGTACTATATCAAATCTATATGACATTTAAACACTTGCAGTTCAGTTGCATGCCAATTATAATATTTTATGGATGGATCGATGGATGCTTCATCTTTCCCAGCTGACACTATTCCTGAAGCCTACTGGGATGATGATGATGATACAGAACATCTCTAAGCTAAATTGCCAGGGCACCAAATTGTAACTCTAATAAAATACAAAGGTCAAATCTCAATTCAATATTCTTAGTAATAATATTTCATGAATGGGTTAATACATAATCGATTTAAAGAACACTGAGAATGCATTAAAATTGACAATATTAATATCTTTAAGAATTCAAGGTTATTCTCAGCGCATTCCCCATTCACTATGATTAAAGCTACAATTAAATTTTATTCTAATCACAAAGTTCTATATCCATCTCCACCTTTCTGATCCACCACTCCATATCCATATGTCCATTACACTATTATTTATTTGAACATTAAAATGTACAATTTGACTAGCACTTTTCCCTTATACCATCTTCTCCGGGTTTTTTAGAATAATTAGGTGTGGAAATCGAATAAGCTGCGATAGGTTATTGGTGATCAACACTCCTCTCCTGATCGCCTTCAAGGTGATCTCGGTTGTCTTTAATGCAGTTTAATATCTATTTACATCAAAGCTCGGAATAATTTAAGCATATTAAAATCTTTTAGAAATATATTATAAACCTATTTATTATTATAACAATATGATAAGGAAGTGCGTCTAGAGAGGGTTTGAATACAACGGATGGAGAAAGGATTTTATGCCCACCCTCTGCACTCACTATCACTCAATACTATCTTTATTCACGATTTATACTTCAACAATATTAAATTACTGGGTAATTTTAAATATCTGAAATTAACCTTTTAAATAATTTTACTGAATATTAGTTACGGACATGATAACTCAAATAATAATAATAATAATAATAATAATAATAATAATAATAATAATAATAATAATAATAATAATAATAATAATAATAATAATAATAATAATAATAATAATAATAATAATAATAATAATAATAATAATAATAATATATTGATGTATGATTGGATTGGAAATATCTAGATAATAATAACCCCCAAAAACATTGATACATACTCAAATTTTATTTAAAACAAATAACAAATTTTATTAATGGACTACAATTTAATACACAAACATATACATTATATTGATGCTTTCATTTTATCTTAAATATAGTGAATATCAATTTCTTCATGTTCAGTACTTTCTCTTTTAGTACTGATTTGTTTTATAGCTACTTTATCCCTAATTGAATTTAATAATTTTATTTAACGAATTTAAGATTAATATTCCTTCACAAAATTTTTATTTTATTTTACTATCTTATCCTGTCATCCTGATCAAACATTCCTTTGCACTAATCTTTACAACAGAGATATCTTAATAATAGTGAGACTAAGTCATTGCAAATAAATTGACATCAAGATCATTCATCATCACAGTGCACACACTCTATGCTCATGTTCTTATAACATAATAATATTCAACAATACTACCTTTCCAGCGAAATTCTCAGCTGGCCATGTAAATATTTATCAAATAAATTTATATACACATTGCCCATGCCCAATCATTCGTAAGTTTTATTTAACTCTTAATTTCCCATTTATCTACTTTATTACTTTGGCTCAAATGATAAATTAAATATACAAAAACAATATTCAAATACACTAATCGCACATACATTATCTGCATTCATTCGAACATTAAATTGAGTTTGCGACCTTGTATCCAACAATTATAATAATGCTCATCATGGCTATTTTTCATACACTCGTAGGGAATATCAAATATTAATATGAAGCAGGCAGTGACCCGAATAAGAGAGAACCTTTTCACTAAGGTTGAGATATGCTAGGATTTTTATCGCTAGTCATACGAAATCATAGATATACCAATTGCCTCTGGCCATCAAAATAAGAAATCTTCCTACGGTGCAGAGAATACTCAAGTGGAAAAACTCTTCCACTAAGTTCAAATACTTTCTGAATATAGCATACATATCTTAGTGAGCTAGACTTTACTGGTTTTGTGGAGATCTTTGTCTATCCACACACATACAGGTCAAAACATCAAATTATACAAGTAAAACTTTCATCTTTTTAATATTCTTGTGAAATAGTGCACTGGAACATGAGCCCAATAAATTTTCCGAGCATAAATCAGCTTATTTATGGCATTAAATCTATGATAACAATAATAATGAACACTAAGAAATGCGCATAAAATTCTCCAAACTATTTCCATGCACTTTTATAAGAAAATGATGATGTTGTAACTCAATAAACATGCAATTTTATTTATAAGTTTAAGCATTTGACAATAACTTCTGATGCTAACAACAATATCTCTAAATGTTTTTTTTTAATTGTTTGTAAAGCATTTTAAATAAGGCATATCAGAACGACATGATATAAATTTCACCTATCCCCAAAATGACTAATAGCAAAAGCATTTAAAAATAAACACATTCAAAATTATCCAATATCAATCTCTATCCCCAAAATAATACAAATGTAATTATAACATGAATTAATTTTAAAATAAATGATATACATGATACACTACAAAAAAAGAAATTCCCTCTTTTTTTTTTAAAGTAAATGTTCTACACACACAAAGAGTGAATAATAAAAAAAAATTATACTTGTAAAGTTTTGTAGCAAGTGTCTACCAAGTTCCTGATTTCCATTTTTTTTCTTCCATTCCCTGATTGGTTTATTAAAGCACATAAGTCTTTGTAGCAAAAGGTTCCTTTGATAGAGTTGATTCCTGTTTTTTATATATACGATTTGTATATTATTGAAACAATTTCCTCAATTTTAAGTCTATGCAGATTAAAGTTAGATAACCTTTGTTTAAATTTTTCACAATATAGGTCTGTTTCTGATTGTTCTTTTCTATCTTTAGATTCATTTTAGACTTCAATTGACTGCATATATAGCACATATCAAATTCAAAGTTTAATTTCTGTGGTTTAAATTTTTATTACCATTTGTTGTACCAGCCATGATCATTAGTTAACTTCTGGAGAAAAAAATGTGTGCCCACTTGAAAATTTATTCACTATACATTGTTTTTTCTTAAGACAATGTTAGATTTAGCCAAGTTATTCTTAAGAGACAAAAAGTAACAATAGATTTTTAAATTTTATAGCAGTTTTCTCTAAGTCAATGCAAGAAAACTTGTAAAAAGAAAGTTTGAAATATAAAAAGCTCCTCCCCTCTGCTAACACAGAGTATTTATAGAGAAATGCATCTGACCACCTGTTCACTTTCTCCCTCTTAATTAATTGACTTGTTCCCTTTTTCTCTGATTAATCTTAACCTTTTTGCTCTTTTAGAAGAACCCAGGCCAAATTCCAAATCTGTATTTTAACAGATGACCACAATTACTTTTACAATTCAACAGCTATAATTGCCAATTAATTTTTGACATTTTCACAGACTATCATCGTTAATGGTCCATTTACATTCCTTGGTGAGATTTATATTATTTAAAGACTGATAATTGACTGAGTAATATAACACTTGAAATGTATACTAAAAGTAAATAACAGAAAAAGCTTTCTTACTTTTTCCATTTAATAATGAAATATATTTCTCAGTCCAATTTCCAACCCAGACTTTGAATAAAATTTTGACTGTTAATATTAAACTTATTAAAATGATTTAATTTCTTATTTAAAGATTGCTTTACAACATGACAAGGAATGATTATTCAGTGTGAATTTTACAATTAAAATCTATAATCAGATTATACACACACACACACGTCGCATGTATATATTTCTTTAATTGACCGATTTAATACTTGAATCTTTATTTATAATCCTCTTATTCCTATATTATTATTATTATTTTCATCTACTTTCACGGACTATTTATTTCTAACTTAGCATAAAATAATATTCATTCATTTTCACTATCTAATGTAGTTTTTAATAGTCACACATCTCCCCCCTTTTCTCAGTTAACTTATCAACAAATGTATAAATTCTGCTTTTCTAAATATGTTTTTAATATTAACTTGACCCATAAATAAAAATAAAATAATCTTTTGGTTATAAACATATCAATAATAAATTTTTATATTGCTTCCTAAGTCAAAAATATGCAATCCTTATAAATATGGGTTCAAACTTGGTCTTTGCTGAAAAATTTCTTATTAAAGAAAAAAATACATACATCATGAGAAAAATTTTGATTGAACCTTCTCTTGCTTATTTAACTTAAAAAAATGGAGTCTTGGACAAATCCAAGGGCTACAATATATATATATGTGGAAGATGGTAATCTGAATAAACTGATGAGTGCTGGTTCAGCACCAAATACATGTATTGGTGATTAGTCATATTATCTATCTGTGTGTGGTCATGTGTATCAGGTGTATGAGATAGTGTGGATAATTGAAGGATGCTTGAAAGTCTGAGTTCAAATCACCTATATTCACAATTATGCTCCAGGGTTATGAAAAGTGCGTGGTTTTCAAATATTTATACATGAAGCTTGCATTCTGCCCATTTCTCTTTTATGTATTTAAATGGATTAGGTCCTGTACCTGAGATGTCTGAGTGACTTGAGGGCAACATGGGTATGGCAATAATGTTAGCATCAGCATAAAATTTGGACATTCCATCATCAGGTTTTCAATGAATTGGATGACTAAAAATGTAGAGGTTGGAGTAGATTAAAGCCTGTCCATTAAATTATGAAGATTTGCTATCTTAATATAAACTGAACACTGATTATATATATATATAAGTGATAATCTGAACCAATTGATAATTGCTGGTTTAGCAAGGAATAAATATATTGGTGATTATTTGTCTTTTCTACATGGGTGTGGTCACATGTATCAGCTGTATGAGATAGCATGGATAGATGAAAGATGCTTGGAAGTCTGAGTTCAAATCTCCTATATTTACAATTAAGCTCCAGGATTGTGAAGGGTGCCTGATTTTTAAATATTTAGATGGATAGATAGATAGATAGGTAATTGGATGAAAGAATGAACAGATTGATGGATGGATGATCAAATAGATGGAGAGATAGATGGAGAGATAGATAGATGGAGAGATAGATAGATAGATAGATAGATAGATAGATAGATAGATAGATAGATAGATAGATAGATAGATAGATAGATAGATAGATAGATAGATAGATAGATAGATAGATAGATAGATAGATAGATAGATAGATACAGTGAAAGAGAACCATTAAAACAGAAACAAGAATGATTATATATATAATTTAGATAGTAAAATATTAGTCAGCAATCAAAATGTAAAATTAGCAATAATTCATAAATGGTAATTAGTTAGCAATAAAAATGTAAAATTAGCAATAATTCCGCAATTAGCAAAATGTAATATTAAAATCTCACAAAATGGCGTACAACAGACAATAGAAAACACCTCTTGCTTGAAATACGACAGCAGGTAAAAGACAGATATTTACCACAATTCACCGCAATATTACAAAATCTCGAAGGTAACCACGAAAATACCTTGACCATTTCTATCGATTAGTCATGCCAATGTTTCACTTGCCATGACATTGTTTTGGTTCATCGTTGATCTTATCTACCGGCAGCTTGTGTAGTACATCATAGGTTAGTTAATACTCAAGTACCCAATAATCATATAAATAAATATGCACACAGAATACACAATAAAATTAAAAAGACCATCAATTCAAAAGTCTATTAACAAAAATTATTTCTTATGCTAATAAATTTTCCTGTTTGATTTTTGACTTAATGCAATAAATAAATAAATAAATATGTCAATGCATTTACCAACAAAACTGGAAAAAAACTCTTAGTAAATAGGAAGCGGTACTCAAAAGTAACCCAAATCATTTTTTGAAAAGAAAGCATATTATAGTACATGCCCACAGATAAGTGTTGTCTACCTGGTGTTATAATTAGGGACATTACAGATAAGATAAAGAAACAGAGAGGTAGAATTGTGAATGTTACTATAGACACAATTTATTCTTCAGAGTCTTAGGTAAGAGCAATAGATGAATACACAAACTAGATTAGTAATTTGAATAAGAAAAAAAGGAAGAGCAGTAATAGTTACATTAGTACCAAGATTTGACAGTAAGTTTATCTTAGATAGAGCATGTTCTATAAGTCAGAGATTGTAAAAATTGTGTGAGAGAAATGATATTATGTTTGTGAATGTGGGATTTTTTTATTCATAAGAGGGAGTTATATAGTAAAGATGAATTACACTTAGCAAAACAAGGAAGGAGTTTGATTCATAAAGAATTTAGTTTAAGAAACTTATAAAGAGGGTAGGCTTATTGTAATGTTATTTGAAAGAAGAATAAACAGGATGTAAGAAATAAACAGAGGGAAGCTGATTTAGATATAAATAGAGATGTGGAGAAAGAATTGGTCTGTAAAATCAATGCTAACTAAGGGATTAATATATGAAATGGAGAAGGAGTGAAAAGAATCTATAAAAGTTAATAATGGAGAAATTATTAAAATTGGTTGTTTAAATACACAACGTGGTAGGAAACTAGAGATGTGTGTGTAATTAAACAAAGCAGTTAGAGAACTTGAGGTAATAACAGTAATGCAAACACATGTAAGAGAAGAAGAAAGACATAAAATGGATGACTTCATATGGTAGGGAAAAAATGTGTTGTATGGGAGTTATGTCAAAACAGTATTTAAATATTTGTAAATGTCAAGAATATTTTTGGTTTGAGATAAAGTTAGGAAGATAAGAATGGATGGTAACTATAGTGTATATGTTGACTGGAAATAGTAAAATTATATTGTAATGGAATAGTTGCATATATAAGAAATAAATTGAGGATATACAGAGTTTCAAATAAAAGTGATGAGAATAATGTTTATAGGTGTTATGGAGATATTGATGAGTTTGATTACAAGATAGACAGCTTTTGAAATTTTTTTGTCTAATAATGAATTTGAGCTTTGAAAAGTTGTCATATATTATGAGGGCCATTACATATAGACTAGGAATAATATATTTTTCACAATAGATTATGTATTAGCAGAGAAGGAGAAAATGAATAAAGTACAGAAATTAAAGTGTTTGATAATGAAGTGAGAGTAAGTAATTGTGATCATAACTTCATTATAATAGAAGTGGTTAGTAATGTGACGGACAATAGTAATAACAGTGGAATAGTGTGGTGAAAGATCTAAATGGAGAATGAATGGAAGGAATATGTTAGAAAAATGTATAATAAAAGTTTATAAAATCATGGAAGTGTTGAGTGGGGATCATTACAAGGACTGGTGTGGTGAAGTACAAAAAGTAGCCAATAGGGATTTAGATGATAATGTTCATAAGAATAAAAGTATTTTAAATGAGAGTTAATAAAAGGGTGAAAACAGAAAAAAAGCATGCAGAGAATATAACTGCTATTAAGAACAAAGAAAGTGAACAAGATGTTAATGTTACAAGGAAGACGTATTTTTAAAAAAATTTTCTAAGCTAGATTATTATAGAGAGAAAATGAAACTGAATATCATTTTTTGGAGGATATTTATAAAAATGAAAGAAATGGGAGTAAAAAATTTGGAAATACATTAAAAGAAGGAATCTAGAACAAAGAAAAATAATATTACTAGATGATGAGGGACTGGATAGTAGCTCTAGAAAGGAATTACAGGCCATCATATATTACTATAATACATATAGAAGAGATGTTACATGGGAATAAGTGAGTGATACAAAAATGAAAGCATATAGTAATTGAAATATTAAATTTATAGAAAATGAGCTGACTGAGGCAGAGAAGAAATTGAAAGATGGAAAGAGAAGAGGTTCAGCTGGAGTGATAGCAGTGATGAAGATGAATTTAAAAAATAAAGCAAAGTAAAGCCTATTATTATATTTTAATAAGGAGGCACATAAGAAATATTTTTCAGATAGTTAGAGTAATAGAAGAATAGGGCTACTATTTAAAGAAAAAAGTAATGATCTTAGAATGTTAAGCTTATAGAATGAGAGTGCTAATGTCAGTGTTATATAACATATTTGCATTTATGATGGCTGGAAAGATTGACACATACATGGAAGAAAATAATACAGTGGTAGAAATACATAAATGTTTTTGATCAGATAGGCATATAGGATATAGTACATTTGTAGTTACATAAGGTATGGTTATGAGTAGAAATACAAGTAGAGAGTTATATATGGTTTGTATAGATATAGAAAAGTCACATGTTAGAGTAAATAAAAATAGATTAGAAGTACGGAGATTTCAAGAATCTTATTATGAGATTGTATGAAAATAACTACTATATGTAGCAATTAGAGAATTTAGAATCAGTTAAAGTTAAAAATACATGAGTCTAAAGCAACGATGCCGTAATCACCTATTTTGTTTTTGTTATATTTGAAAGAAATGAAAAAAGCCATTTACATAATAGGATGAGGGATAGATACCATTAGTAAATGACATGAGAGTAGGTACATTATGGATCTTATATTTGCATGTGACACTTTCATGGGCACAGAAAGAATGCAAGTTATGCTGAGGGCATATGCAAAGACAGGTAAAATGATGGGGATTAAATTTAGTGAAGAAAAATCAAAAGTCATGATGATTAATGTTGGGGATAGAGAATACAAAGAATTTTTATTGGGGGATAAAAAAAGTAATGTTGGCTGAATAGGCATACCTATTTGTAAATTGTCTTAAGTAATGACAGAAAATGAATGAAAAAATTGATAAATGAAACAAAAAAAATAAAGGGACTGATAAGGAAATTCACAGCATTTTCATATACTAAATATGACTTGGTTGAATTGTATGGAATAAAGGGGCAATTACAGGGTTTATTTATGGCAATGATAAGTCATGTGTTAGTATAAAAAGTGTTAGATTACTTTGAAAAAGTACAACATGCATTAGATGCAGATAAGTGGATGGCAAAGTAGGCGATTTAAAGAGAACTGGGATGGTCAGTTTTTTTTATGAAAGATGCAAAAAGCAAAATAAAAATATACAATGATTACAGATTATGAATAACAAAAGAATAGTCAAAATAGTATTTAATTGGGTTATGAGTAATGGGTAGGCAACAAGATGGCAGAGAATAATAGTAGGTATGTGGAAGGTTTGGATAAAAAATTTGTGTTAGTATATTTATACAAAAGAAAGGATGATTGTGTTACGAGAACTGTTAAGTGTTATCATGGCAAAAAATAAGATAGAAGAATAGATGCATTAATAAAGAATATGGAGTTGGAGAGATTGATAAATAATGTTGATAGTAAACAGTTTAAACATATATATATTGTAATGATATATAAATATGTCGTTACATTAAATTGAAATAAAAACTTTTAAGTTCGCAAATAAAAATAAATGTATTAAAAAAAAAACTAAATGCTAAAATTAAAATGTTTGTTAAACGTATATATTTGCACAGATGCTAAACTTTAAAAAAAAAATTTTTTTAATAAAAAAAAAGTATTTGAACGTACTTTTCTGATAAAAAAATACAAGATTTAAATATAGAAATATTTTAATAAAGAAATAACGTAGGTAAAAATAAAAACAGGTATTAATTAATTCCTGTAATCTGTAAATGGAAATGATTGTTTATTAATTGAAAAGCAAAGCTAGCTTTACGGCTCTCGTGTAATTAAAAAGTCAGATGAAAATTAAATAAGAGAATAAAGAGAAATTAGCTTGACCAATGGAAGCACTAAGCCTCAGCCCGGACCCGAATGAACAGGATGGATTAGTGATGTTTTGTTGGTTGAATCTGTGTGGATACTATAAAAGGAGAAATACAGTTTTCCTGACAGTTTTTTTTTGGAACTTGATTTGATGAGACGAACGACAAGACGCACTTGTTGTTCTCTCTTATTTTTAAAAAAATGAAAAGACTGATACCAGAATGGAACCAGCTAAATGCTACCTCCAGAACATCAGAGCGATCTGCCAATGGAGACGTCGTGGGAATTAAAAACAGGAACCTGGACTCTTCCACCGTGAGCTATGAACTTTACAATTTAAAAATAATAATTAAGAACTTTCGTTCAAACTTTTAAAATTTAGCTAACCTAAATTTAAAAAAAGGAATTCTTATCTGATTTTCAAATTGACAATTAATATTTAAATTATATATATCTGACTTATGTTTCAAATTAATTATAAATGTTTAAGTTTTACATATTTGCTTGCTAAAAGGAAAAAATCATTTCCATTTTATTATTTTTTATTTGTATTAATATTTATCATTTAAATTATTAAATGCATGAAATTTAAGTTGGGTATAGATGTTGCATAGATTCATTACCGTTTGATTATGTTTTTGGTTTTCATATTTGATCAAAATATATAGACATTCGGTAAATACTGATACCTTATGGTGAGTATCTAAGATGTGTTTATGTCGGATGTCTTTTAAGTTATTGGTGTCAATGCGGTGTGTCTTATGATGAACACCATTGGGTTTCTTGTATTCCCTATCCAATTGACGGTATCAATGATTTTGTATTTTGATCGTTTATGTTTATTTTGAATGTTTTTTGACTGTGTAATCTATGTAACCGATCTATACTCAACATTAAAAACCCATTTTATAAACCCTTCTGTGCAAACATAATAAATGTTAAATTTAAGTCGGGCGTGAATGGCTGTATAGATTTGTAAAGTTATATATAGTTTAAGGGAGGGTAATCTTAGGTTATTCATTTCATAGTTGAATTAGCTCAATGGATTGGATAAATTTGTGTAATTAGTAGATGTAGCATGGGATCCACTATGGGCAGGATTGCATATATACGCCACACACCTTCTGTTTGCCTATGGATGGGTTTGTAAGTCAGCAAAGAACTGCAATCCATTCCTATGGAGTTTTTTTTTTATTGTTCTACTCGTCAACAGATGTAGCATTCCTGTTGGTGGAGAGACAATGTCTTCTCTAACTCTACTTACTGTTCAGATGTACATTCCTGACAGTATAGTATTTTGTGTTGTCATATTTTCATGCTACATTGAATACATAAAAGTATCAGATGGATTGGCGCCGGTTTGACTGCAAACTTTTTGGCCTAAGGTTAAATAAGAAAAAGAATATTTTCTTGTCAAATGCAGATCTATGTAGTCTATTCATACTCGACTCACTAAATAAACACTAAACTTCTTATTGCAATCTATTTATTGTAAAATTAAAGATTAATATAAAAATATAAAAATGTTAAACTTATTCCTCAAATTAGAATGATTTTATATGTGCGTAAATAAATATTTTTATGTGTTAATTTGGCTTTTATTTTTTTTATATTTAAGATATAAAGTTATATTTTATAATCTCTGCTGTTCCACTGAGCTAGTGACTTGGGCTAATGATCTGAATATTTAAATAAAGTGGAATCTTAACAGCATGTATCTGCCTACTTTATAAATTTTTCTAGGCTCAAATGCCTAGATGGTGCCCGTGTAGTGCAGATACCATAGATTGTGGTTAGATTCGATCTTCACTTGCTTTTCGATCGTTACAATATATATATGCAAAACCATAAAACAATACAATACTAGATTAAATTCAAAATTTTACCAAAATCCTTACACAACCATGGTTTCATCTACTACAAATAGACCTTCTCAAGTGAAAATCAACCTAAAGGAAAACATATATATATATATACAAACAAACAAACCTTCCCATAATTCATTTCAAATTTCACCTTCCCTTAATATCAAAAGAAGTCTTCATAAGATTGATAGCCTCAGAATCAAGGAGTTTTATCATCAAAGTCTCCTTTATTCTTCTTTCATAAAAAAAATAACCGAAGCATTGTTAAACAATATTCTATGACCTGTATTCAATTCATGAATATATAAAGCTGAGTTAAGATACCTATGTTTAACTCTACTTTAGTAGAGTTAAACATAGGTATCTTAACTCAGCTAGAGTTAAACATAGGTATCTTAACTCAGCTTTATATATTCATGAATTGAATACAGGTCATATAATATTGTTTAACAATGCTTCAGTTATTTTTTATGAAAAGAATGAGTTAAAAAGAAGAATAAAGGAGACTTTGATGATAAAACCCCTTGATTCTGAGGCTATCAATCTTATGAAGACTTCTTTTGATATTAAGGGAAGGTGTTTGTTTGTATATATATATGTTTTCCTTTAGGTTGATTTTCACTTGAGAAGGTCTATTTGTAGTAGATGAAACCATGGTTGTGTAAGGATTTTGGTAAAATTATGAATTTAATCTAGTATTGTATTGTATTATGGTTTTGAATTTTTATTTTTGCTAGTATAGTGTTAGACAGTCGGTTTATATATATATATAGAGAGAGAGAGAGACAGACAGACAGACATAAACAGAATATTGGGTGTAAATTTATAATAGCAAGGAAATTAGTTTACTGTTTAAGACTCAAATAGAATCGTTAGCAACAAGGGAATATACACATAAATGGAAAATATTGGTTGATTTAGACTGCAAGTTGAGCAAGGAAGACACCCAAAATATTAAGCATCTGTTAATTGAATGTAAATGCCTGAAAGCAGAAAAGGTATAAATAATAATGTTGTGGAAGAATAGATAAAAACAAAGTGATTATACAGAAAATGGATTCTTTGTTTTAAAGCTGTGTTTGGGAAAAAATAAGGAAGAGAGGGTTTAGAGATAAAGACCATGAAGTTGACACAGATTATGTTGTGAAAATGGCATGGAGCATGATATATTAAAATATGGGACATCTTACAGCAGGAAATAAAAAGGGCACATAAGATGGTTAACACATTTCTCAGGGCATAGTGGATGAGTGATTCTGGACTTGGAATAAGAAAAAGTGACAGAGTCTCATCTCAACCTGTCTTAAAATGCTCTAATTTTGTAAAAATACATAATGGTGACTATTTGATTTGAAGAATGATAATGGCAAATGATTATAATTTATGAATTGAAAATTAAAAGATAATTTTAAAATGAATTGATTTTTTAAAAAACAAATCCATCTTTTTCATATAAAAGAAACCACATGAGCATGATAACAATATTGGTATCAGCATAGGATTTGGATATTCTATCATAAGATTTGTAATGGTATGAATGGTTCAAGAGTTGGACATTGAAGTAGGTTGAAGCCTTTCCGTTAAAGTGTACTGATTTTGCTATTTTAATATAAATTGGGCACTGATTATATGTATGTATGGGAGATGGTAATCTGGACCAAGTGATGAGTGCTGTTTTAGCATGAAATATGCATATTGGTGATTATTTACCTTTTCTGCATATATATGGTCATGTATGAGATAGTGTGGAGAATGAAGTGGCTTGAAAGTCTGAGTTAAAATTCTGTGTTTACAATTAGACTCCAGGTATAAAAGTGCCTAGTATTTCAAATCTTGTATAGAAAACATTTATTTTATTTACAAAACATTCTTCTATGTCAAAAAAAGGAATATTTTTGCAAAAGAATAATGAACAATGTTTCATCTTGCTTATTTCATTGCGATTGTTTATTAACAAAACAAACGTTGTAAATAAACATAAGCATGATAATATCCCTAATGAAACATAACTCAAGGAATCATTCGCCAACATACTGGTACTCATTTTTTAGACTTATTGTGCTATTGATATTCAAATAATCATGATGGTTTAGGCATTCAAATATAATTTTTTAAAAATTAAAATACTTATTGCTTGACAGTTTAACTTGTTCAAACTCGGAAGTAACAGTTATGGAAAACCGTTCATGAATCCTGAGCTCAAAGTCTTCCACTCTACCATCACACTAATCTACAATTACATTTTAATTTTTAAAGAAAAACTATAATAAAATGGAACATTTGTTGGACTTTATCCTAAAATCATTGAAATAACTTGGAAAAAATGAAAAATTATAGACATCTTTTGAAAATTGATTTATAGCAAATTTGAGAATAGTTTTCATATAAAAAAGCAAAAGGACTTTATTTAGGTTGTAAAAAATAATTCAAAATCATTTAAAACACCAATATTGAATACTTTATAGGGACAACATGGATGTATAAAATCAAGAGTTCTAATTGCCAATGTGGTGTTTTTTTTTAAAAAAAAGTTCTTTAAAAGCATAGAAAACTGCTGAGTTAGCCACCACAAATACTACAATTGGGAACAAACGTGGTTGAACCATCAGAAATAAAAGCATTTCAGAAAACAAGGTTTTAAAATTAATACTGATTTTATTTGACAAAGTTACTAATAATATTTTTACAATTTATACATGTTTAATATTATATAAGAAAGTCCAATGAGGCATACATATATTATAAGGACAATGTGGCCTGTTCATTCTCCAGGTTCACTTTGGTATCTTCAGTAGTGAAATTCATTGGGTAACTCCATAGTCCTCATTACACTGTTAATTATATTCTCTAACACGTGGTGGACTCATGTTGCGAATGGGTGTAAAAAAGACTTTGATTTTCCTTATCCTCGTGTTTTTATATATTCCAATGAAATGTGGAATGTTCTAAATTATAACTAATTATAATTGTAGTTTATCTTTTAATTAATCACTTGCCAATCTGATAACGCTTACCATTTATTTATTTTATCTTTAATTGTGCTATTTCTTGAGTTCTAAATATGCATGTATGAGTCAGGGAATGCTTATCATTTATTATATCTCTACGCTATTTGTTTGGGTTTTAAATATATACATACAATATATATAAAATGATAGCTGATCAAATATTACATGTAGAAATATCTATGTGTCAATGATTATTTTGTATGGTTATGTAAAACCCATTTAGAGTTTGTTATTATTATGTTTTGATGTTGTTTTTTTAAATTTTCGCTAAATGAAAATTGGTAAGCAGGGAATTTATTGTTAATGATAGCATAAATAGACAGATAGATAAAAAGAAAATAGCAAGATATATATAAATGATTGAATCAATGGATAGATTGATGGATGAACAATTAGGTAGATAAAGAAATAGATAAATAGAAATAAGAAGATATGTATGTAGATAGGTAAACAGGTAGATAGATAATGGATGGTTGGATGGATAGAAAAATGGATGAATAAATAGATAGAAACTAGGTAGGTACATATGTAGATAATTAAACAGATAGATAGATAGACATTCAAGTACCCTTTAATTATCCACACTATCTCATACAACTGATAGACATGACAACACACATGTAAAATAGACAAATAATCACAGTATATGTATTTTGTACTAAGCCAGCAGTCATCAGTTGGTCCAGATTATCATCTCCCATCAGTTTATATTAAGATAGCAAATCTTCACACTTTAATGGATAGGCTTCAATCTTCTCCAACCTCCAACTTTCCAGCCTTCCATTTCATTGAAAATCTGATGATGAAAAGCCCAAGTCCCATGCGGATGCAATTATTATTATTATACTCATGTTGACTTGAAGTAACTTTGACATTTTATCTACAGTACCTTATCCACTTAAATACATAGAAGAGGGAGGGATAGGCATGATGCAAGCTTCATGTGAAATATTTGAAAACCAGGTACTATTCACAAACCTGAAATTTAGTGGTAAATATAGAAGGTTTGAATTCAGACTTTCAATTATCCTCACTATCCACTATCTCATACAACTGAATACACATGACCACACAGATGTAGAAAGATAAATAATCACCAATATACATATTTTGTGCTAAAACCAGAACTTATCAGTTGGTCCAGATTATCAATCCTACATACATATATATAATGAGTGTTCCATATATATTAAGATAACAAATCTTCACACTTTAATTTGAAGCCTGTCCATTAAAGTATGAAGATTTGCTATTCTAATATAAACTGAACACTGATTATATATGTGTCAGAGATGATAATCTGGATCAAGTTTTGAGTGCTGGTTTAGCGTGAAATATGCATATAGGTGATTATTTAACTTTCTACATGAGGGTGGTCATGTGTATCACTTGTATGAGATAGTATGGAAAATTGAAGATTGCTTGACAATCTGAGTTTAACCCCCTATATTGGTATTTAAGCTCCAGGTTTGTGAAGAGTGTCTGGTTTTCAAATATTTACACATGAAGCTTGTATCCTGCCCATCCCTCTTCTATGTATTTAAATGAATAAGGTCCTGTACATAAGGGGTCAGAATGACTTAAGGTCTACAAGGGTAGGGCAATAATGTTGGCATTAGCATGAAATTTGAGCCTTCCATCATTAAAATTTCCATGAAATGGATGGATGAAAAGTTGGGAATTGGAGTAGATTGAAGCCTGTCCATTAAAGTGTGAAGATTTGCTATCTTAATATAAACTGAACACTGATTATATATATAAAAATATAAAAAGATATATGAAAAATATGTATATATATTTATGGGAGATTATAATCTGGACAAAGTGATGAGTGCTGGTTCAGCACAAAATACATATATATTGGTGATTATTCATCTTTTTATCTGTATGTGGTCATGTGTATCAGTTGTATGAGATAATGTGGATAATTGAAGAAATCTTAAACATCTGAGTTCAAATCACCTATATTTACAATTATGCTCTGGGTTTGTGAAGAGTGCATGGTTTTCAAACATTTACACATGAAGCTTGCATTCTGCCATCTCTCTTCTATGTATTTAAATGGATTAAATCCTGTACCTGCGGGGTCAGAGTGACTTGAGGGCAAATGGGTATGGCAATAAAGTTGGCATCAGCATGGGATTTGGACTTTCCATCATCAGATTTTCAATGAAATGGAAGACTGAAAACTTGGAGGTTGGAGTAGATTGAAGTCTGTCCATTAAAGTATGAAGATTTGCTATCTTAATATAAACTGAACACTGATTATATATTGTATATGTATTGTAATGATATATAAATATGTTGTTACATTAATTTAAAATAAAAAACTTAAAAGTTCGCAAATAAAAGTAAAAAACTAAACGCTAAAATTAAAATGTTTGTTAAACGTATATACATTCACACAGAGGCCAAACTTTAAAAATATTTTAAAAAAAAAACAAAAACAAATAAGTATTTGAACGTACTTTTTTTATAAAAAAGTACAAGATTTAAAAATAAAAACAGGTATTAATTAATTCTTATAATCTGTAAATGGAAATGATTGTTTATAAATTGTTTGAAAAGCAAGCTAGCCTGGGGCTCTTGTATAATTGAAATGATCTGATGAAAGATAGATAAGAAAATAAAGAGAAATTAGCTTGACCAATGGAAGCACTAAGCCTTGGCTCGGACCCCAACGAAAGTGATGGATTAGTGACCTTTTGTTGATTGAATCCGTGTGGATTATATAAAAAGGGAAATACAGTTTTTTCTGGAAGTTCCAGCGTTTTGTGTTTGAGAGATGTGGTAGGACGCACATACCACACTCTCTATTTAAAAAAGAAAAAATGAAAAGACTGTGATACCTTGAACCAGCTATTGCCATCTCCAGAACATTATCTTCCAATGGAGGCATCGCGGGAATTAAAAGCAAAAACATGGACTCTTCTACCATAAGCTATATGGACATGAACTCTAAATTTAGTTCCAACTTATGAACTTCTTTCTATCTGACTTTTTTTTAAAGTTTAAAATCAAATTAATAATGTTTAATTTTATATGTTTTCCGATTGATAAAAATCATTTCCATTTTTTTTTCTTACTGTATAAATTATTTATTGTTTAAATTTTAAATGATGAAATTTAGGTTGGGTATAGACATTGCATAGATTCGTTAGCGGTTGATTATGTTGAAATTTTCACATTTGATTAGAATATATAGGTCAACGATGTTAATGCGGGCATTTTACGATGAATGCCATGGGGCCTTGTGCATTCCCTTTTGCAATTGACGTTATCGATGATTTTGTATTTTGATCGATTGTGTTTAATTTGGATGTTTTTGACTGTGGAATCTGTGCAGCCGATCTATACTTGACATTATAAAACAAATTGTATAAAAATAATCTGTGCAAACGTATTCAAATGTTAAAGTTAAGTCGGGAGTGAATGGCTATATAGTTTTGTAAAGTTATATTAAGGGAGGGTAATCTTAGGTTATTCATTTTGTAGTTGAATTGGTTCAATGGATTGGATATATTTGTGTAATTGTAGATGTAGTATGAGATCCGCTATGGGCAGGATTATATATATATATGCCACACACCTTCTGTTTGCCTATGGATGGGTTTGTAAGATGGCAAAGGACCGCAGTCCATTCCTATGGAGTTTTATGTTTATTGTTCTGCTTGCCAACAGATGGAACATTCCTGTTGGTGGAGAGACAATGTCTTCTCTAATTCTACTTACTGATCAGATGTACATTCCTGACAGTATAGTATTTTGTGTTGTCATATTTTCATGCTACATTGAATACATAAATGTATCAGATGGATTGGCACCGGTTTGATTGCGAAATTTGTTGCCTAAGGTTAAATCAGGGAAGAATATTTTCTTTTCAAATGCAGATCTATGTAGTCTATTCATACTCGACTATAAAATATTAAACTCATTCAAACTTAGTTAAATGTAAAACTAAAGATTAATAGAAAAATCTAAAATGTTAAACTTATTCCAATTTATTCCTCAAAATTTAAATGTTATTTTATATGTGTGTAAATAAATATTTTTATGTGTTAATTTCTGGCAGTGGCTTTTATTTATTTATATTTAAGATATAAATTAAGATATAGATTTTTATCTCTGCGTCTCCACTGAGCTAGTGACTTGGGCTAATGATCTGAATATTTAAATAAAGTGGAATCTTAACAGCGCGTATCTGCCTACTCTATAAATTTTTCTAGGTTTAAATGCCTAGATGGCACCCTGTAGAGCAGATATCGTAGTTTGCGGTTAGATTCGATCTTCACTTTCATTTCGGTCGTTATAGTATGTTCTCATTTCACACATATATATATTCTTTAATTAAAAAAAAATTCTTATATATATATATAGAGATTTATGTGTGCAAGAATATATATAGTTTATGGATGATAAATTAATAAACCATAATAAATATAGGATTGTAAGAAGTCATATTTAATATATTGATCTATTATTATTATTAAATAATGTGTTGAAATTATTCAGCTGTATTTTTTATTAAATAAAGCAGATCAGAGAAAGACTGATAAGAAAGATGTGAAAACTATTGATGATAAAACTAGACACACAAAAGTGTGAAAGAAAGCGAACATCTGTGTAAACACCAAAACACTTTAACACATAATTATAATGACTGTAAATTGCAAGCTTTATTGTTTGTATTATCTGTATTTTAGATTATCTTAGATTGTCTAATAAAAAGAGATGCTTTGATGGGATAAATTATTGATCTTTTTTTTATTGATGACTTAGAAATCATCTGGGTGAGATTTATTGCTATCTCAAGTCAGTTATTTTTAGATAGATTTTTAGTTTCTTTAATCGGAAATTTGAAATATAAAAAGGAGTGAAACAATATTTGCAGGTCAATTAGTTCAATTTTATTTTGAGGAGAGTGATCTAACAATATTTAGTTTTGAAAAGAAAGTCAATCATTAATATTACTAATTGTCAGTTCAATTTTGTTTAGAAGTGAGTGAAATAACAATAAGTAGTTTTTTTTATTAAAAAAAAAGGAAAAAAGAGATGTAATTATTAACATGTCAGTTTTTATTACTGTTAAAAGGAGAATTACTGAACAAAAAATGCGGTTTTGAAGGCAATTCCATAACCATTTTTTTAAGAATGACAATTAATAATATTACGAAATATGCAATCATTTTAAACTGAAAAAAGATGAACAGTTTTCTTTTTTTTTAACAATATGAACTATTAATTTTTTCTCTCTCTCTTTAAAAAATTTAAAGAAAAAAAAGACTCTTGTTTTAAAGTTATCAGCATAAAAAGATGTGCATATATATAAAGCAGTACACAGCAAGATTAATATAAAGTTATTGAAATTCTATGAAAATGGTATTAATAAATATTTTTGTTATGAAGGAAATAATCAAAATGCCTTGTTAAAACCTACTGCTTCTGCTCCTTGAAATCTGACAGAATGGGTTAAAATCACTAATCTAATGTGGACTCATATATCGGTTGATAATAACCAAAGAATGGCCCAATTTAAAAGCCACAGATGTCATCTGATCATCATCTTTGACAAGAGGAGAAGAAAGAAAAAATGAATAAAAGCCATATCTAGCTAAGTTTTATTAAGTTATAAATCAATTTTTTAAAGTTTTCCTCACATTCAACTAAAGTGTCTACAATGATTTTTTTAAAAAAAAAAAATTGGAAGCAAGCCAGTCAACCAATTCATATTTATTAAATGGTATCAACAAGAACTTTTCTTTTTAAATGGTAGAAATAAGCAAATCAACCTTTTTGAAGCTATACGTGAGGCAAGCAGTCTGAAAATTCATACCTGGAACATTTGTAAGAATTGAAAATAATCGGGTAACTTTGAACTTTCATTAACAAATCTTTTATTTTTACTTATTAAAAGTAAACTTTAATTTATAAAAGTCAAAGCATTTTTTTTCTTTTGATACAGAAAACATTAAGAGTTTGTTCATTAATTATGTTATTCTTGATAATACATGAAATACTGACACACACATCATTTAAATTCATTAAACTTAATTTTTTTCATTATTTTGATTTTTTTTATTGTTATGTATTGTAATACTAAAATATTTTTTATTATTATTATTCAACCTCTCAATATGCTTGATGATGTTTTTTTTTGTTAGTATTTATTTTTGCTCAAGGTTGCAATAATATTTTTTTATTATTATACATATGTGATTTATTTATCCATCCCTAATATAAGGGAACACATTTTTAAACATATATGTTGACATATCACAGAATGTGTGCATGTATAATTGCTTAAACAAACATTTCAAAAGAATAGGTTATGCATAATTAGTTTAAATATAGGAAATTGAAGAGCAGGGCTTAACATATGAATGAAAGTGAGAAAAAACACACCTTACCTAAATGTAATTTGCTTTTATGACATATGGGTAGTGAAAGTTTTGAATGAGCATTTATAGAATTTTTTTTCTAATATCAGTTTAAGCCAGCTTATTTTAAAATATCAAAAATAACAAACTTGCATATTAAGTTTATTTGGATATGCGTATATAAAATTTTGTATTAATTCTATATTTAATTAATATAATAATAGAATCAATTGTAGTTATTAATTTGATTTTAAAAGAAAAGAAAAGAAAGAATAGTATTAATAAAATATAATTCTATATCTTAATTGGTTTCCAAGTTATTATTAAAAATATTATGTTTTTCTTGTCTTGATTCTATCTTGTCTTGATTCTATCATTTTAAATGATCATCATCAGAACTCGCAAATATTAAACAAGTGCTCGCAAAATGTTAGGCAAGCTAGAATATTGATTTACATTAAAGGATTTAAGGATTATGCTTCATTTAATAATTATAGGTTAATAATAGAAAGCTAAAATTATGTTGTGCTCATGAGTTTTGATCATCCTCATCAAGGATGGATATCATATTACTGGTTAAATCACCATTTCAAATAATACTGTACAAGAGTTATAAACACCACCATCATTGAATAAATTATAATCATTAAATCCAATATTTAACATAATTAATATGTTTAGTAAATAGGGGTTTATAAAAAGTTGAATATCATGTGGTGAAATTCGTGATGATCATTCATCATCATTGGTATTATTGAATCCTAGTTTTAACTATAAAGGTATGAGTAAATAACTATAAACGTATATAAATGCTAGGGAATGTTATATTTAAATCCCAGTTTAACATAGGATGATTTTAAAAAGTGCCTATAGGTTTAGAAAAATAAATTTATTGTTGTGAGTTCATTATAAAGCTAGGGCTGGTACCATCAACATCATTATTATCATCATCATTATCATCTTTATACTATGATAAATAATTAAGTTAAGTAACTAATTTAATGGCCATCCACTTAAGTAATGGTCTTCACTATGTTTGTTTGGAAGCCATTAATGAGAGTATTATTTTGCACCTGTTCATCAATATATGTAAACTGAGCTAGTAATGTCCATAAGAGTCTTTGATATATAAATTTTGGTGATATGGGGATCTTATAATTTTATTGACAGACATAAAATATAAGAATGTCATTTTTTTGTTCATTAGTCTTCCAAGTCATGTGTAGTAAAAATGTACCAAAGGAGTTTGAACTCAGTACACTATGGATAGATAAAATTTATCTAGATTTAAAACAATGTGGTGGCGCTTGTGGGAAAACACATGTACTTAGCTAAACTGAATAAAAGTGATCCAGTCCCCTTTCCAACTTAATACTATTAACTTTATATGATATTTTTTTTATACGTTGTTATAAATAATGCCAGTGTGTGCGTATGACTATGAATGGTCTTATATATTTGGAAAGAAGAATAAAAAGGATTCTTTGTTATAAGAACCTATTATTGGAGATAAGCATAATGCAGTCCAGGGATTTCACAGTAATTTTATTCAGTTGCTATATCTAATATTATTTTATCTGATGACAATGGCTAGTATATTTTATTGGTCAAATGACTCCCCAATATGGAAATATTTTAAATCTTTCATGATGACAGTTTTGATTTTCATTTTGTTATTTAATGTGTTGAGAAATGAGAAGTTATTTATTTCATTATTAGCCTGACAGGAGTAATGTTTAGGATAGTTGCAAATGGGCTATAATGTTATATTTAATTAATTACAAATAGACACCCAAATAGAGCATGATATGTATATGTTCTTATTTATATGTTAGTGTCATTCTTATTGAATTATAAATTGTATTTTAGCTATTATAGTAAATTCCTTTCGCATTTAATTTTATTCAGTTACAAATGATGAACCGCTGAAGCATATCCTGTTTAGTGTTTAGATATTGAATTATAGCAACTATCATTTTATCACTCATCAATATATAATTATAATCGGTTATAAAGTAACAGTCTTTTATCAACCTTTTTTATCAGTTCATCTTTATTTATTCATATTGTTACAAAAGGCGCAGATTATAGAAACATATTTTGATCATATTTTAATTAATAAATTTATTTTATTTCTGTTACAAATGGTTTTATTTATTATAATTACAAATGACGTGCCAACTAGGGCTCGAAATAAGCCAAATAAGGGCTCAAAGTACACCACATACCTGAGAGATGTGTAGTATATAATGATGACAGATGTATAGTCTAAAAAAAAAAAAAGGGAATTTTTTTTTTTGTGTGTAAATTTTTTATTATTATTATATAGAAATATTTTGGCCTTATGTTTAGATGATGATGATTACTATTATTGCATTTTTGATGATGATAAATAAATATAGCCATTAAACAGCTTAGTCGCAATTTTTCAAAAATATATAGATATCACAACTTATAATAAGTGTTAAAGTTACTAGCACTGTTTTTTTAAAATATTTTGCTTACAAATATTAATAGCATAGAAATATTAATAGCGTTGAATTGTAGAATAATAATTTTGTTCATATTTGAAAAGTTTGTGTTATAGAAAATATATGATTTTGGAGGTTGGATTAGATATTTGATTGTTGGAGTTTGATTGGTTATATTGTAATTTTTGATGATGGATGGAGAATTTTTGTCATTGCCTTGAGGATGTAATGTGTTCATGCCACTTTTGATTGATTGATCTCATTCACTGCTCCAACCAAGATTATAATATCAGTTATTATTTATCATGAAGCAGTTAACAGTAGGTCTGCCATGATTTCGCCTCTAAGACTCCAGAGAGAGCAAGGCAGTATTTTTTACTGATATATAATCATTGCTTCTAAGACTTTAAAGATAAGCAAGGCAGTATTTTATGAATTATAGCCCCTAAGACTTGGACGCAAGCAGGGCAGTGCAACAGTGATTGCAATCAACTATCATGGGTTGTAGTAGCTTAGAGTGATTGAATTGTGGTGATCATCTGAGTGTTCATGGAGCATTGTGTGCTTTGGGTGCAGTGATTGAATTCTTTTATCTATCTCATGATTGTGAATGGCTAGTCATTCTTTTGGCTGTCAGTATCTGTCAGATCTCTAGGAGGATAGATGAGTATATATAACTTGGGGTATAAACTTTATTATAAATATAGGCATATGTATTATATAAATTGTTTTGGCTTAATTTGTTGAATTAGGAATAGAGTTGTATTTTGTGAAAGCATTAAAAACTAGATAAATGATGGCATAAACAGGGCACACTAATACAGAGATAGCTTATTCTTAAATAAATGTTTTAAAATGGGAACTATGACCTCATACTTTGTCAATCAGATATAAGTAAAATGAGTGATGATGAAAGATAATTAAATAGGCACTTGAAATATGGATAGATGGATGGGGAGAATTATGGCTAAAAAAATAGTGGTTGGAAATTTTGAAGTATATGAGTGGATAGATAAAGGTGTTGGCTCTGGACATATAGGAAATTGGGGAGCAGAACAGAATAAAGCAGAACAGAATCAGTAATATAAATATTTTATAAATTTAGAAGCTCATATAGAAAAGTAATATGGAACAAGAAAAAGAAGTAGTCACTGCAGCGATGAAGAAAGAGAAAATGCTAAGCGAGCACGAGTGGATACAAATTTTTATGATCCAATTAAAACAGAAATTGGATCAGCACTTCAAGGAAATGAAGGAGGGCATGAACCAAGTGATCAAAAATGGATCAGTACTTCCAAACAATTCATGAGTCTTTTAGTGGACAGTCTCAAAGACTTGTTAATAATATGGATCAGCCATCACAAGAAATGAATAATCAAGTAACTGATTTAAGTAAAAAGACAGATAACAGGATGACTGAGCCCCAAAACAAGAAATAGTGCGAGAGAGTTATGTGACTGTAATCAAGCCATATGATAACAAGGTGGCAATCTCAAAGAGGATATATACAGTGAGACCCATACCTTAGAAGTAAAGGTAGCCAGTGTACAGGAAGAGATTGACCTCAGGAAAGATGTTATAAGCATAGATAATTCCTTAGAATTAAAGGCAGCTGCTGTACAGAGATTGATTTCAGGAAAGATGTTTTTAGTAAGGCTAGTTCCTTAGAATTAAAGGTAGCCACTGTACAGGAAGAGATTAACCCTAGGAAAGATGTTATCAGCAAAGTTAATTTCTTAGAATTAAAGATAGCTGCTGATGTATATGCCCTAGTAAGATTGGATAGATAAATAGAAATAAGGAGATATGTATGTAGATAGATAGGTAAACAGATAGATAGATGGTGGATGAATGGATAGATGGATGGATAAAAAGATGGATGGATAAATAGATAGAAACTAGGTAAGTAGATAGAAGATAGATAGATAAACAGATAGATAGACATTCAAGTTCCCTTTAACTATCCACACTATCTCATACAACTAGTACACATGACCACACACTTGTAGAAAAGACAAATAATCACAGTATATGTACTTCATGCTAAGCCAGCAGTCATCAGTTGGTCCAGATTATCATCTCCTCCCCCATATATATATATATATATATATATATATATATATATATATATATATATATATATATATGATCAGTGTTCAGTTTCTATTAAGATAGCAAATCTTCACACTTTGATTTGGTGGACAGGCTTCAATCTTCTCCAACCTCCAACTTTTCAGCCATCCATTTCATTGAAAATTTGATGAGGATAAGCTCAAATCCCATGTGGATACCATTATTATTGCCATACTCATGTTTACTTCAAGTAACCTTGACCCTTCATGTACAGTACCTTATCCATTTAAATGCATAGAAGAGAGATAGGCAGGATGCAAGCTTCATGTGTAAATATTTGAAAACCAGGCACTATTCACAAACCTGGAATTTAACTGTAAATATAGAAGATTTGAACTCAGAGTGTCAAACAACTTTCAACTATCCCCACTATCTCATACAACTGATACACATGACCACACTCATGTAGAAAAGATAAATAATCACCAATATACATATTTTGTGCTAAACCAGAACTTCTCAGTTGGTCCAGATTATCATTCCCTACACACACACACACACACACACACATATATATACATACATATATATATATTAAGATAACAAATCTTAACACTTTAATTTTAAGCCTGTCCATTAAAGTGTGAAGATTTGCAATTTTAATATAAACTGAACACTGATTATATGTGTTGGAGATGATAATCTGGATCAAGTTTTGAATGCTGGTTTAGCATGAAATATAATACAAGTGGAGTAGGATTCATTATAAATAAAAAGTGGAAGAACAATATTGTGGAGATTGATGGTGTATCAGACAGAGTTTCAAGATTAGTTATACAACTTAATAGCAGATACCAAATGCAGATAATTCAGGTTTATGCCCCAACAAGTTCTCATAGTGATGAAGTGGTAGAAGATTTTTATATGGATGTACAAAAGGCTTTTGATCAGAGTAAACAACATTTTAAAATTGTTATGGGAGACTTTAATGCTAGAATTGGTAGACACATGAAAGATGAAATTGCTGTAGGTAATTTTGGTTATGGTAATAGAAATGAGAGAGGACATAGACTTGTGGAGTTTGCAGAAAAAGAAAAACTTTATATTATGAATTCATTTTTTTGAGAAAAATGTTAAAAGGAAATGGACATGGAAGCATCCAAATGAAGGTACAGCAGAATTGAATTATATTTTGACTAACAGTAAATACATATTTCAAGATTGTAATGTTCTTAATAAATTTAACACAGGAAGTGATCATCAATTAGTAAGGTGTAAGTTACGTATTAATGTAAAACTAGAGAGACAAAAATTATTAAGAAAAACAATATTTACAGTTGATATTTCTAATCTTCAAAAACATTCTAATGAATTTAAATTAGAACCTACAAATAGGTTTCAAGTGTTAGGAGATTTTGAACATGATTCAGATTTGAATGAAATTAATATGAAAATAACTGATACACTTTTAAAAACTGCAACAAAGATAGCTGGTAGAAAAAAGCAGCAATTGACTAATAAAATTTCTACTGAGACTAGAGAATTTATGAAGAAAAGAAGGAATATGAAGATGTACAAAAGTGATGTATTAAAAAGAATTGAATATCTCGAATTTTGTAAAATGGTACGGAAAAGAGTTGAAAATGATATAAGAAAGTATAACTGTGAAATAGCAAGGAAAGCTGTAGAAGAAAATAAAAGTATCAAGAATGTTAAACAACATTTTGGTATTGGTAGGAAATTTATATCTGCAATAAGAAAAAAAAATGGAATTATTACTAAAAAGAGAGATGACATCATGAAATTGGTAGAAGATTTTTATCAAGAATTATATAGTAATAAAGAACAAGTACCTCCTATATCTATTACATCTTCCGAATTGCCCAGAATTTTAAATGAAGAAGCGAGATATGCAATTAAATGTATGAAGAAAGAAAAGGCTCCAGGAAATGATGGAATTATAATTGATATATTAAAAGAAGCAGATGAAGAAATAGAAACAATTTTAGCAAAGTTATATACCAAATGTCTAAATGATAAAGATGTACCGGAAGATTGGAAGAATGCAGTAATAATATTAATATTTAAAAAAGGTGATAAAGAAGATATTAGAAATTACAGACCTATCAGCCTTTGATCAGTTTTATATAAAAATTTTACCAAGATAATTACAACTCGTCTACAGAGAACTTTGGATTTCCACCAACCAAGAGAACAAGCTGGATTTAAAAGTGGTTTTAGTACAATAGATCATATCCAGGTATTGAGAGAAGTCATAGAAAGGACAAATGAATATGAGTTGTCATTATGTTTTGGATTTGTAGATTATGAAAAGGCATTCGATTCTATACACATTTCTTCAGTGATTAAAGCATTGGATCATCAAGGTATAGATCCAGGTTATTGTCATATTTTAAAGAATATTTATAAAAATGCAACAGCAACAATTAGATTATATAATGATACTGGAAAAATCAACATTGAGAAAGGTGTAAGAAAAGGTGACTCCATATCACCAAAACTTTTTACAGCAGTGCTGCAAGAAGTATTTTGTGGATTAAAATGGGAAACTAAAGGAATGAAAGTAAATGGAGAGTATTTAAGTCATTTAGATTTTGCAGATGATGTAGTTGTTTTTGCAAATAATGCTTCAGAGCTGCAGGAAATGTTGCAGGAGTTAGCAGATGAAAGTAGAAAAGTAGGACTAAAGATAAATGTTAAAAAGACTAAAGTAATGTTTAATCGATTTGCTCAAAATATGAAAATAAAGATTGATTATGAAGAATTAGAAGAAGTTAACAGTTACAAATACCTTGGTCAGATTATTAATACAAATGGAAACATAATGGAGGAAATTAATTATAGAATTAAACTTAGTTGGAGTGCTTTTGGTAGAAATAACTTGATACTAAAAGGAACTATGCCTATGTGTTTGAAAAGGATGGTTTTTAACAAATGTGTTTTACCAGTGCTTACTTATGGATCTGAGACTTGGACACTTAATAGAAGAGCAATACAGAGACTTCAGACCACTCAAAGGAGTATGGAGAGATGTATGTTGGGAGTAACAAGAAGAGATCGAAAATGCAATGTATGGGTAAGACAACAAACAGGTGTTGCTGACCTTATTGAAAAAATTAAAAGATTGAAATGGCGTTGGGCTGGACATATTGCTAGAAGAAATGATAATAGATGGACAATTGAAATTTTAAACTGGATTACAAGAGATTGTAAAAGATCCAGAAAGAGACCACATGTTAGATGGATGGATGAAATAAGAAAATGTGCAGGGGTGTTGTGGAAAAGAGAAGCTAAAGATTGGAGAAGATGGATTAAACTTGGAGAGACTTTCATCCTGCAGTGGATTGATAATGGTTGATGATATATATATATGATAAACAAAAATGCAAGTTAAAAAACTTGCTAACGCTTGTATTTATGTCCACAGATGGCGTCCTACCAAAAACACCTATCAAGCGTATTTTCGTTTACATAAACGTCAGAGTAGTTAGAATTCACTATCTCTAACTATAATTCCACTTTCAGATCATGATTTCAAGCTATTTGCTATCGTCAGTGAAAGACAGGAATAAAGAAACTAGATCTAAATACAAACTCTGAGCGTTTATGAAACAATTTCTATTCAGCTTGCAAGCGTGAATTTTTTAGACACGTAATGTCTTCAAACTCAGCATAGCAAACCAGATAGCTATATGGGTCTGATCTCAGTTCAGCATCACCACATAGTAGAAGCCTCTGCAATCTATATCATTGCAAGAAAGACCTCAAAGGTACATTTATGATAAACAAAAATGCAAGTTTTTTAACTTGCTAACGCTTGTATTTATGTCCACAGATGGCGTCCTACCAAAAACACCTATCAAGCGTATTTTCGTTTACATAAACGTCAGAGTAGTTAGTATTCACTATCTCTAACTATAATTCCACTTTCAGATCATGATTTCAAGCTATTTGCTATCGTCAGTGAAAGACAGGAATAAAGAAACTAGATCTAAATACAAACTCTGAGCGTTTATGAAACAATTTCTATTCAGCTTGCAAGCGTGAATTTTTTAGACACGTAATGTCTTCAAACTCAGCATAGCAAACCAGATAGCTATATGGGTCTGATCTCAGTTCAGCATCACCACATAGTAGAAGCCTCTGCAATCTATATCATTGCAAGAAAGACCTCAAAGGTACATTTATGATAAACAAAAATGCAAGTTAAAAAACTTGCTAACGCTTGTATATATATATATATATATAGGTAATTATTTAACTTTTCTATATGTGTGTGGTCATGTGTATCAGTTGTATGAGATAGTATGAATAGAGTAAGATTACTTGACAATCTGAGTTCAACACCCTATATTGGCATTTAAGCTCCAGGTTTGTGAAGTGTCTGGTTTTCAAATATTTACACATGAAACTTGTATTCTGCCCATCCCTTTTATATGTATTTAAATGAATAATATCCTGTACATAAGGGGTCAGAGTGACTTGTGGTGAACATGGGTAGGGCAATAATGTTGGCATTAGCATGGAATTTGGGCTTTCCGTCATTAAAATTTCCATGAAATGGATGGATCAAAAGTTGGAGATTGGAGTAGATTGAAGCCTATCCATTAAAGTGTGAAGATTTGCTATGTTAATATAAACTGGACACTGATTATATATATAAAAATATAAAAAGAAATATGAAAAATATGTATATACATTTGCAGGAGACAATAATCTGGACAAACTGATGAGTGCTGGTTCAGTACAAAATACATATATTGGTGATTATTTATCTTTTCTATCTATGTGTGGTCATGTGTATCAGTTGTATGAGATAATATGGATAATTGAAGGATGCTTGAAAGTCTGACTTCAAATCACCTATATTTACAATTATGCTCCAGATTTGTGAAGAGTGCGTGGTTTTCAAATATTTACACATGAAGCATGCATTCTGCCTATCTCTCTTCTATGTATTTAAATAGATTAGGTCTTGTACCTGAGGAGTCAGAGTGACTTGAGGGCAACATGGGTATGGCAATAATGTTGGCATCAACATGGGATTTGGACCTTCCATCATCAGATTTTTAATGAAATAGATGACTAAAAGCTTGGATATTGGAGTAGATTGAAGCCTGTCCATTAAAGTATGAAGATTTGCTATCTTAATATAAACTGTACACTGATTATATATATATAAAGATGATAATCTGGACCAACAGATAAGTGCTCGTTTAGCAAGGAATACGTATATTTGTGATTATTTATCTTTTCTACATGGGTGTGGGCACATGTATCAGCTGTATGAGATAGCATGGATAGATGAAAGGTGCTTGAAAGTCTGAGTTCAAATCCCCTATATTTACCATTAAGCTCCAGGATTGTGAAGGGTGCCTGATTTTTAAATATTTAGATGAATAGATAGATAGTTAATTGGATGAAAGAATGAATAGATTGATGGATGGATGATCGAATAGATGGAGAGATAGATAGATAGATGTACCCATACAGTGAAAGAGAACCATTAAGAGAGAAACAAGAATGATTATATATATAAAATTGAGATACTAAAATATTTTCCCCATCCTAATAAGTAGAACAAAACTGTTGTCTGATCAACACTCTAAAATATTTTGAATGCCAACATATTAATTCAAATTTTCCCCCCTCTTTAGCTTGCATTCACTTATAACTCTCAGTGTAAATGTAAACCCAAATTTTATATTTACATTGCTTTTAAATTAAAGGTTATTTTATATTGCCACATAATTGTAGTTTTATATGTATGCAAAGTTGTTTTTTTTCATATGTCATAGCATCGACCGGGACGCGAACCCACAACCGTCTGCAACCAACTACTTGCTTGCAAGGCGGCTGCGATGACCTCTCGGCTAAAGTTATTTTTTCTAACAGACATTTTCAAATACGTATAAGTATACTGTATATTGTTTTTAATCTTATGCAAAATATTACAATTTTTTCAAACTTTGTTATTTACAGTTTAAAAACACTTTAAATTTTGAAGATATATTCATTGCCTTTTGCCTCTTTGTTGAACAGCACTATGGACCAAGATCCCATTTATTATTTATTACGAGACATATCACGCAGACATTTATTGAGTGAAATTGTCACTTTTGAAACCTATTTTAAATTTAGAATCTGCTCACGGTAATATGAATGGTCCAATCTTGGCTAATTACGCGTTGCGAATTGTAGTGGAAAAAAGGGCCAACTTTGTGAATTTTCACTTATAAAGCAATTCAGTTCATGTTAGCCGTTAAGCAGGCGTAGATGTGGCTGACGGAACTAAGAAAATAGCAATTACTTCAAAGCTGGCTACCGTACAATGTGAAGGTGTATAGAGTTCAACTAGCCATAAGTGTTTTAATGTGCATTCGAAGTAAGGATGTTTCAGCCTCTCTGACGTAGAGTTACAAATTAATAACTGTAAGGACATCGCAGTGCTTCCCTACTTATTGTAGAATGTGAAAAAAAATTGCAAAAGGGTATTTTCCCCGCACCATTTCTCATATGTCACGAGTTGTAGATTGTTTTGTGAATCGTACTGTCGGTTGTATGAGAGTAATGCATGTTGGATCCATTCCGGATTTGGCAAACAGCGGGTTCCGTGCGTGCTGTCTTCCAGCATTTCGCGCTGAAATGTATAATATAATTTAAAAATATAATGTAAATAATGTTTCGTATCGTATTAAAAATGCAATATTTGAAAATATTATTTAAAAAAAATAAATAGCGTAAAATAAAAAAAAAAAATTTTGTTTCGTAGTATTTTAAAATATTATTTTAAGAAAAAGTAATTTTGTGTCGTAAATTTTTCAATAAAAAAAATATCGGCCTGATAACCTTACATTTCCTGTGATGTGATGTGGCTTCTCCTTAAACGAAGTCAAGAATATCTCAGCAATTGTGCCCAGATAAACCTGTTAGCCACGTTATTTTCCATTCGCCACTCTAAGTTTCCCATATTCTTCTCCATCCCATTTCCACAAGATAATCTTTGTCAACTCTATAGCATTTATATCTAAATCCCCCTTATCTTTTCCCAAACCTAGCATAAAAACCAATAATTCACTTTCTGTATAATCACTTTTTTCATATTTATTCTTCCATAACTTCATTATATGTACCCTTTCTGTTTTCAAGCATTTACATTCAATTAACAAATGCCTAATATTTTCTATTCCTTCCTTACATAATTTACAAAATAAATCACCCATTTTTTCCCATTTACATGTATATTCTCTTGTAGCTAAAGATCCTGTTCGAGCCTTAAATAATAAACTACTTTCCTTACTATTATCATATATTAACTCACACCTAATATTCTGTTTATTTCTATATATATTTAAACTCTTTTTACTCTCATACTATTTTTTTTTGTAATCACAATGCCATCAAGCGGTCGTGCCCGGATTTCAATATTTTTTTTTAAATTTAACTTTTTGTATCTACTAATCAAAATTATTTGCTTCAAGTGTTAAAGGAGTCTAAATGAAATTTTTTATATATGTCAAACCATCAGCCAGAAAGGGAACCCGTGACAAATACTTTGAAAGCAGCTATGGTAGCAAAATATTGAGAGAGGAAGAAGAAGACAAGAACTATATGTGTAGTAGTGTTTCCATAATCTAATGTTAAAATGGAACCATTACAACGTATCCTTTTTTAAAATCTTTCTAGACGTTATTTACTCAGTGAAGATGTGGCAATGGAGGCAAATTTTCAATATAGAACCTTAGAAAGTGTGTTTCCATATATCAATCCACCGGCTCTTGCCTATTTTGCAATGTTGAACGTAATTGAAAAACATTATGGGTGCGGATTACTTTTCTGGATGATGTTCGATACTACTCAACTATGTACAAATGAATCGCTTTCCCTGGGAATGTATTGCATCATTCGGAACCACAGTGAATTATTATAACAAAAATAAATATAGTTTTTTTAACTTATATTTTTGTATCTACTAATAAAATTAAATAAATGTACTTCTATTTATATGTTAAATTGTTTCCATAATTTAATATTAAATGAAGGTTGCCTATTTACTGTTAACATTTTAGGACTTTATTTTTACAGTACTTCATGATTATGTACAATATAAATTTATTTTTAAAAACAATAATAATATAAATAAATATGCACACGAATACACATACATTGTAAAATGTCAAACTGTAATACTATACAAATTCCTTTTTACTTTTAAATTATTCCAAAGAATAAATTTTAATAAGAAATGTATAAATTTTGTCATCATCCTAAAACAGAATTAAAAAGACCATTAATTCAAAAGTCTATTAGCAAAGTTATTTCTTATGCAAATAAATTTTCCAGTTGATTTTTGACTTAATGCAATAAATAAATAAATATGTCAATGAATTTGCAAACAAAACTGCCAAATATTCATGATGTTAGTCATTCTGACTAAAAATTGCTATATTTTTAGCAGGTATTTTTTAATCATAGTTAGACGCGCTATACTGTGCGTTGTGTGTTATCCAAATGATATAAATTTTGGAATTTTACAACTTTCAATGTTTTTCTTTTTGTTGTCTTTAACATGACTCCACAATAAATATTTTGAAATGGGGAAAAAAATTTGTCTTCTTATGGAAGTTCTTTATTTTAACTATTATTTCTAATAAATAATATAATTAGATACCAACCAGTAACCACCTAAACATTCACAATAAAGATAGCAATCAATATTTCTCACTGCTGTCAATGCAACTTTCTCACATTTAATTGCAAGAATGGAAATCCACTCTTACTAATGGTCCATTTTACTAATGGACAGTTAAAGATTGCAACTTGACCACAGAGAATGAAATATTGATACAATGAACTTTAAATAAACCTCTTTAAACATGAAATAAACATGTCACTGTAATGCAGACTAATAAATAGTGAATTATAACATTGCAAACTGCAATAGTTTTAAATTGCTCATGGTATTATTTAGAAATAATAAGTGAAATAGTGTCCATATATATTCAATGGACCAGTAGTAGACTGGATTTTCATTCTTGCTACTAAAAGGTGTGAAGGTTGCCTTGACAGCAGTGAGAAATATTGATTGCTATCTTTATTGTGAATGTTTAGGTGGTTACTGGTTGGTATCTAATTACATCATTATCCCATTTAGCTTTAAGCACTATTTCACTTATTTATTTCTAAATAATACATGAGCAATTTAAAAGTATTGGAGTTTGTAATGTTATAATTCACTATTTATTAGTCTTCATTACAGTGACATGTTTATTTCATGTTTAAAGAGGTGTATTTAAACTTCATTGTATCAATATTTCATTCTCTGTGGTCAAGTTGCAATCTTTAAGTTGCCATATATATTGGGAAGGTTGCCTAAACAGCAGTGAAAAATATTGATTGCTATCTTTATTGTGAATGTTTACGTGGTTACTGGTTGGTATTTAATAAATAATATTAAAATATCTTTGAAGCATTTGTCTTGTATTATTATATTGTTTTCTGCTGGTTCATGAAGTAATTCAAAGGAAAATATTTAAAAAATTTACATTTACTGTATATTAATTTTTTCCAAATACAAACAATTATTAGTAAAAGCACTCAAGTTAGTAAATAACAGAGTAGTAAATGATAATAATAATGAAAATATATGATTTACTTTAATATATATGTCAAGACAAAAATTAAACTTTATGATAGGCATTACAAACTGATATTGAATGCTGTATTTAGTCTTATGCATTTCTATTACTTAAGAAGTGATAAATTAATAGTTGCAGGAGTTATCAGATGAAAGTAGGACTAAAGATAAATGTTAAAAAGACTAAAATAATGTTTAATAGATTTTCTCAAAATAGGAAAATAAAGATTGATTATGATGAGTTAGAAGAAGTTAACAGTTACAAATACCTTTGTCAGATTATTAATACAGATGGAAATATAATGGATAAAATTAATCATAGAATTAAACTTGGTTGGAATGCTTTTGGTAGAAATAACTTGATACTAAAAGGAAATATGCCTATGTGTTTGAAAAGGAAGGTTTTTAATAAATGTGTTTTGCCAGTTCTTACTTATGGATTTGAGACTTGGGGACACTTAATAGAAGAGCAATACAGAGACTTCAGACCAACTCAAAGAAGTATGGAGAGATGCATGTTAGAAGTAACAAGAAGAGATCGAAAACGCATGTATGGGTAAGAGAACAAACAGGTGTTACTGACCTCATTGAAAAAATTAAAAGTCTGAAGTGGAGTTGGCTGGACATATTGTTAGAAGAAATGATAATAGATGGACAATTGAAAAGTTAAGCTGGATTCCAAGAGATTATAAAAGACCCAGAAAGAGACCACATGTGAGATGGATGGATGAAATAAAAAAGTGTGCAGGGGTGATGTGGAGAAGAGATGATAGGAAAAGATGGATTGAACTTGGAGAGACCTTCATCCTGCAGTGGATTGATAATGGTTGATGATGATGAATGAGTATCTCCTACCTTTACTAGATATAATAATGGTTTCAATTAAAGCAAATAATTATTTTTAATAAATCATCTGTTTACTGATATTTTATCTACATTAATGTGTGGTTGAGCAAATGCAGATAAGTCAAATATTAATAATCTTGATAGATAGTTAGCATAAGAATATCATAATTTCTATGTATGTTAGTTATGAAAGAAATATGTTTAGTAAAGAATGTAATGTTTCCATACTTACAATATGCTTTTCTATACAATAAATGATAATGACGGTAAACAAAAACTATTATGACTATACAATTTTTCAATTATTTATTAAAAATTCGAATTAAATAATTTATTATAATATATATATTGTAACAGAATTACCTTTTCGTCTCATAATAAAATGTTTTAATTTACACTTTTACTCGACACAACTGTCACGTCAAGCAAGAAGCCAATATATATGAAATGTACACATGTGTGATCATCACAATATATATAAACTTTAACATTATGAATTTAGTTTTAAATCCAAATTTTGATAGTTTAAAATAGATTAATTCTTCTTCAAGTAGTATAATAACTATTCTTTCTTATTGCATTGCCAAATGTATACCATATAATACTAAATTCTCATTCACTTTACTAGTGTTACACAATGCTTTATTTATCACCCTTTTTTTACAGTTTACAGTTTCGATTGCCCCAAACAATCTTCTTCAGAAATTTATATCTCCTAGCCGCAACTCTATATTCAAATTTTAAAAATTTACCAGAATTGAGGCTAGGACATATAAAGTTCTGGGGCAATCGAAATTGAAAACTGTAAAAAAAGGTGTTAAATAAAGCATTGTGTAATAGTAGTAAAGTGCATTGACAATTTAGTATTATATGATAGTTTAATTCTTATATGTAGTTATGTCTATGAAGGATAAGAATTATATATATAATATTGTATAGTTATTTAATGTTTTCAAAGATAATTTGATAAAAAAATTATAAATATATCTGCCTATCCCTTGTATATGTATTAAATGGATTATGCCCTGTACATGAGGAGTCAGATTGATCTTAGATCAACATGGGTGTGACAAGAATCTTGGCCTCAGGGTAGCCTTTGAGCATTCCATCATCAGATTTTCAATTGGATGGACGGTTAAAGAGTTGGAGTGTGGAGTAGATTGAGGCCTGTCCATTAAAGTATGAGTTCTGGCTATCTTAATATATATCTGAGCACTTATAGCATATATGTGTGGAGATAGTAATCTGGACCAACTGATGATTGCTGGTTTAGCATGAAATACATATATTGGTGATTATTTATCTTTTCAACATATATGTGTTCAAGTGTATCAGTTTATGAGATAGTGTGGAGAGTGGTGGATTATGTGAAAGTCTGTGCTCATATACCCTATATATTAAATATTTTCTATAATCCAGAAAAAAAAGAGAATAACCAATTTACATTTAGTTTTTATATCTCACATTTCTCCCTGAATCAATCATGAGTATATATAGTATATACTATATCATACACACTTAGAACTTAAGAATTATTAATTGAGAATTTATAATATAGAGAGATTAAATATATTAATTAAAACATTAATTCATATGGATTTCACTAGTTATATATATTCTTACATAAAATTTGTTTTCTCAAAAATGGGACCTAAAAAGAACTTTTTTTATTCAGACAAATTGACTGAATCAATATCAACCAGATTATTTTCTTATTATTGATCCCTCAATTTAACAAAATTTGTTTCTTTTGAAAGCAATCAATACATAAATTAGAAATATTTTCATAATGGGGTTCTATCACCAAATTTTAACACAATTAATACAAATCAACTCGAAGATGATATAATAAAGTAAACGGCCATTTTCTGAACTATTTACTGAAGATATAAAATCAACAAAGGGTTTTATTCCCTCTTAGACTCCTAAATATTTTTCCTTTCAGAACTTGTTTATAAAGTTTTTTGTATGTTCCAGTTATTTAAGTCATTTTTTAACGATCTTTTAGACCCCCCCCCCCCCTTGATGTAACTTACCGCCTAAAATTTCCACTCAATTTTTACACTACTCAACTAAAATTATTAATTACAAGTTTCCTGTGTTTTTTTTTCTTTTACATCAATATATTCAATTTTTTCATTTCAAAATTGTTTTTCTTAATATTACTTTTTATTCTTTCAAACAGTTTAAAGATGGCCACTGCCCCTAGCGGAAAAATGTGCAGAGCCCTAAACTATATGAACTAAAACCTTCAAAATTACCCAAATTTTATCAAAATTGTATTTGAAACAAGACTTAACTAAAAATGTCATCACCAAAGAATTGATTTCAAAGTCTCCATTTCCTTGGCCTCTGAATTTTCCTCCCTTTCAGAAAAACTAAAATTACTCATCTACAAAGGACAAAAATCAACCTGATGCATCTAAGCATAACTCAGAAATCTCATTCATCCCTGAAACCTCTAAAGACTTAACATATAGCAATTCCTCCAAAGTTAATGTCACATATGGATCCTTCTATTAATCCACCAGGGAAACCAAGCCTATCAACATTTCTCCTTATCAAAGACTCTTTTTTGCCTAAACTACACACCCTTTCCATATCTCCTTCACATTTTATATGTATTCTCCTTCCTTTCACCATATTGTACTTGAATTTAATTTTGACATGTAATCATCTCTTTGTAAACCTTTTTAACTGTTATGTATTTTGTCTTTTTGTTGAATAATCACTGAGGAAAAATCAACAGGACTATTTCTGAAGTATTTATCACTTCATAAAGATAACAATCAATTACTAAACAATTACTAAACAATTAAATAATAATGCTTTTTTTAAAAAGAATTGGTTAGTGTAGATTAATATAAAACGAAAATTATTTTGTCTTCCTTGTTCTTTGTTTTGTCAACTTCCTTTAGTTTAATAAATAACTTTGTCAACCAAAACAAAAAGATATGCACAGATTCCAGAATATGAGAATCCTAGTAATAAATCATATTATTTACTTTAATAAAATAATAGCGATAGGGAAAAACCTCCACATTTAAGGGCCTGGGAGGGCCCCCCCTTTGCATTTTCAAGCAAACATTCTTGAGGTTTATTGCCTTAGTAAATTATTAATGTAGTACATATAATATGAAACATAGATTTGGAACGATTAGTTGAAACATTTCTTAGATGTGATTTGATTATTAATGAATGAGGACAAAGAAAATATTCATTTCATTGGTAAAACAGCAAATTAAAATTCTTTGGGAATAATAGAAATATTAGTTATTATGATCCTATGTTAATGGCAAAATTGAAGAAGTAAAGCATTTACATGTAGAATAATGGTCACAGGTACAACATTTATCAGCACCCATTCAAAATCAATTTATATTTTGATGTATAAGTTTGTTAGAGAGTATATCCTAAATAAAAAAAAGGATTAAAAAGCCGCCCCACTCAAATTTATGTGGGGAGATTATTAAATTATTTTGTGATATATTATCATAAACAATAAAATAAATATATAAATTAAGAACTACAACATCACAAATATCATTTTACAAATGTTCGTAAAATGTTCACACACAACATTCAAAACTATGATAATGACTTTAATTTGAGAGTTCATATGAAAGTTGTCAAGCCAGAATTTTAAATATAAATCCATTAGTAGTTGTTTGTTTTTCTGCTTGTCACAGCTTGTAAAAAGTTCATACTATGGCAGAGTGTTATTGGAAGCAGTTAGCTTTTTGGAAATTGTACAATGGCTACTCATAAAAAGTGGGAAAATTCTTCAAAAAAATACTGATAGTTTTCTTCATTTCCAAGTCAAGCACTCGATGACTGATTAAAGTTGAAAGTATCAAGCCTTCACAAAACAAGCAAATAGTATTTTAAATGCTATTATCTTAGTTCAGAATTAGATCTAATATCTGAAACAAAAGCATCAAAAAGTATTTGGATCCATTTGAAAATTGTTATTAACAAATATTTGGCAGAATATTTTAACATATAACAATCTTCAGAAATATTATCAAAACCACTCTTTTCTTTATTTTGCTGCAATATCTTATATAAATATACAATTTATCCAAACCACTTTTTATCAAAATTCTTTATTTGCACATATATACATAAACTTACATTTCGACTGTCCTGCAGTCTTCTTCAGCAGTCAAAATGTAGGTGTATGTATATAGGCACAAATAAAGGGTTTTGCTAAAAAGTGTTTGAAGTGTTTTGGATAAATTGCATTTATAATAATCTTATTAATAGATTTTACATGTGACACGAATGACAATCACTATTGAAATTGACAATCTTTTGAGAATTTTAGATAATTAAAAAAACATTAGCAACAGCTAACAACCCATTCTGAATGAATGAAAAGCAATTGATGAAAGCTCACACTTAAACAATACTACTTTGTGGAAAGGCAGGTTCAAAATTAAATGCTCAGTTGATCAATATTTAGGATTAAGTTTAAGAATATTTTCAGATATATATTGTAACCAGTTGGGTTACATGACACATATTAATATAGTGTGTATGCACACACTTATATTGACACAGTTAGATCTAGAAACCTGTCTGTTTCACCTATTATATTCTATAATAGTGTACTTTGTTTCAATCATTTTGCATGTGTTTCTTTAATTTAAAACTTTGAGTGTGCTTGCAATATTGCTGAGCATGTGTATGTATAATCAATCACCTTGTTAACTATAATAGGAGGATGCAGTCATAAATATTTATGTATGCATATATTCCATTACGTTTGTTAAAACTGAAGTAAACATAGCAGTGTGTAGTTAGAATTTAGGTATATAACAAAATAATAAGTTTAAATTTATAAAATTATTCATTTAAGTTTTAATATGCATTTTAAATAATTTTCAAGTTTTATTGTTTGCCTAAAATTACACAAGCTGTAATTTGTTTACAAGTTTTAACATTTCAGCTAAAAATAATCTTTTGGCTGAAACTTGACCTCATTTAAAATTATAGGCAAAAACAAATTAGAAAATTCAGTCATAACTAAGTGCAATTGGAAATCCCAAGGGAATAGAGCTTTTAACTCTAGATTTAGCTGTGGCGAATATTAAAAACTAAGTGGAAATTTAGTTAAAGGCAAAGTTTGAAGTCAGCAAACAAGTGATGTTGTGAAAGTAAAAGGGGAAGGGAATACTATCAAAAATAGGATATAAAAAGCCTGAAGTAGCCATAAAAAGGTTGAAGATGCATTTTCTGAAAAACAAGTGGTGAAAAATAATTAAAGAGCTGTTCCTGCATTACTTTGACCAAGCTGAATCCTGATCAAGCCATTACCAAAGCAGCTAAAATGAGAACTGTAGGCTAGTGGAACGATAGACTAGCTGTCTATCTTCCACAGAAAACTGTTCTACAGAATGAAAGAAAACATCAACCTCAGCTCTGGGCCAGTGATGGAGAAGCTATACCTGAAGTGCTAGATGACTCTTGACTGAAGTGGTGGAGAAAGCCGTAACCGAAGCAAGAGAAATGCCACAGTAGATTTAACGGAGAAAAACACCAGCCTGATTTAATGGAGAGGAGAACACCAGTAAAAGAACATCTTGAAAGACTTACTACCAGGTATTACTGGTAAATCATTCTGCAGAACACACTAATTTCATTCCTAAACCACTTCTAAATTAAAAGCTAGCTAACTAATCACATCTCATATTGCAATAGGTACATAATTTACTTTAATGCTAAACTAAATCATTGTACATTAAATTCCCTTTAAAGCTTAGAGCGCTCTCAAAATTCTTGCTCTTACTTCATAAATCATTTCCCCCCTCTTGGGGGAAGAAAAGGGGAGGAGGGGGGGGGCGGGGGGAGGGGAGGGGGGGAGGGGGGAAAAGAGGAGGGGAAGAGGAGAAAGAGAGGAGGAGGAGAAGGAAGGAGGAAAGGGGGGGGTCCCTGGGGGGTGTCGGGGGGAGGAGGGAGGGGGAGGGGGGGGGGGGGGGGGGGGGGGGTGTTGGGGGGGGGGGGGGGGGGGGGGGGAGGGGGGGGGGGCCCCAAAACCCCAAGGGGGGCCCCCCATAGGGGGCACGCCGCCCCCCCCCCCCCCCCACCCACCCAGGGGGAAAACACCCTCACACACTAACCAATGTGCAAATTTGGGGAGAGGAAAGGGGATGGGATTACATATCTTACCAAAGAATACTATGCAGTCACAAAAGAAACATAAGTAATCATAAATATTTAGGTTCTAGAAACCATTCAAATTCATTTCTAAATTATAACTTTATTGATCATTGTCTGCAATTTGTTCTTATGCCATCTATATTTACTTTAATTCCTTGTTTATTAACTTATGCTATGTCCATTAGAATAGTTACGTGGGGTTTAATAATTATCGGAGGGGCATTTAGGCATCTTTCCATCATGTTAAAATATTATCATATAACGAAATGTAGGCAAAAGTCTCTCTGAAATCAAACTATTATTTACATTAGAGTGAGCCAGTTACTTACAAGTACTTCAAAATTAATATTTTGTGTAAGTTATGTAAAAATCCATATTTTGCATAGGTTATTTAAAAAAAACAATTGTTTGATATTCAATACGAGTTAGACAGCATAGAAGTAATATTTTAAATCTTAGTAAATCCTTAAATTTGCTGTAACTCTCCTTAATTAGAGATTAAGCTATACAGAAATCCTTAAATCAGATTCTTATTATCGCCTTTGTAATGCGACTAAATAATCATATTTATGAACTGACCAGTAGTAGTAGCACTTAAAAAAGCTAAAATATTAAATTAGAGTGGTGAATGTGCTGCTAGTTAGCATAAATATGCATCACTTCTTGTTATATCTATAATGGCCTACATCAGGATCAATTCCACATCAAGTCATGCCTCAAAAGTTTAGGCAACTGTGACTTTTATTTGCATTTGAAGAAACCCAAGCATTCCAAGGGCTCATTAAACCACTGTTTTATTCACTTGAATAAAAGGGCCTCTTCGTATTATTGCAAGTAGCATGGTCTGAGGAACCAATTACTAGGTAATGAACCTCAATAAAGAACACATTTGAGGTGCACTTATTCTAATACTATGGTTTTTAATGCCCTAGAATCTGATGTTCAACTGCCCAACATCAGTTCAACCTCCCATAGAAATTAACATCGGTTTTGATCCGATTCAGAATCTGAGTTAGTACAATTATCTGTGTAGTAATTATATATAATGTCACACAAATATCCTTATAAGTTATGTTTAAACATAATATTATAATTCCATTCAGTTACCAATTAATTGATCACTCTTACCTATTACTGATTTTACTATGTAGATCATAGCATGTGTCATGACAGAAAGAATGGTATAAGCATATTGTAGTTCTGCAAACTCATAATCTAGTTCGACAGTTTGCAACCCTAAGTTTCACTCACCTGTATGTGAGCAAATATAATTAGCTTTGTTTATCGTTTATTGATAATTACATTAAACATTTTGTAAATCTAAGGACTCACCTTGCATGTGAGCAATATAATTTGCGTTATCATATTCTTTGTAAATTCTTTGTACACTTAAGTATTCATTCACCTGCATGTGAGCAATATATAATGTGCGTTATCATATGCTTTGTAACCCTGAGTATCTGCTCACCTGCATGTGAGCAATAGGTACATAATGTACTTTACTTTATAACTTTTTAATTGATATATTAAATTTATGAAATATAAATCTTTCTCAGTCTCCATTCTTGCTCATTACTTTATGAATCACTAGTTAAGTTATATATTATCATGTGTGGGGGCAGGATGTCTCATGTTTTACCATTTTGCTATTGCTGGAACATGAATAAAGAGATATTGAGTGTAGCCTCAGGCATGTCATTCACAATGGGTTGACTTGGAAGCATAGGTGAGAAAGTTGAGGTATTATCAGATGTAGGATATTATTATCCTGACTTGGTCAGCTTTTGGTTCTCTGACTCAGACTCTTGGTCTGTTGAGAAAATGTACAAAACTGACCATTACAATATATATAATAAAGGAAAAGTAGAAATAAACAACAATAAATTTTTGTAGATATTTTTCTACATTCACTGAATAAAATAATAATAAGTAAAGAGTTAAATAACTGAGTTTAAAATCAAATTTTATTGTAAAATTAAATATTAAAAAAAAAGATCTGAATAAATATTGTATTATTATTATTCTGATTTTGAGATTTAAAAATCAGTATGATATTTTTGAAATTTTTTAATTAATTAAACAAAATTTCAATCTATTAGAAATCCCCTAAATGAAAATATGTATATCACACTTTAACAAAAATTTCAAGCTTGTTTTTAAAAGGGATTAGAGATTTAAAAAACCCATGTTTTTAAATTTAGTGTTGTAATCACCTCAAATGAGTCTATAAAAAGGATTGATAAAAATATCAGTCAGTTTGGCTTTAATTTTTCTGACAAGTGATTAGCAGAAGAGCTAGCTGTAAAGTTGGCTAAAATGTTTTGTAAAGAGTTGGAGACTGTAGCAGAAAATGGCAACAGTAAAGCTAGCTGCAGAGATGACTAGTAGAATTATAAAGAGAACTGCCATGATGATGTAAGAATGGAAGACAGTAGTTGGTCTTCAGTTCAATAGTAGAGTTTGAATTCACATGGGGAATAATGATCCACTTCTTTGTGTTGAAATTCATAGCCTTAAAAGTGTTCTGGAAGACAGCTTGCTGATCTGAAGTTTATCAAATCCAAGTTAAGTGGAACAAACTGCAGAAGGGAGAGAGTCAACCATACCTGAATTATGTACTTCTACCTGATGATGACATTTGCCTGGATTGACCAAAAAAAATCAGCTTGCCCAAAAGAACCCCCAGCTTGCTGAAGAAGTAATTATATATGTGCTGACATATCTAAAGGCAGATAAGCACAGATAAATGTATATAAAGCTGGTGGTGAGTAGCATTATCTATGATAATGAAATTTTAAATGATTTCCTTAGTAAAATGATATTTTATAACTGATAGATATATACAAAACGATGTTAGTTTAAAATTGTTTATTAAAGAAGAAAAAAAAAAGGGGGGTAAATTGATATTTATAATTTAATTTTTATAATTAACAGGCAAGTAAAAGATTTCCCAAAAATCTTTTAGACAACAAAAAAAAAACCCCCCCCCCCCCCCCCCCCAGACCCCCCCCCCCCCCCCCACCCCCCACCTCTCTTGCGGAGGCGGTTCCCTGGAGATTTTTAAAATTAATTAACAATCAACTGTCAAAAATTTGATAGTTCTTATTTTAAAGAAAAATACTATATTCAGCAAAGAGAATTAAATTTCGAAAATAATCTTTAATAATTTTATTGTGATAAATACAAATGTTATATAGATAAATTAATGTTTCCCACATCTGTGCAAATTATATATATACGTGTTTCAGTAAACCTAGTATATAAATGTATATCATGTAACTGAAACTTTAATCATTTATTGTATTTTTATATAACTTAAGATTTTGATAATAATTTTCTAACAAGTTGAATATGTTCAGAAATTTCATGCACACATATGTATGTGTGCGTATATTTGTCAATTGTATGGCAAATACCAAAGGGTGTCAGATAGACACTTGGATGTAAAATTTTAATCACTTTTTTTTTCCTTAAATGTCAATTTAAACATGTTTATTTTGTATCAAGCCACATGCCTGTGTGCTAAATGGGTTTTAAGTAAACCTAATGTATTAATCATGTAAATCAATGTAAAAATTTTAATGTGTATATAATTTTGTATACTTTTCAAAATCAGAACTCTTATCCTATAAGACCTTAATTTCGATTTTTTTTGTTAATAATGAACTTGTATTTAATTGTTAAAAATTGTATTAAATCATCATTTTTTGGTCACATACAGTAATAGAACTTGTTCTCTGAGCTAGATTCATGCATGGGATGAATATATAAATGGGGTTGTATTTAGTGCTTTTGGGCATCCAGAGATGATCAATCATCATCCTGGTTGGCGCAAAAGAGAATATTCTTTAAAGCTCATGCACTATCTTTAATTCTGAGTTTAGTCTTATTAGAAGTTAAGTTTATAGTTGGCCAGAACAAATGGCCAGAGCATTGATGATCAGCATGTTTTAAATATCCCAGCATTATTCTTTTGATTTCTGATTATTGTGTATTCTAATGAATGGGCACTAAGTTGGTGTATCCAAGTTATGCTTAAATAATTGCCCAAGCTGGCAAAGGGTCAATAGTTAGCCTGTTCTACAGAAGACCCAATTCCAAACCAGTCATAAGATTGACTGTTGATTTATTGTACTGATTTATTATAGTTTGATTGATGGATCATTCAGGATGAATAGTTATTTCATTTTGAGTATTACTTAGACTGATTTTTACTTTTACTTGCTAATGCTGGTTGATATATGGTGAATTTATAATTATGTTTTTGTTACTCTAAGGAGTGACTGACTGATCTCCCAGAGATCTCTTGATCTCATGCACATCTTAAATATATCTTACTTATATACTTTTGTAAATTATTGATATTTCATTTTAAAATGACTGGGAGTGCTGATGATTTTTCCATCACCCAGTTCAAACTCATTTTTCCCATCACCCCCATCCCGTTACAATATATATATATATATATATATATTTGTTATTTTAAAGATAGGGTTATCAAAAATATCACAACATTCATTCATGCAATGAAAGTAATATATTGATATCTTTCACAGATTCAATAGACTGAATGAAAATGACCATGAATAAAAACAGAAGCATCTTGAAAGATGACATAAATGAAAATATTTTTAAAGTATAAAGCAAATGGAAATTTTTTTTGATGCTATTATATAAAAACAATTAAAATTAGAAATGTCTTTTATGAATATGTTGTTAATACTATGAATTTTCAGTTGAATTTTAGTCTCTGTTGAAATTGGTTCAAGATCCATTATTATCAAAATTATTAAAATAATTTGGGAATATTAACTATTAAGTCGGAATTAGAAAATATATACAATATTAATAATGTAAATAATGTTCACAGTCTAAAAGATTCAAACATTAATCTAATTTTTCTTGTAGGTTTGTGATGAGAGCATTGTAGCTGCATTTATATGTTGGACTATTTCCATCATTTAATATTAAATATTGAATGTTTTTAGAAAAATGTATATTTAAATATTCCAATTATATTCAACTATTAGCAATAGAATACAGGTTAGTATATAAACAATGTTTCAAGAGGCATAACTGACTGAGTATTACCTTAAAATTCAATATTTAAGAATTTAAGAGTCCGGATTTGATTCCCATGCTAGTACTGTCACTGGCCAGATCAGCAACACACGAAGAAGAGAATAATATCATTGGAAATGTTATGCATATATTAACCTGTTTTCTATTACTAACAGTTGAATGTAATTGGGAAATTTAAATAAAATTAAATTTTTCTAAAGACATTCAACATAATGTAGGCTTTGAATGTTCCATCATCAGATTTTCAATGAAATGGATGGTTGAAGAGTTGTGGGTTGGAATAGTTTGAAGCCTGTCCATTAAAGTATGAAGATTGACTATCTTAATATAAAAGCTGAGCACTGATTGTATATGTGTGTGGGGATGGTAATCTGGACCAACTGATGATTGCTGGTTTAGCATGAAATACGTCTATTGGTGTTTGTTTATCTTTTCAACATGTGTGTGATCAGGTGAGTAAGCAATATGAGATGGCATGGAGAATTGAGGGTCGTGTGAATGTCTGAGTTCGAATCCCTTATATATACAATAAAAGTAAATTATTTGGTTATAGAATCGCTCTTTTACAATTGAAATGAATTTTCAACTAAAATTTATTTATTTTAATTACCTCGTTTATAACATTTTTGATATAGGCCTAAGTTTGTTCTCAATCACCCAGTTCATAATAAAATATATATGCAATTATGTATACGCATATACATAAAGTAGTAAATGTTTGTGCGTGTAAAATAATCGTCTAAAATTTCAATGACAAATAAAATAAATTTAATTGTTTATTTATTTCATTTAAAGGCGAAAAGTTATACACAATATGTATCATTAAAAAAAATAAACAACATACAAAACATTTAAGGTGAAGAACTAGCACATTTTAGAAGATAAACAATAAAAGCAAAACATCTTTAAATAACAATGAAAGATATAGTAGAAAACTAGAGATCATTTTGGATTTTTAAAAGTAAAAAAAAAAATCGATCGGAAGTTATACTGAAGATAACTTGTAATAACACGCGTATTATAATGTAATATACAGGCTAAAGATAACATTATTCAATAGAAATATACTTTTTTATAGCCATTAAAAATGAAGCGGAAGTAACATTTGACTAGTTACTACTTAATGTTGGGGGAAAAAAAACCCTATTTAATATCGAAAAAATTGTTTCAAATAACTACAGTACAGGTATTTAAAAACAAACTATAATTAAATTAATTACGGCTTTTTGAAAAAGATCACCTGTCCTAATGGTTAGTGAAAAAACATCTCAACAGATAGCGCAAAGGTTATAGCAGCCGCGTGCGAAGGGAATCTTCTTTAACGTCACATATTTACAATCCACGCCACCTGTTGGGAATAAATCGTCGCCATGGGTGGAAAAGGTAAAACTAGAGGGTATTACTAGTGAAAACTTTACGATCGCAAAATAGGATTTTAATTTCTTCAATACAAAGAATTTGAAGAACGACAGTTACTCGGATATGTTGATTTCTAATATTGTTATATTTAGATTTGATGTCAAACTACGCGATACCAGTTTAGGTGAGTTTTTCTGCTGAATGCACGGAAGTAGCATTTTAAGTTGCGAATGGAAAAAAGGCTGCGGTGAGTGTCTGCATTTCTTTTTATTCCTATTGTTTTCATGTTTCTAGTAAAATGAGAACTTTTGTTACCATGCTCAGAACATTGATGAGCACTTTTGTTTTATAATGAAAATAACTGACTTATTGTTTTACCATTTAAGTACAAAGAGTTTTTTTTTATTGATTTAAAAAGGCGCGATCCTAGCTTTCTTCATGATTTTATTTTTACTTGTGAATTGTTGCCTATAAGATTTGACAAATAAAAGTGTGAAAACAAATATTTAAAAAATATACTTAAAAAGTGATTAATTTTGTATTTTATTTTAATAAAATAATATTAAAGAATTTATCAACTTTTTCTATTTTAATATTGGAAAGAGTAGTTTCTTAATTGAGTTGTTGATTTCTGTAAAAGGCCCAAAGTCACTTTTATTAATGATTTTGCTTCATTAACGTACCTTGTTATACAATACAATAACGTTATCCGGCTTTGAGATACGTAGTTATTGATTGTAGTTAAAACTTTTTTTTCTTTAAGGAAAAGAAGTGAAAATTATTTTCATCGATATAGTCAAGGCGTTGAACTTAAGGAAAGTTTGATTATTTATCAAGGGTGCTTGGTTGTTCTCCCTGCAGTAATAAGTTTTTCATAACTTGTCTTTGACTTTTTTTTAAATAAGTAATATAATAATGGGGTAAAAATATTGTATCCGAAGTGAACCTAAAAAAGAAATAAAAAGTTGGTTGAGAATTGTATATCATCAATTTGAAAGTAATTTTGTAGTTATGTTCAATATTTTTAAATACATATGTAACATTTTACCTTTATTTATTTATGAATTTAATTAATTAAGAAAAGAAAATACAGTCCTTGTAGTTTTTCAAATAAATGATCTTTTTCCCAACCTAGATTTAATGCGCAGCTTTTAACATAGTTCTTTGCAACGATTTCTGTTTAACTTATTTTTTTTGAAAAAGTCTGACATAAATTGTATTTAAATTTTAGAGTTATTAAGTTTTAATTTGAGTTAATTAATTTTAATAAATAATTGAAATTTAATATCATTTAGCTTCCGCATTTATTTATTTTTAAACTTTCAAATATATATACAGAGACTATATTAATAGTGAAGATGGAAAGATTTTTTTTTATTTCAGTTATTTTTTTTTACCCACATGTGTTTAAATGTGTTGTATAAAGGAACAAAATAGTGAATTTAATGTTTTGACTTACCATAAATTTTCAGCTGTTTATTAACCGTCACTACACCTTTATAATTGATCACTTCCTTTTTTTATTTAGACTGATTATATTTGCTCAATAATTCCAAGGCTATAGTATTTGACATTCAATATTTGTCTAAAATTAATTTTGTTGCTGATATTTTCTTTGTCTGTTTATGTGAATTACTGTTGAGGGATGTGGGTTAATATTACTAAGTAATATTGCATAGACCCAGCACAATTTTTCCTTAAGTTATTTACCCATAAAATAAATATTGAACTATGTTCAAAAGCTTAAATATTTGTGAATTAACAAAAGTTGTATTTAGTTAATAAGACATAGATTTTTTTTGTTTCCTCTTGAAAATCTTATACTACCAAGTTAAAATGCAAAGAAATTCATTGTTAAATGTAATTGTGTAAAGGTGGTGGTCATGTGATGTTAATTGTGTAAAGATAATATAAGTCCATTATTTTTACATATAATCATAATGCTTGCTTGTTAAATTTTATGTTTAATTTTTATATAACTGAGTTACATATTCATTGGTTGAAAATATTCTTTTTGTTAATTTTTATGTGTTCTCAAAGTATCTTGTGCTCTTTTTTTTTTGAGATCCATTATGTACTATTATTTTAACAATATTATTATAAAGGTCATGATAAATATAGATTATCACTTGATTTATCTATAATTCTTATTACAGTTTATCCATATATAATTGTGTCAAAATTAAGAATTGTAATAATACTACAAATACAAATTTATAATTTTTTAATATTCATATTTTTACAATTTAGTATCTCATATTATTCGTATACTTTGTTATTTTTTGGTTTTTTAATACTTATAGTAAGTTATATTTTCAAATTAATTTTTTTATTTTTTATGTTGCATCTATTTATTTTTTTATTCTAAAAATCGTTGATATATATATATTGTAAAGCAACAGGCAAAACTCACTATACATATTGCCACACACAGCAAGCTAGAGTAATCAATGGATACCAGAAGGCTTGTGCATAAAATACCCACCTAGTGCCTACTCATACAATATCCTCAGACTAGTTTCTGGCTTGTGGCCTTTGTCAGTGAGTGTGTGGCAATACGTATAGTGAGTTTTGCCTGTTTTAAAACAGTATACACAAGCATAAGAAGTGATGGTCATGTGATTTTTATATATATTGTATATAAATATTAATAATTACAAAAGTTATAGTGAATAATTTATTTGATCATCATTAGAAACAATATGTCTTTTTTTTAAATATAGAAATAACAATAAAAACTGCAATGCTTATTTATATATATATTAAAAATTTACAAAAAATTTAAGATTAAGTAATATGAACTATCAGATTTCAAAATTCATCATTTTCAATTTTAGTATAACACAAAGCATGATTGAGATTTGCCTTTTTTTTATGCATAGGAAATGCAATCATTCTTGAGATTTTGCGACTGGTTAGACACAGGGTGATAAGTGAAAAATGCTTCTATAATTCTTTTTATTTTAAATCTTTTTAGTAGTATGACTTTAAAAAATGCCAATAATTTAAAACCACTTTTTGAAAAATAACTTTTTTGGCATATTATTTCTGTATAGTAGTAAATTATATGTAAATATTTGAAATACAGTCATTCTTTATATACTTGGAGCTTAATTGTAAATATAGGGGATTTGAACTCAGAATTTTAAGCACCCTTCAACTATCCAGTGGTATGAGATAGTGTGGATAGTTGAAGGGTGCTTGAAATTCTGAGTTCAAATCCCCTGTATTTACAATTAAGCTTCAGGTATATAAAGATTGCCTGTATTTCAAATATTTACACATTTAGCCTGCATTCTGCCCATACCTCTTCTATGTATTTAAATGGATAAGGTCCTATACCTAAGGGGTCAGAGTGACTTGAGGTCAACATGGGCATAATATTGGCATCAGCATGGGATTTGGGCTTTCCATCATCAGCTTTTTCAATGGTATGGATGGCTGAAGAGTTGGAGTAGATTGAAGCCTGTCCATTAAAGTATGAAGTTTTGTTATTTTAATATAAACTGAGCACTGATTATATATGTGGGAGATGATAATCTGGACCAACCGATGAGTGCTGGTTCAGCATGAAATACGTATATTGGTGATTATTTATCTTTTCTACATGTGTGAGATCATGTGTATCAGTGGTATGAGATAGTGTGGATAGTTGAAGAGTGCTTGAAATTCTGAGTTCAAATCCTCTATATTTAGTAAATTATGTCTATATTTATAATGCTTGAAATGTTTTGTTACTGTAGTTTATACTAAAGATTGTTTCTTTTTTTTATCTCATTGATTTGTCTTCAAAGTATGTGTCCATGTAAAGTAAAAGCAAGAGATAAAAATCTACCCATAAAATGTTAGTTACCCCAGAATTAAATATAATTTTATATGAGTGTAAACAATTTTCTACTAATATTTGTATTTGATCATTTGTATACATGATTTATTTCTTCATCAATGCAAAAAAAAAAAGATTATGAAATTTTTGAATTAATTATATTTAAACCATATCTTATTAAAGATATTCAGCAAAACCACTTGGCCAATTTATTTTAATATATTGAAATAGTTAAGGCTTTACTTCATTAGCGTTTGAAATCAATTAACATATATATGTGCTCTGCGCACAGACAATGAAGCTATTAAACGTAAGTAAAATTATCAAAAGTTACCGCCAAGCGCTTTCGGGACAGTTTATAGTCCCATATTCATGGCGACTTGATATATTTTAATTTAATGCAAAAGGAATTTAACAAAATAATATAAAAAATAATATATGTGTAAATATTGTTATTTTCATTAAGTAATTAAGAACATATTTTAATTTTAATATATTTATAGACATCCTCAGGAAATTATAGATAGAATTTATTTCCTGAGATATATTGCTTGTTTGTTTTAAAGATAATTTTTTTAATTATATGTAAGATTGACAAAATAGGTGCTTATTTATCTTAATGACGCAAAGAACTAATTAAAATTTGAGGCATCTCTCAATATTGTGATGCTGCAAATATTATTTAAGAATTGGCAACTAATTCAAAGTATCATTAATTTGATCAAATGTTTTTACTTTGTTAAGTTAGTCCATGTGACTCTAGTTATAATTCATACATTTAAATTAAAAAATTAAATTACTGACTTTTTACTAATATACACTGAATAGTTAGAAAGCATTGGGTGGTAGCTAGGTATAGAAGATAATGTACACCTGGGTCTCGTTTTATGCGGTAGATAGGTTTCTCAGAAAACGTGCACAAAAGAAATCGTGCAAAAATAAAAACTTACCTTGAAAAATGGGGATAGTGGTTGTAATTTTCAGAAATCGCATAAAAGCAAAGCAAGAAGGAAAAATTACTTTAAAATTCGCATTAAAAAAATAAGGAAATAAAGTATGACCAATAAAAAATTTCAAATATTTGAAAAAAAAATAATACAAGACAAACTTTTTTTATCAACTACACTATTTAATTTTACATTTTTCATACATATTTTAATCATTAGTGGTTATTTGGCTATTTGACAATATGTGTTCGTTTGTGAACTGTTAAGAAATCAGATTCGTCATGTGACATACAACTAGCACCACTTTCAGTCTTGAGCTGTGTTAATGGTTTTTCGTTTCTATATTAAAAAAATGAGATCGTAATCAAAACAAAAAAATTATAGATTATCATTAGAAATATTATTTTTAGTTTATAAAATCAGTAAAATCTTCGTTATTATTTATTTTAAAAATCTAAAAAATTATTTATTTCTGTTATAATTAACAAATTTTTTAATATTTATTGCTATATTTTTATATGTAAATATAAATCTATTATTATTATCTACTCAGTATAAGTAGGTTATTTACATAGAAGCTAATATTCTAAATACAGCTTCAGGCCATATTTATGTTAGCTGCTAATATAACGTTATATTTTTGAAAAAAAAAAAAAAGTATTTCAAGTCAAAATAAGTTATTAATAATTTAAATTTTTTGATATCTAATAAATATAGTGAAATATGAAAGATATTAAGAAAAAACATGAATTGCATAACTTCAAAATCGCATTAAAATAATCCGCATAAAACAAGACCCAGGTGTATTTAAATTTAACAAGGAAAAATATGAAATTATAATAATAAATAATTAAAAACATCAAAATATAAGTGGTTATTATATTAATTAAATTTTTGAAAAGGTAAAAACTTTATATGTCAAGCATTGATGGCCTAGTGGTTAGCATGGCTGCCTTCCAAGCAGCTGGCCTGGTTCGATTCCCCGTTAACGCATTTTGCCATATGAAAAAAAAAAGATAGGCTACCTTCCAAGCAACTAGCTTGGATTCAATTCCCGGTTAATACATTTTGACATATGAAAAAAGAAAAAAAAAAGATAGGCTGCTTTCCAAGCAGCTGGCCCGGGTTCAATTCCCGGTTAATGCATTTTGACATATGAAAAGAATTTAAAAAAAGATAAAAACTTTATAACTATTTATTGTTTTTAGCATTAATATAGACTATAAATATATAAGAAGTAAAAAAAAAAGAAAAGGAAGCATTTGTTTAAAATTTTTTGAAAGTATAGTGGTACCACATTGTCTGTATTTTGTATCAAGTCCTCCTTGTACCTCAATATAACAGTTACAAGTTTTGTTTATAAGCTTTGGAAAAGAATACATATTTTTTATTGAATTGCAAGTATACAGTACTTTTCAATATGTAGATATATTTAACACAGATGTTTTTATATGTATGATATGCATATATAAATTAAAAATGTATAATTTTTTAAAAAAAAACGTAACTGTTAAATAACAAACTGTGTGGTTTATATATGTAATAAAATCAGATATTCTATGGTAATATCCCCTCACAAACTCAAATATATATTATTATTCTATTTATTTATTTCTAAAGCACTTTTCGAAGGAGCTATGCCTTCATTTTCAAAGCTCTAGATAGATAGCGATGTTCAATTTATTTATTTATTTAAACCAACAGATGCAAATTATTCGAATTAGGTCTGCCATTTCTTCGAGATTGTGTAAAATGTGTCTCTTATTTAATGAGTTTTCATCTAAGTTAATGAAATAGGCCTCCTTGATTTTCCTTCTTATCTCATGTCGCTCACCGCACATCACTTGCGCATTATCTGGCATACACGAATGGCCCGTATGCATATTTATGCTGCAGCAACCTCATATGAACAGAAGCCTATTATGCAGCATATTATGGGGAGGCCAAGGTTTCTATTCATACGAGGTTGCTGCAGCATAAATATGCATACAATAAGACGCTAACGGTTCCTTCCCACTTTTCTATTTTTGCGCAGCATAAAATCACTACGGGACACTCATGTATGCCAGATAATGCGCAAGTGATGTACGGTGAGCGACATGAGATAAGAAGGAAAATCAAGGAGGCCTATTTCATTAACTTAGATGAAAACTCGTTAAATAAAAGAGACACGTTTTACGCAATCTCGAAGAAATGGCAGACCTAATTTGAATAATTTGCATCTGTTGGTTTAAATAAATAAATAAATTGAACATTGCTATCTATGTAGAGCTTTGAAAATGAAGGCATAGCTCCTTCGAAAAGTGCTTTAGAAATAAATAAAAAAAATAATAATATATATTTGAGTTTGTGTGGGGATATTACCATAGAATATCTGATTTTATTAAAAAACGTAATAAAGTTAGTTATTAATAATAAATTAAATGGACACATTTATATATGTTGTATTGAATTTTTTTTCACTCATTCATTCACTGAAAAAATAAAAATAATTAAAAAAACTTAGACTGAACCGTATTTTCATTTTTTAAAGTAAATGAAATATCTGACTTAGTTAACAAACTGCACTCTCTACTTATTTTGATGTTTTGAAGTCAACATCGACTTTAAGTATATTTTAAAATTTTATAAAACCAATTACCGTTACAATTAGAAAATATATTATTATGCAAAATACTATTCATCAGATTCAGAAAGAATAATAAAGGAAGAGTAAGATGTATGTGTAAAATAAATTGATGAAATTTTTTTCATAAACATGACCATGTATTGCACTCCAAGATAGAAAAATGACTGCCTGTGTATTGTAAAATTTATTTACAAATTTTAATTTTTTTAAAAAACATAATCATATACAGCACTCAGAGATGGAAAAAAAAACTTCATATATTATAACATGTATTAAATTTATGAATTTTAATGTTATTTATTTTTGTTTATTTACCTTTTTTTTTGTTTAAATATTTTTGAATAGCATATAATTGAAGTTGGGCAATTTGATACAGTGTAGTTTGTAGCTTAACTGTAGATATACATTTTTTTATGTGAAATTTGTAAATAATGGAAATTTATAGTATGAAAGGATCATTTCTTGATTTAAAAAATGAGATATTAAATAACATAAGCTTAAGAAAGTATAGTCATTTTATAAGAATTGTGATTTTTTTAGAAAAAAAAAACATATCTATTTGAGTGAGATAATTTAAAAAAAATTTTTTTTGATATATCAAAATTCATAAATATAAAAGATATTAGGATTGCAAAATTTGTGCTTAAATAAATAATACATAAAGATAGTATTGAATTATGATAAGGATTCTTTCTGTTTTGTAATTTTTAAAAAAAATTTATTTGTATTCTTTTGCTTCCATAAGATTATCAATTTCAAATCTTCTAATGTTATTTCTTTTAATCTCCATATTTTGTCTAACATATTCATAAATAATAAGTAAAATAATGCTTAAAGCTAAATGGAATAATATGTAAACATTAGAAACCAACCAGAAACCATCTAAACATTCACAATGTAGATAGTAATCAATATTTCTCACTGTTGTCAAGGCAACCAACCTCTCACCTTTTAATAATAAGAGTGGAAATCCACTCTTACTAATGGTCCAATGAATATATATGGACACTGATTGCAACTTACCACAGAGATTGAAATATTGATACAATGAAGTTTAAATAAACCCCTTTAAACATGAAATAAACATGTCACTGTAATGCAGACTAATAAATAGTCAATTATAACACTACAAACAGTGAGACATATTGATTACTATCTATATGTGAATGGTTAAGTGGTTACTGGTTCTAATGTTAACATTTTCATAATATATATGCAAACTTTGACTTGCTGGGTTCATGTAACATTCAAATATAATTGGTATTTGAAATATAAGTAGTATTTTATTAATAACTCAGTTTTCAAATATATTTGAGAAGATAGCAAATATGAAGCATTTTAGTTATCAAATATTAAACATTTAAATTTGAACTATTCTTTCAAGACTTCCATATTTTTTGTATTGAGGAAGAGTATCATTTCGGATAACTTCAAGAAGATATAAATTCAGTAAAAATAAATAAATAAATAAAAAATTAGTTCCATGTACTTATAACTATAATATATATATATATTTATTTATAAACTATAAATATAAAGACAAATCACTTTATTTCTTTTTTCTTTCTCAAAAGAAAAAAAAGATCATAACAATTAACATTTTGGTGAAACTCTTAACTATCTTCAGTATTAAATTACAAAAAGAATCTACAAAGACAGTTTGAAAATGAAGATAATAAACAATAATTGTATAAGTAATATTTATTAAGGCTGTAGCCTCAAGAACATGCATATAAAAATGCAATAGTAGGGACCTCTACAGGTCTTAAACCACAAGCTTACTCTTTGGAAGAAAAGAGGGGAATTCAGAATATTTTTAATATTTATATATTGGTCTGTTAGTAATAGCACACAGGTTAGTATATGCATATTTCGAGAGGTAATATTCTCTCTTCTTCCAATGTTACTGGCCTAATCATTGTCAGTACTAGAATGGGAATTGAACCTGGATCCTGAGATTCTTGAATATTGAATTTTAAGATAATTTTCTAACCAACTGAACCATCCTGCCAAAGGCGACAGTCAGTAGAATTTTCATATACTTATCTATGAGGTTACTCATTATTTCTCTACTTTTTCCTAAAGGCAAAATTGATTATTTGTTTTCATACATTATGTATAGTCACACTAGTTTGACTTATGCGATTATTCACCACTGTTATGTGAGCAGCTTCTTTGAATTTTATTTTTTGTACCTTTTTCTCTTTGCAGTATTTTTGTATTTTCCTAATTGAACATATGTTCATTGGTACATAGTGGTCTGTTACCTTAGACATTTGTTTTTTCTCTTCTAATCATCAGGTTGTGCTCTTGCAATCACTTTTTAATAGGACAATTGGTCTCACCAATATACATTCTTCCACATTCGCATGGTATTTCATAAATGCATTTTTTGTTTTTCAACATTTCAAATTTAGATTTTATGGATGTTAGAATACCTCATAGTGTGAATGGCTCTGGAAAGCTGTTCTGATATTATACTGATTGCAGATTTTTCTTTATTTGTCTGCTATTTTTGGTATATATGGATATACTACAATACCAGTAATTGTTTTTTCTTTTGATACTTATTTATATGATCTATTTAAGGTTTTCCTAATAACAGCTAATGGATAACCATTTCTGAACAAACTTCTTTTGTTCTGTTCCATAGTGATAGTATAATCCATGTTTTGTGTTTCTGGTGTGATTGGATATATATGCTAATTATTTTCTTGTATATATGGGCTTTCTGTAAACTATAGTTTTGATTTTGCCATGAGGAAATTTTGTCACAAGAACATCAAAATGCCAATTTGTGTTCTTGTTCTAATTCTATTGTGAATTTAATTGAAGGGGATATGTTGTGATGTGTTTCCAGAAAGTTTGTAGAAGGGTTTCCTCATGTAACCATACAACAAATGTATCAACATAGTGAAGCAAAACTTTGTGTTTATGGAGTAGTCTTTATGGCTGTGGGTTCAAGTTCCTCCATGTAAATGTTGCTAATCAGGGGTGACAGTAGTGAGCCCATAGCCATTCTTTGATTTGTTTGGAAAAATTGTATGCTGTATTGAAAATAGGTTGTAATGCAGAATGTTATTTCATTATATTGTCAGAAGGAAGAGCTGTTCTGGTTTGTAAGCTTTTAGCACTATTTAGTCTTTTTCTTACAATACACAATGCTTTTTCACATGGTACATTTGTGACTAACTTTATTACTAGCATGAAAATTCTTTTGCTTATCATGTTTCTGATTAATTCTACAGAGTCTAGAATCCCTGACAAAGGATTGGTTCTTGTATATCAAAGGACTAAGAACTTTGAGGGGAAATCTTGACAAATTTTGGCAAGATGTATTTCTAGAACAATAGGTCTGAATGGAACATGATCTTTATGGATTTTAGGTAGACCATAAAGATGAGAAATTTTACTGAAATATGATGTTAGTTTACTTTTTTCTGAATCTCTGACGTACTTGCCTCAGTTGATTAGAGCATTATCTTAAAATTCAATATTCAAGAAAAGGTCCAGGTATGATTCCCATGCTAATACTGTCACTGGTCATGTTAGAGATATTTGAAGAAGAGAGAAGAATATTTCTCAAAACATTATGCATATACTAACCTGTATGCTATTACTAACAGTTAAATATACTTTGAAAATTTAAATAAGTTAATTTTTTTCTAAAAACATTCAATACTCAATACTAGATGACAGAAATAATCCAATATATAAATACAACTAAAATATCATCATCACAAACCTTCAAGAAAACATTTTTAATATGGTTGTAAATTAATAAGAAACATAAAAAAGTATTTATAAAGAAAGATTAGAGTTTGGTAATAATTACAAAAAAAAAAAAAGAATTATTAAGGAAACATTGCATAATAAAATGTTAAAACCAATTCTAAATAATCAAGGAAGGAATTTTGTTTTAATTAAGATGATTTAAATATTTTTATCTGATATTTAGTATCATAATACTTATGAAAATAAAATCTAAAAAATTTGCAACATTTAAAAATTTTGTTACATTTGAATTTCAATAGGATATTTTACCATTGGATGGTGGGAAAATGATCCAATTTATTCTATATAGTTCATTAAATTAATAAATAAAAGGTATGTTTTTAATATTAATTAGTGTAATCATTGTTATTTTATTCATTATATGTATCTTGAAATTATTATATATATACAATTATTTAAAAAGTTTTGAAGAATAATTTATGGATGTGAATATATATTTTTTATTTAAGCATGACTATATGATTACTTATTTGTGTACATTAGGAGCTGACATTCCAGAAGTTTATTATAGCATCCATTAGTTATAGCTTACATTGAAGTATATGCTTTTAGGGTAATCAATACTAAGTACAGAGCCTACAATAATGTTATCATCCTATGTAAATAAACAATACAAAATCAAAAATGTGAGTGTAAAAAAATATATACAATTAATTGCAGTATATATATATACTGTAACAGGATGACATATAAATAATGATATGATTGAGTGACACTTGGGCAGGCAAATTCGACACGATCACAAGCATTTATCTTAACAAGCCTCATGTTGATGCATAGAATGTAATTGGGCACGTACATAGTAGATTGGAATTACTTGCCACATTTATTGACTTTCACAATTCATGATGAGCATACTGAAAAGCATTACCAATTTTAAAAACCTATCATTGGTAATGTAGTCTTTTTAGCAGTAATACTTCCTGTTTATCATTTGGATATAGTTTTTGATACCAGAGATTAAAAGAATATTTTATTTCATACTTTGGGCTGGTCACACTATTTAATACTCATAACAGTGCCACTAGAAATTCAGATTTGAGTCTATATCAATTTAATGATCATCTCATCAGCACTGAATAATGTGTAGGTTTATGAAACTCTTTCATGATATTGCACTATGTAGCTTAAACCTCTGATAAGTTGCTTAAATTTTTTTTTTCTTTCACGTGTCATAGCATCGACCGGGAAGAGAACCCGCAACCCGGGACAACTGCTTGTAAGGCAGCTGTGCTGACCACCGACGCTTGACTAAGTTGGTTAAATGCTTTTATGAAAAGTGAAGAAAAGCAAAAAAAAAATTCAATAACAGTTTTAGTGCACATAATGACAATCGTGTAATGTACTTATGCACTCTCTCAAACGATGTACTTTTTTCCAAAATGTTATATTACAACCATCAATAAGGTATGGGCATTATCTTTCTAGGTAATGATATTCAATAAAATGCACTACCTTTTGTTATTTACTTAAATAACAAAACAAAAAATATATATATTAATTTGCATGCCTAATCAGTGTTTGAATATAATAGTAAATAATAAAAAAATAAATGTATATCAATTTCCTTATTTAGAAACTGGATAATACATAAAACAAATGTACATTTTAGTCTGGGAACCTAAATATATAATGTTTACAGAGTATATAGATTAGTATTAATTATAAAATAAATAGTTAAATAAATGTCAATTGTTAACATAAGAAAATCATATGCCATGTATACACAGACTAAAAAACATTAATAGCAAGGCTTTTCTTCAGTGTTTTCATCTTTTGCTGACAAAAAAAAAAAAAAAACAGCAAAGGAGATATGTATATTAAAAGATAATACTTTTAAGTATTTCAGTGTTTATTCTTATATAGATGTTCTCAACGACTACACTAAATAATCATTTCTTTTAGTTCATTAATTAATCTTATGAACTTCTTGACTTGGTTGGAAGTATATAAGCTAATTCATAAATTATTATATATCAATATTTTAGTGCCATGATGTAGTTCATGATACTTCTTCACTGGTTGGTAAATCAGTTTATTGGTTGTGATTTTGGATTGTTTAATTGGTAGGTATCGGTAGAGTTTCTCTTTTTTTGTAGGGTTGATAGAGAGATTGAGCCAGTGTGGAGTGACTGTTTTCTTATTCATAAACTGATACCTTTCTTCCATGCTTGGGCAGTCTTTCTAATTTTAAGCTGGATAATGTCTGGATTAACCATACCAGCCAAGAGTTGGACCACTGGAGTTTTCAGCAAGCCATTCTGATGAAATTTAAACTACACATATTTGTTCATCATGTATTTTAATGACAAATATTAACAAGATTCCTCTAATTGTATATTTGTGAGATGGACTTCCACCATGGCAGGCTGAATGAATACTACATTCTCCAATGATGTCTTTCATGGGGTAAATGTTTTTCCAGTCTGCTCTCTGTTAGAAAAATGTCGTCACAGCCTTTTACAGGTTATCATATGTGTTTATCGATTAATACTTGAAAAATAAATTAGTCACCTCCATCCAAACTTTATCTTAATGTATCTCAATGGCATGTTTTTGATAAACATAAAAATAAATATAGAAATAAGGAAAGAAACTTGATAAAAAATATATTTTTGTTCTGAATCTCCTTTACTTCCCTTTTTCTTTACAATTGTTAATTATAATTAGTTGGAACTTTTTTTTTTAATATATGCTCATAAAATATTTATTGCGATTACATATCAGTATACTCATACTTACAATTATTGGAATAAATTTTATTCTTTTACTGCTAAGCCTGCTTTGTTGATAAATAGCTGTTATTTCTGGATTATTCTGCCTTCTATCATCTGATAGACTTGCATCTGGTTACACACTGCTATAATACAGATCAATTTTAATGAAAATTACAATCCAAAATTTAAAAATATAAAATTGCGATGTAAATCAATTTACTATTTTAAATGGACAGAAAGTTGGTTAGCCATATATTCAAAAATTTGCTTTCTTGCTTGAAAAGTTTTTTTTGTTAATGCAAATTTTAACTAATTTTGACATCATAGTGAAAATTAAAATCAAATTTTTAAAAGTATAAATCATTTTTCCTATGCTTTCTTGCTTGGAAATTATTTTTTTCTTTGCATTATATTTTTAACTATAGGTAAACTTCTAAAAGCGTAATGAACCCCCTCTATTAATGTCATTTTTTATGTGCAAATTATTTTTGATAGCATTAATCAGTTTGCTAATTCTCATTTTCAGAAGCTCTCTAATTTTTTGTATACTCATGACCTGATGGCTAATAGCTTTTGTTGTAATATTTGCATCATTGATAGTTTTATAGCTTCTTTTTTTTATGGTTGTGTTTAATTTTTATTATTTTCATAATTATAATTAAGATTATTAAATGTGTATACCGAAATATTAAAAAAAAGTACAATATACTATTAAGTGCAATTAATTAAATAAATATGTGACTTTTTTCGCATTAAATAGTGAAGCTATAATTATACTATACTGTATAATAGGTCTCCTTAGTGCTTTCGATATTTAATGTTGGAATCTCATTCTCATAGCTTTGTGAATGAAGACTGTTGTGATTTATTGTACACATATGCAAATGAGTTTGAATTTTTAATTAGTCGCATATTTATAATTACAATTTTTACTAGTGAAGAGAAAAACAATGTGTTAATTAAATAAACAAAGTTGGTACTTTAAAGCCGTACAGAATATGACCAAGTTATCTTCTTTATAACATTTTCTTCCTTTCACACAACTTAATAAGGAAAAATGTACAATTTGTTCATAGAAGTTCATTGTAATAGACCACACTGTATTTGTATATTGTTGATTTACGTTGATTAATAAAAATATTTTCTTAAGTTAATAGTTAAAAATTTTAATGTTTTGGATTTATATATACAATTGTTATTTGTTACTTTTATCTTCATTTTTTCATGCTTTCTTTGCAATTTATTTTTGTAATTATTTCTGAAAATGGCTGATTTGAGGTTTGACCAAAACATTGACTATTTTGAATACATTTTTTCATTCAAAAGATAAAAAGAATACTGTGGTTTCTCTGTACGTTTTTAGTTTATGATTATATATATGAATATATGATTTAAAACATTAAACACACTTTCTATTCACCTAGCAATGAAAATAAGTCATTTAGATATTACTGTGATTGCTAATTCTTGAAAGATAAACAGCATATTACAGGGTTCCATGACCTTTTGCTATTTGGCTGCATCTAATTAGTAGAACACATACTACAGGAATGATTAATAAAATTTATGAAAATCTGTTAATTTCATCTTTTCATGTATATATTTATAAATTATTCTTTGTTGTGTGTTTATGGTTTGATTATCATCCGGACAGCCATCATAACATCTGATTGACTGTCAGATAAGCATTATAACGAGTACAAGAGATTTCCAGTCTCAATTTAATTTTAATTTCAACTGTCCGCGCTTCATAAAAATAAAAATATTACTTATTAATTATAATTAAAAAAAGCTATTGGATTTTAAGCAGTGTCCGCGCTTCATAAAAATAAAAATATTACTTATTAATTATAATTAAAAAAAGCTATTGGATTTTAAGCAGTTACACCTTTCGTATGTCCAAATAATAACAAAAGCATTGTTATTTGCTTAATTTTTATATACATCAAATGGATTTATATTAAACATGGAACAATTAAAATTTCTGCATATGCAGAAAGAAACAGCAAATTTAGCAAATACATGAATATCATTTTTCATATTTTCATATAAAATAATTGTCTTCTATTTTACGTAAATGGTTCATTAGTATATATATTTTTTCTGAATTGATTGATGATGTTAAACATATAAATTGACAAAAGTTTTTCTGAAACTAAATAATCCATTAGAGGAGAAAATGTAAGTGTAAGGAATTCTTCAAATTTCACACCTTCTACAGGGTGGTGTATAATGTGGTCCTAAAGCTTCCTATTGGCACAGTTATCCAAGCTACAATGAGAAATTGGACTGTATCGAGTACTATGACAAGTTCTCATAACATTAACTTAGTGTGAAAATAAGGAAACTTATGGCTGTCTATATTATTCTTCGTGTATATATCTCGTGATAAACAGAGCAGCCAAAAATTGGAAAAATATTAATTACAACTAACAATTTGCCAAGCGCTTTCGGTACGTTGTACCAGAATCATGGTGACATATTGGAACTGAACGGTTAATATCCCAGTGCATGCTCAATGTCGGCATGATTTTGGTATACTTTACTGAAAGCGCTTGGCAAATTGTTAGTTGTAGTTAATATTTTTTTAATTTTCGGCTGCTCTGTTTATCACGATTTATACGTGAAGAATAATTTTCATTATCTGGTTGTCTGTATTGTAATTTGAGTGTACATTTTATGGTTTTTGCAAATTATATTTTTTATAGATTGCTTTCATTTAACACACCTTTGCCATGAATTAGTTTTTGCTTGCATTTATTTAATATAGTTCTTTCTATAAATGGTTTATTTTTTAAAACGTGCTTTCAATTATATTCATTTGACATAGTTTATTTTCTTATTGATTATTTTTTAATATGAGACCTATTTATTCTGCATTGCTTTGCTTGCTAAATATATTATTTTAATTTAATATATTCTTTATATTAAATAAATTCTGTAAGTAGAATGTAATTATTATTTCATATTAATTAATCATTGGTATGTTCTATGTGGCTCTATCCAATGGGGCGATGACATGCTAGAGGTGTACCTTTACTAAATGTATTGTCTACATTATATACATGTATCAGGTTATTAAATAATATGTATACTGCATAAAGCATTAATTCACCCTTTAGCTAGAAATAAAATAGATTTTACAAGATCCAGCAGTAATTTTTATTTTCAGAGGGGTTTTTTTTTAGTTGGCACCCCCTTTCACACCTGTGATACAGATATCATCAGAATCTAGGGGGAAAAAAAGTTGAAAATAGCTGGCACATTTAATAAATGTTAATACTATTTAATTTATATTGTTAATTAAAATAATTGGCATCTGATTTGCAGAATACATTCTTTTAGTATTTGAGTTGTAGGTGATGACATGGAAAGACATTCTAGCTGAAGTAGAGATTTTAGATTTAAAAATTAATTTAGCCCTAGTTTTTCATCATGATAACATTTTTTTGAATCCTGATGGTTTTTATTGATTATAAATAAACAAATAAAAAAACTATTTATTAAATATATAAACAGATTAATAAGAGAAAAGCTTAAAGCAATTATTAATTTAAACTGTAAAATAATGTGAAAGTTTCAACTTTCTTTCAGTAATCTTTTAAAAGTTTGATTTGTGACAGCTGAATTTTAATATCAGGAATAGCATATCTTATTTCTGTATTTTGTTTTTATTGCAGTGCAGAGCAAAACCCAGCTTTCATACAAATAGTAATATGAAATAGGAACAAACAACATTTTTTGCAAATAAATTTGGATATTCTTTTTTAAAGTCATATCAAAACTCATTTAATGGAAATTCATTAAATTTTAATTTTATTTAGCTATTTGATGTCAAAAGCCTGAGATGTTTTATATTCTAAAGTAAACTGCTTCTCTGATTTATCTTTAAGCAGTTCATTATCATAATAAATATATATATAAAATTACAATATATCTTTTTTTTTAAAAAAAAAGAAAACTTGTTTTTTTTTTTTAAAACTGAAGCAAACTTCATAAAAAAGTATCAATGTTTTGATTATTTTCTATAATCTTTATCAAGACATAATTAATCTGCAACATAGAATAAAAACAGAAATGTGCAAATGAAAAACAAAATTATATACATATAAAATACATCAAACAATCATCATCATCAATCATTATCAATCCACTGCAGGATGAAGGTCTCTCCGAGTTTAATCCATCTTCTCTGATCTTTAGCTTCTCTTCTCCATATCACCCCTGCACACTTTCTTATTTCATCCATCCATCTCACATGTGGTCTCTTTCTGGGTCTTTTACAATCTCTTGGAATCCAGTTTAAGATTTCAATTGTCCATCTATTATCATCTCTTCTAGCAATATGTCCAGCCCAACTCCACTTCAATCTTATAATTTTTTCAATGAGGTCAGTAACAGCTCAACAAATATAAACAATAATATTTTACAATTTATTTATTTTTTAAATAGAGAATGAAGTTATTAATATTATAAAGATATAGTTTTTTAGATACTATTTCATTCTAAATTTTTTACATATTAAAACTTTTATTTGTGTATTTATTTGGTTTAAGACGAATTATACCTTGATAAAGATTATATAAAGTAATCGAAACAATAGTGATATTTTTTATGAAGACTGATTCAATAAATAAACGAAACAAAACAAGATTGTTAAAAAAGATATTAAAAAAGATATATAGGGATTCTATATATTTATCACGGAACTAAACTTTAAAAAGAAGAATGAAGCCAATTTTGCTAAATTAAATTATTCACTTATACGACTTTCAGTTTGAATAGAATTTATTGTGAAACTGAACTATTTGTTTAGTATAATTATTACTAAAATTAATTTTAAATATAACTAAACTAGCCAAAAAAATATTAAAAACTTCAAATTTATTTAAAAACATGTAAAAATATGTAATTTTTCTATACACCTGGGTCTTGTTTTATGCGGATTATTTTAATGCGATTCATGTTTTTTCTTAATATCTTTCATATTTCACTATATTTATTAGATATCAAGAAATTTAAATTATTAATAACTTATTTTGACTTGAAACACTTTTTTTCTTTCAAAAATAAAACGTTATATTAGCAGCTAACATGAATATGGCCTGAAGATGTATTTAGAATCTTAGATTCTATTTAAATAACCTACTTATATTAATGAGTAAATAATAATAATAATAGATTTATACGTACGTGTATAAAAATATCGGAATAAATATTCAAAAATTTTAAACTTTTAAAAACTATTTTGTTAGATATTAACAGAAATAAATTTTTTTTAAAATTTTTAAAATAAATAATAACGAAGATTTTATTGATTTTATAAACTGAAAATAATCTTTCTAATGATAATGTATAATTTTTTTGTTTTGATTATGATCTCATTTTTTTAATATAAAAACAGAAAACCATTAACACAGCTGAAAATTGAAAGTGACGCTAGTTGTACCACACGTCACGAATCTGATTTTTTATTAGTTCACAAATGAACGCATATTATAAATAGCAGTAATGATTAAAATATGTATGAAAAAGTGTAAACTTAAATACTTTAGTTAATAAAAAAAGTAAAAAAAGTTTATCTTGTATTAAGTTTTTTCAAATATTTGAAATTTTTTATTAGTCATACTTTATTTCCTTATTTTTTTAATGCGAATTTTAAAGTAATTTTTTCTTTGCTTTTATGCGACTTCTGAAAATTACTGGAACATATCCCCCATTTTTCAAGGTAAGTTACGTTTATTTTTATGCGATTTCTTTTGTGCGCGTTTTCTGAGGAACCTATCTACCACATAAAACGAGACCTAGGCGTATTAGAATAACTTTTTTTCCCCATGCCATATATTTAAACCTTTTAAAACATGATATAATTATAAAAATAAAATGTATTTATATTTATTAAATCAGAATAACTTTGAAACAAAAAGAATGCCTTTAGACTAAATCCTTTGCTTTGCAAATAAAATGTAAACATCATTGTGTACAACTTGAGTTCTATGACTTCATTTTTGCATTGTACAGTTTTCTCATTTATTGATAAATTCTTCATTTACATACAAAAACTAAAATATAGATTTATTACTGTTCTATTGAAACTGTTCAAATATTATTTCAAAATACTTGACGTATTTGTTTAGAAAGAGTTAATATTGAAAGATTTGTAAAGCCAATAATTATTGTTATTTTTTAATAAAGAAAAGTTATTCATTTGATATTATAGTTACTGTTTATAGATGAGAAATGATTTTTCAAATTTTCTTATGAATTTTGCAATTTAATTCTGTACGGTTTTAAATGTTTTGGTAGATTCACAGTGCAGGAGATTACAAAAAGCTGGTTTATAAAAGCAGAAGCTTATCAAAATGCTTGCATGCTCATACACACACACAAAAAATGTCCGAATGATTTAAAAACATCACATATTGTGTTGTAACCATTTCATTGTAAAATGAAAAGTTTTAAAAGTGAATGGAAGATAATTTTTACATATTAATAAATAGGTCGTTTTGAACAGACCTTTAATATTATGCCATTTTCTGTCAATATTTTTGAACACATATGGACTCATATGATACTATAGCTTAAATTAAAAATGAGAATTTTTTTTATTTAAAAAAGACAAACACGAATAATAGATATTGCTTTCCATTTATAAATATAATATCTGAATCTCCTATCAGGGTTCCAAACAATAGTTTGGAGTTCAAAGCTATAATATTTGAGTCTACTATCAGGGATCCAAACAATAATTTGGAGATCAAAGCAAAGGCTTAACAAGATTTTGCCATTCAGTTGCTAAACTAACACACAAAAGAATTGGCATAATGTGGCTAACAGAATAATGGTCATTTGTCTGGATTGAAAATTTCTGTTAATTGCCTCTGTTTCTCATTTTCTCTCTTTTCTGAATGAAGGCATTCTCTCTGCATGCTGATATTTGCCAAGAGCTTAGAGATAATTTAACAGAAATTGTTTTTCTGTATCTTACAGATTTTTTTTTCTATTTCCAAAATAGTTTTCAAATTAAAAATTATAAAAATTCAAAATAAAGACCAATTTTATTAAAATCAATGCAATTAAAACTTTTCCAACACAAAAAATAGACACTTCATCAAATACCATAAATCTTTGATATTGTGGGGTATTACTCAGCTAGGTATGGAAGAATCGAAAACTAATATTCACTTCGTTCATCCAATACTAGAGTCATAAGATTTTATATACTGAAATGTGAGCTATGCCAATCCCTTTTCTTTATGGTTTATTTAAATAAATTTTTAATACATATTTTAAATCATTTATTAAATCTGTAAAACTAATTTTATTGTGGAACCCGAAATTGGCAAAACTCTTGAGTTTCCTGAACACAAGTTGGTAAACACTAGAAGAATTATTCTAATTTTTAGTTAAATATCAACTATAATAGCATTTTTCATCTTATATTCATAAAGTTAAGAACTAGTTATTACATAAAAAATGTATAAATTTGATTATATAATAGTTGTATATTGATAGCAGATATATTATGACTGCACTGCTGTGGATCACAGCCTTTTCAAGTTCTTGGAATAAATAATGCAAATTGAGAATATTCGGATGGGACACCAATGACTTCAATAAATTATATTTTCTTAAAAAAAGTACCTTATGTATAATTATGTATGTTTAAATATAAAAAAAATATTATAAATTAAAATCATTATTTTAAAAAAGAAAGAGAATTTAATTTTATATTACACTAAATAGAAATTATTTAATAATATATCAGTGCACGACCTGCCATAGCAGTTGAAAAATATATATATATATTGCTCTACAATAGAAATTTAATGCTTAAATTATACAATATTTATTTCAAAATAAATGAAAAACACATGTGAGTGAAAATAGAAAGAGGTAGACATTTTTCACTTAATCTTCTACCGTTAATCTTTTTTTTTTTTTTTTTAGAAATTAATCTGGTTACTTATAACATAATTTTTCCTTTATTCTGATAGAGATTTAAAATGTGTTCTTAAAATACAATGACAATATTTATTTGATGACTAAAATTATATGGTTCCATTTAAAACCTATAAATTTTCATCTCTTTTATCGTTTTCTAGTGATAATAGGATTATTTTTTCTTCTTCAGTATAACTCTTTAGAGCTCCCTAATTGCAAAGCATGTTGGGAATTTTTTTACTGTTTTTCTAATTCTACAATTGAAAGGAGTTATTTAATTTTCAGTTTTTAATATTTATAAAAGATTATTACTTTCTAGCCTCAAATGAAAGATAAAAGTCTTAGTTTTAAGCCTTTTTTTTATATATTAAATTATATATATATTAGTTATAATATATATATAACATTAAATGTGTACCTATGCATGATGTGTGTGTGCATAATAGACTTTAAAAAAAAAATTACCTTCTGAATAGTGGTAGCAGATTTTTCAAAAGTTTCAATTGTTTTAATTAACTTTATTTTAAAATTGACTTAAACCCCACTATTTTTAACATTAAATGATTTGTCTACAGAATAGTAGATATGCAAAAGTCAAACTTCCAGGCATACTAACCACATCAGCTCTAGATTTTTAGTATCCATTAACACTAAAATTAGCAGAGAGAACTTAGTATACATACAAATATTTAGCACAGAAATAGAAATATATCCTATTGTAATTTTTTTAAAATTATAAATAAATAATTACATTAGGGTATATTTCTATTTTTGTTATATATATATGCTAAATTAATATGGTAAATTGATCTCATTTCATAAATTGTGTGAAGGCAATCAGATTTATCTGATTTTAATTATAGTTGTAGTTAGTCTGAGTATCATTGTTCTAGCAATAACAAAGAAATATGTAAAACAATGGAATAAATCTCTGTAGAAAAGAACATACATTATCAAAACAATTTTTGGGGGTTTCTTATTTAAACTTTTCACAAACAATGGGTTTTTGATTTTGTCAAATACCTTCTTGAAACTCTGTAATATGATTTGGGAATTTGTATGCTTTGGACCATTTTAAGTTGGAACCTTTTTAGTTCATTTTATTTCTTTGCTTGGAATTCTTACAGCTACAGACTTTTAATATTTTAAAAAGGAGGATTCCACTTAACATTAATAACTTTCAAAATAATCCAAATGATGCAGAGAAATACTGTTTTGAGAAACATGAGAATATTGCATTTATTTTATAGCTTCCCTATTTATCTTATTTAACTATTATTTAGCATTTGTAGGCCACTTGAACAAATGAGGGATCAGTATTTTTCATTTACGACTTCTCAGAGAGCTTAAGATATGCTTCTAAAAACTGTTCAAATATACTATTTTACCATAAGTATCATGGGCAGTTATTTTATTTATCTGCTATAGGTAGAAGAGCAAATTGGTTTTTTTTTATTTAATATTTATTTAAACTGAAATGTAAATGAATTGTGATCTTATAATTATGAAATTAGTATCAGAAAAAGGTGGCATGATATGTACCAATAATCATGAGTATAAATTAAATGGAAGCAGCATTGAAAAAAATTGTAATGAATTTGAAATAAATATAAACTTGAGTAAAACTAATGATAATGAAGTCCTGAAGCAGATCTAGAGATCTATTATGTTGCTGATGGAGTTGGAAAATAATTGAAATGGAAATTACAATTGTTGCTAGAAAGAGATGGATTCTGTGAATCACCGATATTGGAATTTTTGCTATTTGGATTTTAAAAGAAGTTAAAAAGTTGAATGGATATAATTAAAAATATAGAATAATGGATGAAAAATAGTTATTTGTAAAGAAAATTAAGAAAACAAATGGTTATATATTCTTAGGGATCGATTAGAAAAAATATTACTAGAGAACTATAAAAGATAAAAGGCAAATAAAAAGAAAGAACTTGATAGCTAATTTTAAGAAAAAGGATATTTAAGTATTTTGGGGCAAAACAATTTTGGAAAAGAAACAACTATTAATGATTATAAAGTTGAAATTTATTTTAAAATGAATTTGAAATATTTTTAATTTGAGAAATACTCTCATTTTCTAAACATAAGATAGTCTTTGAAAAGATAAAAATATTTTTTTCCTAAATTCATATATATAGACCAATCTAAGCATTTAGAAATGAGAGCGTAAAGGTCTTAATAACTTTTAATTCCATTTACTATTATTAATGAATTGACATTTATGAAATTTTTACAATTTATTGCATATCAGTATGAGGGAATCATCCTGACACATGTTCTGTATGAATTTATAAAGCTGAAGATTACTTTCACTTTCTAAACACAAGATAGTCTTTGAAAAGATAAGAAGGAATCTACCTTATGTTTTTTACCCAAATTCATATATATATAGAACAATCTAAAGAATTTAGAAATAAAAGGTGATTTCCTTATGACTATTATAAATAAAACATGGTGCTAGATAAATAAATAATTAATTATATTTATATGCTGACATGCAATAAATTGTAAAAATTTCACAAATCATGTATTAATATATAGTAAATGGATTTACGTGATTGATTAAGACTTTCATGCTCTCATTTCTAAATGCATTAGATTAGCCTATATATATGAATTTAGGTAAAAAAGATAAGGTGCATTCATTCTCATCTTTTCAAAAACTCTGTCTTGTATTGTATTCCTCAGCTTTAAAAATTCATACAACATATATGTTGGGGACAATTCCCTTATGACTTACAAATTAAACATGATGCTAAATAAATAAATAATTAGTGATATCTTATAAATAATTACTATTAATTACATAACTAAAATTGTTGAGTATATATCTTCATGACAAAAAACTAAAAAAAAAAAAAGTTTTTTTTTTTAAACTATTTTTTTACAAGTTTGAAGATACATTTTTTGTTTCGGCTTTATGATATAACAATTTTAAATACTTATAGATACTAATTTATTAAAATTAAGCATTAAAAGAATCATAAACTCCAATATTAAACTATCTGACTTGATTGATGATACTAAAATAGCAGACATTATATGTATATCAAAATTTATATTAATAATAATAATAATAATAACGTTTACCATCTTATTTAATTAAGATTTAGCTTTATAAGTTTACATTATAAATTGTTAATAAAACAAATTGCAAATAAATATTTTGATTCATAGATTTTAATTTTTATAAGCATATGTCTATATGTATATTCTCTGCCAAAAGATGTTGAAATAACGGCAAGAGGGGTAGTACTGTAATTTAAAAATAATCGGTTTTAGCATCATTAAAAAATTTTTTGTAAGCATATATCAATAATTTACAAAGCACAATATTAACTGAAATCTCTATAAAATATATTTTGAATGGGCTGCAAAATGTACGCTTTTCTTTATTTAAAGGAGTGTCATCATCATCATCAACCATTATCAATCCACTGCAGGATGAAGGTCTCTCCAAGTTCAATCCATCCTCTCCGATCTTAAAAGAGTGTAATTGAAATAATATAACTATTTAAAATATTTATTAATTTTTATTACAATAAAGTTTAAAAGTTATATTTATGCTTTTATAAATTTATTTAACGCATATTGATTACGTAAGTAATATTTACTAAGGCAATAAACCTCAAGAATATACACTTGAAAATGCAAAGGTAGAGACCTCTACAGATCTTAACCACAAGCTTACTCTTTGGAAGAAAAGAGGGAAACTCTTCTTTAGTTCAACCTACTTTCTATGAAACTGAAGCGGTTAGATCTGAGAGCGCGAAGGTTGAAGTAAAGAAGGGTTCCCCTCTTTTTTTCCAAAGAGTAAGTTTGTAGTTAAGACCTGTAGAGGTCCCTACCTTCACACTTTCAAGCGCATATTCTTGAGGTTTATTGCCTTATAAATATTATTTCTGTTTTTATGAACATTAATAGAACAGATTTATATGTTGATGCATAATCTATCTTCATGTAATTAGCATCTATTCTATGATTATATAAAATTAACTAATTTAGTTTAAAACAATGTAGAAATTTTTTTACAATAGAATATAATTAAGCATTCTACTTATAATTTCATATAAAAAATTTTTATTTGACTTTTCATGGTGAGTAATCAAAGCCAATGAAATAATTTTTTTGATTTGCTACGATCCAATTAAATCAATGTAAGGTTATTTGGGGGCAGGAGGGGAGCATTATGTATATATATCTGTCAAAAGGTGAATTTTCTAGAGTAGTCTTTGATTTAAACATTCTGCTATGGTTAAGTTATGCTGCTTGAAGACAGATTTGATAATTTAAGAAATTTTTTTTTAAATTGTTAATAGTGTTATATTATTTGTTATTCCTTAATCCTGTTTGTATTAATGATAGTTTTACTATTAAATATTCATCAATCATTTATTGCTTGATAATTTTTATTAAATCCATTTTTTTCTTTAGTATTTATTAGTTTCCAGAACTGTAAGGAAATTTTACATAATTTTCAATTCATTTTAGTAATTTGTTTATGATATAAACCCATCTTTTTAAAACAAAATTATCTTCTTTCCAACATTGAGACATATTTTAAATTCTTTAAAATAGTTTCATTATACATATATATTTTCAACGACAATTCTCAAGAGAGATCGCCTAAACAGTATATAGTATGTTTATATATGTAAAATATGAAATAACTAATGGTTTATTTTCAAATTTAAAAATAAACCAACTTCTAAAAATAAATTTGTTGATTTTTGTTTTCCTTGTATATTTTTTCATTTTCATGTATATGATACAAGAAGTATTTTGTAGATTAAAATGGGAAGCTCCAAAGTAAAATTAAATGGAGATTATTTAAGTCATGCAGTTGAGGGGATTGTTTTTGCAAATAATGCTTTACAGCTTCTGGACATGTTGCAACAATTGTATCAAGATAAAAAAAATAGGACTAAAAACAAATGTAAGAAGACTAAATTAATGTTTAGTGAATTTTCTTGAAGAAAATGAAGATTCATAATGATAAATTAGAAGTTTACAACTACAAATACCTAGATTAAATTATTAATACAGATGGAAAACAATGGAATATAATTAATCATAAAATTAAACTTGGTTGGAATGCTTTTAGTAGAAATAATATTAAAAGAAAAATGCCCATGTGTTTGAAAAGGAAGGTTTTTGATAAATATATTTTACTAGTTCTTATTAATTTATAGAAAAGTAATTCAAACATCAGATCAATTAATGAAGTATGGAGAGATGTACGTTAGGAATAACAATAAAAAACAATATAGCAAACACATTATTGAGTATCATTGAAAGAATTAATAAACTGAAGTGGAGCTAGGCTAGTTGTATTGACAGAGATGATAATAGAGGGATAGTTGAAATCTTAAACCAGTTCCCAAGAGATTAAGGACCTAGAAAGAGACTATGTGAAATTGATGGATGAAACTAGGAAGTTTTCTCATACGATATGGAGAAGAGAGATTATAGATCAGAGAAACTGAATTAAACTTGGGTTTACCATCTTGCAATGGATAGATAATGATTGAAAATGATATTGATGAATGGGAATAAAAAGAAATTATTTGCATACTAGAATATGAACATTTTGAAAAGATGCATTCAAAAATTAATGTCAGCAATAAAATTTTTCAATTTGTCTTTAAAAACTGTATTTTGATTTATACAACTTCTTTCTATACTTGTTCTTTGCTTCACTATATAAATTCCACATGAAAGTAAATCGTGCTTTTGGACTTTTTTCAATTCATTCATATGTTTTAAGATATAAAATACAATATTCCCATTTTTTTTAAAAAATTGTATAAATTATATCCATATACAGTTTCAAACATATTTCAGAAATTTGAAGCAAAAAAACATCAAAAAAAAAAAAAGCAAGAACAGTTCTGCACTCTAATGTCAACTATTATAATTTTAAGAAATCAGAAATTATTAGACACCTTATAACACTGAAATCTCCATTTTTAGACCAGTTTCTGACTTTGAATTTAGTATTGCAGTGTTAGAAAGTTATTAACAGTGTGCTTAAGTTTCATTTACTATTCAGATTAAATACCTGAAAATTGAAATCATACTTTACTTGAACAATTATATATATATATCATTCCAATTCAGTATATGTATTGGTCCTTCACACTATTTTATTGACTGAAGATTTATATCCTCATTAATTCTTGAGCTCATGCAATATGACAAAATAAGAGCAAATCTAAGTTTACTATCATCTGCTGAAAATTCGAATAATCACTAATTTCCAGACATCTAATTGTAACCTGAAGATGGGGATTTAAATGCAATAAGGTGTCTGGAAATCACTGATTTATCAATAGATGTCAGAGTATTATGTATCGGCTCGTATTTTATCAAATTGTGTAAATTGGAGAATCAAGTGATTTGCTGTTATTATTAACATTTCTATTCAGGGAAATAAGGTAACTGCAGTTGATAATTAACAGAGAATGTTAAAATATATAGATTTTAAACTGGTACTTGTGTTCAAAATCTTGGGCTGATTTGTATTTCAGGTATTTAGCGTGAATAGTAGTAAAATGGAATTAAAGGTGGTTGCTGGATGTTCGACTGTGTGCTTCTATCTTAGAATCCTAAAACTTCATTCATAAGGAGGAACATCAGAAACATCTGAGAATCAAGATTTAAATGTAATTAATTGCATGGTAATCCTTGATTACTGAATCTTACTGTAAATGGTACTAGAGTAAGGAAATAATCATCTTACTGTGTAAGTTGGATGGCTGTTTCATTTGTATACTTGATCGCATGCTAATGTGCTAAATTGGGGCAAAGCTTTTTTACAAATTTATGTAATAATGATAGTAATCACACCAGGGACTATTTTATTTGTAAATATATTACAGCTAAACTTCTTTAATGGTATTGATCAAATTTCCAGTTTCATCATTTACCTATAATCCAACTTTATCTTGATTTGTTTAAACAGTCATTTATTAAAGATATTTTTCTTTGTAATTAAATAGTGTAAAATTAATTAAAAATGGATGCCATTTTCAAAGTTGAAAGGCTTTTCTTTACAGGTATATTTTTGAAATCTTTCTAAAGATATTTCTTTTTTCTCTTATTCTACATATTAGCTGAGTTATAGCTATGTATAAAGCAGAAAACTTAAAACAATTGTAATTTATTATCTTTAAACTAAATAAATTTATATTATGAAGATAAGATTCATGCACATACATGTTTGAGAATTAAAACAATGTATTAGTAATTAACCATGTAATCATATCATGAATGTTGATGCGTATTACTGCTAACTTCATTTAAGAATTATTCATTGTTTCATAAAAGATTATGATTTAACATCTGCTATGAAGCATTTATTATTTTAAAATTTATTTATTCTATTAATCTAGGAATATTTGTATATGTTGAGTATATTTGATTCCATATATAGTAAAGCAAATCTAATCCACACAATCATTGTTTGTTTTTTTTTTCACTAAAAGTGTTTTTTTTTTTTTCATTTTATAAAACCAGATGTGCATAAATTTCACTCTTAAGAAGTTATAAGTATTTTAATTGTGTCAGCTCTGTCTCTGTTTAATATTTTGAGTTTGCCAAATTCACCACTCATATGAATGTGACATCTATTTAATAATATAATTAATTTTTTTATTTTTAATACTTTGATTTCATTCTAACTATTCCAGTGTAGATTGGAATAATAATAATAAATGCTAATATTTACTTTTAATTATTTTCTTTTTTCCTCTTCCCGTATTTTGTTGAATAACAGCAAAGTTCATCACCGGTTAGAATGACATCTCTTTTCCAAGTGATGAAGGCTCCATGATGCTACTATTGAACCCTCCCTTACAATCAATGCATTGACCCTTTGCTAACCATTGGATCAATTTTAGGATCTTTAACCTTCATCTAATTATATCTAGATGCTATTTAATCTTGATACTGGATGGCTATCTATTTTGAGTTAAAGGTATGGGATCAAAAATAAAAATTCTAAACATTTTGTTGACCTGAACAAATATCTAAGATTCACCTCATCAGATTCAAACACCTACTTTGTGGGAATGGAAGGTGGACAGATAATCATTACTCCTCAAGATTTTTAAAGAGATCATTAATATTATCACTAGTTTTTTTTTGACTGGAATGGAAATAAAGTATCAAGTATAACGATCGAAATGAAAGTGAAGATCGAATCTAACCGCAAAAACAATATCTGCAACTACCAGGGCGCCATCTAGGCATTTGAGCCTAGAAAAATTTATAAAGTAGGCAGATACGCGCTGTTAAGATTCCACTTTATTTAAATATTCCGATCGTTAGCCCAAGTCACTAGCTCAGTGAGTAGCAGAGATAATAAAATATAAATTTTATATCTTAAATATAAAAGAATAAAAGCCACTGCCAGAAATTAACACATAAAAATATTTATTTACGCACATATAAAATCATTCTAAATTCGAGGAATAAGTTTAACCTTTAGATTTTTATATTAACTTGTAAATTTACATTTAAAAAGATTTCAATAAGTTTAATTTTTATTTAGTGAGTCGAGTATGAATAGACTATATAAGTCTGCATTTGAAAAGAAATTATTCTTTCCCTTATTTAACCTTAGGCCAAAAGTTCGTAGTCAAAATGGCGCCAACCCATCTGATACATTTATGTATTCAATGTAGCATGAAAATATGACAACACAAAATACTGTACTGTCAGGAATGTACATCTGAACAGTAAGTAGAATTAGAGAAGACATTGACTCTCCACCAAGAGGAATGTTACATCTGTTGGCAAGTAGAACAATAAACAAAAAACTCCATAGGAATGGACTGTGGTCTTCTGCCGACTTACGAACCCATCCATAGGCACACAGAAGTGTGTGGCGTATATATGCAATCCTGCCCGTAGCGGATCTCATACTACATCTACTAATTACACAAATATATCCAATCCATTGAGCCAATTCAACTACGAAACGAATAACCTAAGATTACCCTCCCTTAATATAATTTTACAAAACTATATAGCCATTCACACCCGAATTAAATTTAACATTTAGATACGTTCGCACAAATGAATTTTATAAAATTTGTTTTAAAATGTTGAGTATAGATCAGCTGCACAGATTTCACGGTCAAAAACATTCCAAATTAAACACAACCGATCAAAATACAAAGTCATCGATAAACGTCACTTGCATAGGGAATATACAAATCCCATTAGCATTCATCGTAAGATGCTGCAGTGATATCGTTGACCTATATATTCTAATCGAATGTGAAAACCACAACATAATCAACCGCTAAAGAATCTATGCAACGTCCATACCCAACCTTAAATTTCCTCATTTAAAATTTAAACAATAAATATTAATACAAATAAAATAAATAAATGGAAATTATTTTTTTTTATCAAACGCAAATATATAAAATTAAACATTTTCAATTGATTTTAAACTTAAAAGTCAGATAGAAGTTCATAAGCTTGAACGAAAGTTCTTAGTTATTTTTAAATTTAGAGTTCATGTCAATATAGCTTACAGTAGAAGAGTCCAGGTTCCTGTTTTTTAATTCCCGCGACATCTCCATTGGAAGATAATGTTCTGGAGGTAGCATTAGCTGGTTCCATTCTTGTATCACAGTCTTTTCATTTTATATTTTTTTTAAAACAAAAAAAAATGAGAGAGAACGGCAAGTGCGCCTTACCGTTCTCATCAAATCAAGTCCGAAAAAACTGTCTGGAACTCAATATTTCTCTTTTTATAGTAAATCTCCAGATTGAATGAACAAAGACGTCACTAATCCAAATTTTCGTTCGGGTCCGGGCTGAGGCTTGGTGCTTCCATTGGTCAAGCTAAAATCTCTTTATTCTCTTATCTAATTTACTCTCTGACTTTTTAATTAGACAGCTTTTGGATAATTAATAAACAATCATTTCCATTTACAGATTACAGGAATTAATTAATACCTGTTTTTATTTTTACTTACGTTATTTCTTTTTAAACTATTTTTATATTTAAATCTTTTTTTATAAAAAAAATACATTCAAATACCTTTTTTTATTTATTAAAAAAAAATATTTTTAAAGTTTAGCATCTGTGCGAATATATACGTTTAACAAACATTTTAATTTTAGCGTTTAGTTTTTTTTTCTTTTTAATACACTTATTTTTATATGCGAACGTAAAAGTTTTTATTTCAATTTAATGTAACGACATATTTATATATCGTTACACAAGATAATAGTTGAAAACTAGATGTCATGGGGTAGTTAACAATTGTGTCTGCCATGACCATGATCTGAGATTCAATTCAGAGCTATATTTGAACTTGAAAGTTTTTTATGATTATTAAACATCTTAAGCTTTTTTTTTTTTATGTATATTGCTAATTGGAGTTCAATCTTAATTTTTAAATTAATAACTAGCTATTATTAAGGAGAATAAAAGTTCTGGGTTAATAAGAATTGGTGAAATGGATATTATGCATTGATTATAAAAGACAAATATATCATTGTATTGTAGTATGAGATGTCTTTTATCATTAATATGAAAGAATTGTTATATCCTTATAGTTGCTGCATGTTAGTTTACTTTTTTGTTTATAATTCAATATTTTTATTCCTGTCATTAACTTTTCGATTGATGTCTATACAACAAGCAGTGCATAGTTTCATTCTTAAGAGATATTTTAGTATAATGATTTTATTCATTGCTTCTCCCTCATGTTAAACTATTGACAAGGTTCACATGTATTGACATCCTTATTTATCATTAGAATTTCTATTTTATTGCTGGCAGAATAACTGACTGGAATGGTGGCAAGAATATTCTTAATTTATATACTGAACATCAGACCAAAAGCAGAGTTTTATACATGATAGTAATTAAATGTATAATAATAATTTAAAGCAATATGAAACTGAATACCTTGGTTTTCCTTTTTCTGAAATAATATCGGCTTATTTTTGGAACTTGTTACAGTGGTTTCCTTTTTTTTTTTAAAAAAAAAAATATATATAAATTGTATTTGCATGACCGGTGACAATGATTAATAATTTCATTTTTAAAGTAACTTAAAAAGGTCGTTCTCATTCATTAGTGTTCTATTTTTTTAAAAAAAGAAAATAAATAATATGTAAATAAAAACTTGGAAATAAAGCTTCACTTTTCTTAATTTTAATAACAAGCTATCTAATCTGTTCTTATACATTATATTATTTTGAATATTTTAAGTTTTATCTCAAAATGTTATATTTAAACATTTTTTTTTTTTTATTAATGTGTGTTTGAACATCTGTTTATATTGTATAATTTTTATGATATCCTTGACATTTTGTTCCTTTAGCTTTTATTTTTTTTCTATTTATTGTTGATTAGAAGTTATAGCTGCTATTTATGTCAGTATCTCTTTGTAACCATAACCTTTGATTTAAATTTTTGTAATTTTACAATTTTCTGCTTATATGTTTGCCAACACCCCCACAAACAATGTTATTATATAGATACAGTTCTCAAGTATTGCTTTCTATTAAATCTTTTTAGAATTAGTGGTGTTTAAATATATATTGTTTATCCTTAGTTACCAAGTTACGTCAGAGTAAAAATTTTGTACTTAACCATTATTTTTTTTTCTGTTTGAACATAGCTGGCAGTATTGAATGAAATTATTTCATGTCAAAATGTTAAAAATGTAATACTAATTTCCATTACTGAGAATAGCTTTGTCAGAATTTAAATTTTTTACAGCTGTTTTGAAAGTTATATTGGTTTATGTCTTTTTGTTTAAATTATAAACTTCTAATTATTTTAAAAGAAATACTCTATTTGACATCTTATTGATTTTTCTATTACTGATTTAAATATTTACTTATGTAAATGAAGTTAGAAAAATAATTTTATATAGAATAGTCAGTATTAAGTTTTTTTTTTCATATGTCATAGCATCGCTGGGAGGCGAACCCGCAACAACCGTTTGCAACCAACTGCGCTGACCTCTCGGCTAACAACGCTTGAGCTAAGTTTTTTGTTAGTTTCATATTTTTAAGAGTGATCAAAAAAAAAAAGTGCTAATTGAAACTGATCAATGATATGTACAAAACAGGCTGTAATAAATAAATGTGTATCCAACCTGTTTATCACTTTGCTTAATATTAGAAAAAATAAATATAGTTACAAATATTGAGATCTTAGGATAAATTGTACTAAAAGTAGTGTCAAATGATAATAAATGGTGATTAATGGTCATAGTATTCTATTGTTTTATTGTTCTATGATATTTATTTTAATTGCTTTTTAAATCTAATGTTGGGAGTGAAAAATTTTTTGTAATGATTTTTAAATAAGTTTTATTTTTCCTATGTCAAATCCATTGACTGGGAACCCCCCCTCCCCCGAGCTGCTTGGAAGGCAGCTATGCTAATTACTAGGCCACCAACGCTTGACTAAATAAGTTTTTACTTTTTTATATAAATGTTGTCATATTGTTATATAAGTTTGCTTATATATAAAACAATTGATATTTTCGCTAATTTATATTTGCATTTTTTTTTCGTTTAATTTATTAGGTTTTATAAATGTTTATGTTAGTATGAGAATTTTTAAATAAAAATTGATTTTTAAATTTTTTTTTTTTTATATGTGAATGTAGTGAGGTACAGTCAGTAGTGAGATACAGTCATGTATAGTCAAAATAAGAGTCGTAGATCACATGACCCAATTCTCTTAAGCTTGTAAGATATAATCACTGAGGATTGCCAATTCCTCAACAAGCTTTGTGATAAATGCTTAGCCAGAGCCAGCATTTAAAATATCTCTGTCAGGACCCCCCCCCCATTTCTGACCATGGTTTCGTGCTTTGGCACTCCTAAGCATTTATGACAAAGCTTGTTGAGGAATTGGTAATTCTCATTGATTACATTCATGTATTTATTCAGAACAATTGATGTAAAAACCATAGTGGGAGATAATTTTTATTTTTATCATTTTTGAGACTTTTACTTCTACAACTATATACATTTACTTTTACACAAGGATACTAAGACCTTACTAGACAAGACAGTTATTTCAAAGAAATGATAGATTTATTTCATATCTAATGGTCTCAAATTGTTTTCTTAAGCATCTGCATAGTATTTTTAAAACCATGCAGGCAGCATCATTCACTAATAGCTCATTTCAGCACTAAATGCTTGCTGCAGCAGTTTTTTCATCTCTAATAATCCAGAAAACATTTCATTATCCTTTATTAAGTTTTTTTCTGAAGATGCTTAGTTTTAGAATTTAGGCTTAAATTGTCGTCTATGAATGCCCAGAAATTCTCTGTTCAATTTTTTTTATAACACCATAAATGCAGTTTGAGTTTAATTCCAATTATTATTATTTTGACTCTTATTTCCAAAAATTCTTTTTTATTTTTTTTTTATGTTCATTTTGACTCAAAAATCTATAATACTCAACCATAAGATAAATGAGTTAAGATAGTTTGATTAAAAACAAATATTTTCAGTTTTAAATATAAGGACATAATTTGCTTAAATGTAATAGTAAATGATCTTCGTCCATCTTTCACAGACATATGTTGTAAATAATTGGTTTGAAGGCTTCAAATCTTTTCCTGTCATGTTCATAGGATCATCTGTCATTTTTTCTTTCTTATTATAATTTTTTCAAATATATATTTCTTTTTTTCTCATGTGTCATAGCATCGGCCGGGAAGCGAACCCGCTAACCCGGAACAACTGCTTGTAAGGCAGCCATGCTGACCTCCCGACCACCAATGCTTGACTATATATTTTTCATTTTTAGAATATTTTACAATCAAAATGTGACTATATTGCAGCTAATGATTTATAGATGAAAATATTCAAATTATGTGCATAAAACTTAGAATTATATTTAATCATAGTGTTTTTATAATTTCCTTTTTTTTTTATATATTTTAGTATTCTTAGTTTTTTTCCCATAAACTTATTTCTATAATTTTCTTAAAAAAAATTCATTGTTTTTCTTTATCTTGGATTTTTTAAGTTCTATTACTCTACATATTAAACATTAAAAAAATTAGTTTTTCAAGTTTAATTTTAATGACCTATAAATTAATTACAGTTTTATTAGATTTATAAATGAAAGAAATTGAAGTAAATCGAGATATTGCCAAATCTCTAGTGCTTGTTACAATACATAACCGACAGCCAATCAGATGTCAAGGATAGCTATCTAAAATGACATCAAACCTAAACACACAACAAAGATTTTACGAGAAAAGGGCTGAGATTTGGCAGTATCTCGATTTATTTCAGTTTTCAACTATTGGCGCTTCGCAAATTAAAATGAAAGAAATTGTAAAACTGAATGCTTTATTTATAGAAAAGAAAGATATAGATGAAGTGTAAACAATAATTGTCTTAAAACATTAGCAACTTAGACTTTGTCAAGGACTTCAACCTATTAAGCTCCAAATAATCAGAAATTATTATGATTGGACATATAACATCATACAACATCATATATAATCATAACATTTTGAAAAAAATAAAAAAAATTATAAAACACATAAATTTCAGAATTTTATTTTATTAGGGTTCATCATTATTACCATTTTAAACTATTATCAATCCATTGCAGAATGAAAATTCAACAAGTTTCTTCGATCTCTAACTTTTTTCCTCCACATCATACCAGCATACTTCCTTATTTCATTCATCTATTTCACATGTTGTCTCTTTCTAGGTCTTTTACAATCTCTTGGAATCCATTTAAGATTTCAACTGTCCATCTATTATTCTCTCTTCTGGCAATGTCCAGCCCAATTCCAATTTAGTCTCTTAGTTCGTTCAGTGATGTCAGTAACACCTATTTGTTCTCACCTATGTAGTTCATTTTCAATCTCTTCCTATTATTTCTAACATATATTTCTACATACTTTGTTGAGTAGTCTGAAATTTCTGTATTGGTCTTCTGTTAAGTGTCCAAGTCTTAGATCCATAATTAAAAATTGGTAAAGCATTTATTAAAAACCTTTCTTTTCTTGAAACCCTGAAGCATTACTTGCAAAAACTATCATCTACAAAATTTAGATGACTTAAATAATTTTCCATTTTCTTTTACTTTCTTAGCTTCCCATTTTAATTGACAAAATACTTATTGCAACACTGCTCCGGAGTCATCTGTCATACACTCTTATTGTTAATATTCATAGTATAAATTATGTAATCTAATCATTATTGCTGCATTTTTCTAAATATTCTTCAGAATGTGACAATAACCTTATTTTATATCGTAATTTAATGTCTTAATCATTGAAGAAATACTTATAAAATCAAATGCATTTTCATAATCTATAAATCCAAGGTGTAATGGCAGACTCATATTTATTGGTTCTTTCTATAACTTCTATCAATACTTGGATATGATTCACTATATTAATACTACTTTTAAATCTAGCTTGTTCTTTTGGCTAATTAAAATCCAAAGTTTGTTGTTGATAAGTTGTAATTATCTTGATAAAATTTTTGTAGAGAACTGATAAAAAACTTGATAGGTTGTTAATTTCTAATATCTTTTTTATCACCTTTTTAAAATATTAATATTAATACTGCTTTCTTCCAATCATCTGGTACATCTTTATTATTTCAACATTTGGTATCTAACTTTGCCTAAAGTTTTTCTATTTCTTCACTTGCTTGAAGATATCGATTATAATTCTATTATTATATGAAGCTTTTCCTTTCTTCATAAATTTAATTGTATATCTCGCTTCTTCATTAAAAATTTTGGGTGGTTCAAAAGATGTATTAATTGTAGGAGATACTTTTTCTTATTTTTCATTACTATATAATTCTTAATAGAACTCTTATACATATTTCATGATGTCCTCTCTTCTTAGCAGTACTGTAGTTCCATCTTTTTTTTTTATTGCAGAATTAAGTCTTCTACCAATACCAAGATGTTATTTTATACTTTTGATATTTTTATTTTCTTCTATAGCTTTCCTTTCTCTTTAACAATTATATATTTTTTATATTGTTATTAACTTTTTTTCATACTATTTTTCAAAATTCTAGATATTCAATCCTTCTTTTCTTCATAAATTGTCTTGTCTCCGTACAAATTTTACTGGTCTATTGCTGTTTTTCTGTACCAGCTATCTTTGTTACAGTTTTTAAAAGTGCATTATTTATCTTCCTATTGATTTTGTTCAAACTTGAGTCATCTTTTGCAATTTCTAATTTAAATTCATTGGAATGTTTTTGAAAGTTAGGAATATGTTTTGCTTAATAATTTTTGTCTCTAGTTTTTCATTAACATGTGTCTTACATTTCACTAATCGATGATCACTTTCTGTATTGAATTTATTAAGAACATTACAATCTTGAAATACATATTTTCTGTTAGTCAAAATATATTCCTATTCTACGGTATTTTCATTTGGATGCTTCCATGTCCATTTCCGTTTAGCATTTTACTCAAAGAAAGAATTCATAAAATAAAATTTTTCTTTTTCTACAAACTCCATAAGCCTTTCATTTCTATCACCATAACCATATTCCCAACAGCATTTTCATCTTTGAATTGTTTAACAGTTTTAGCATTAAATGATAATTTAAAAATGTTTGGCCTGATAAGAAACCTTTTGTATATATATAAAAATCTTCTATTCCTACATCACAATGAGAATTTGTTGAGGCATAAACGGGAATTATCTCTATTTGTATCTTATAATTAAGTTGAATAATTAATCTTGCCACTATGTCTGATATATGATCAATCTCTCCAATGTTATTTCACTTTTTCTTTATAATGAATCCTATTCCACTTGCGTTTCTGATTTTTATTTCTTTGTAGTACAATATGTGTTCACTTGTTAAATTGTCTCCACTTCTAACTTCACAAAGTCCAGTAATATCTATTTAATATTAGACAGTTCTTTTCTATTTTTGCAATCTTTCTTCACTTAAAAGTGATCTGCAGTTGTAAGTTCAAATGTCTTACCTATGCCTGCAATCAGGAGATTCTTAGCACTCTTTACCTTGTTCACCATCCACTCCATTTATAGTCTTCTGGGAACAAATGCCATGATTTAGTTTGTTTGCTATGATTGTGAATATTGATTTTAAAAAGAGTTTTTTCACACACCCATTCATTTTGTCTTCAAGAAAACTTGAGGTTGTTTCAGTTAAGAGCTATCTGGCAACTGGGAAGAAAAACCATGGTGTTTTTTGAACTCAGAGATAAAAATCCAATAAACTCACCACACTGACTGACACATTTATTAAAAACCTTTTCAAACACATATACCTATGTGTTTGAAAAGGAAGGTTTTTGATAAATGTGTTTTACCAGTTCTTACTTATGGGTTTGAGACTTGGACACTTAATAGAAGAGCAATACAGAGACTTCAGACCACTCAAAGAAGTATGGGGAGATGCATGTTGGGAGTAACAAGAAGAGATCGAAAATGCGATATATGGGTAAGAGAACAAACAGGTGTTACTGATCTCATTGAAAACATTAAAAAACTGAAGTGGAGTTGGGCTGGACATATTGCTAGAAGAGATGATAATGGATGGACAATTGAAATCTTAAACTGGATTCCAAAAGATTGTAAAAGACTCAGAAAAAAACCACATGTGAGATGGATGGATGAAATAAGAAAGTATGCAGAGTGATGTGGAGAAGAGAAGATAAAGATCGGAGATGGATTGAACTTGGAGAGACCTTCATTTTGCAGTGGATTGATAATGGTTGATAATGATGATGGTAGTAATAATAGCTGGAACAATAAGAACGTATGGAGTGGACATTAAGAATTTGCCCTACTCATTTCCTTAAGCAAGGGGAGTTAAAGGCTATTTTTAGTTAATAGTAAACTCATTTTTGTGATCTATTAAGGATAGATATATATATACACACTAATACGCTCAACACAGAATCCATTTTTAATATTTAAATATTAGAACAGAGAAGACTTTATTGCATAGTTTTTTAAGACCAATGAAACAAGGGGAATCAAAGGATCTTCTTTCAGTTACCAGTAACATTCTTTTTGGACTTATTATGAATATTACTCAGCACAGATTCCATCATTTTTAATAGTCAGATACTAAAATAGAAGATATTTTATGGCATAGATTTTTAATACCAATGAAACAAATATATATAATTTTTGCAATTTCTTTCATTTTTTAATTGTTTTTAAAATCATTCCTTTTCAATTAGCTGTAAGTCTTTTTAAAATTCTTCAATTTATAGTTTGTTGTCTGAATTACATTTTTATAAACAAATTATCAACAAATTATAAATTAAATTACCAAAATTAAATTAAACCATCAAACATATTGAATAAAAGTAATTGTGTATGTTTTAATTATTCTAATATTTAAAATTTGTAATATCATTGATAATTATAATAGTATGGTTAGTATTTTATGTAGCAAGTCAAAATTAATATTTAAATTACAGAATAACTTGATTGATGGGGTTATTAAATGTTCAGTAATTTGTGTTAAGTATTTCATTTCAAGATAAACATTGTTTAAAAAGTTTTTAGACAGATCTCAAATCTTATTAAAAATATTTTTTTATTATTGACATTGATAAGAAGTAGTTATTTAAATTTCTTATTTAAAATTTTTATGGCTATACTTATAGAAAAAAAATTCAGACCATCTTGCATTTGTGTAGTAAGATTTATCTTGCTGCTTATAATTATTAATATAAAGGATAGAATAGGATAATTAAAATGAATTTAAAAAAGTGAACAATTAGCTTATTTGAAATGTAATTTTTTTTGTATGCTGTTTATTTAACTTGTTACGTTTTTTTTTTTTAGTCTTTCCGTATAGATAAAATATTGTAACTCAATATTCATACATTTCCCAATTTCCAATCTAGTTGAAATTTTTTGTATGTTTGTATTCTCAAGGCTAATATATATTTTTTAGAGTTTGCAAACAATTTTAACAAATAATTAGAATTTAAAATTTTAATTATATATGTAATATGGATGCTAGTGGTATCTAACGACATTCTTTTTAATTTAATACTGAATGATTCATTGAAAACTGGATCACTCACACAGAATAATATATATTAAATTAAATGCTAAATTAGAAATTTCGGTAAGTCCATACTACATATAAAAAACTAAAAAGTAGAAAATAAAAAAATGAAGAAATACATTTATTCACATAAGTGCACTAAAGGGTAAAGAAAATAATTTTTTTTTAGATTTTATGTGATCAAAAATAAAAGCATGGATTTCTCATGCTTAGAAATAGTTTTAATTACTCTTTCTATCACTTTTTATGACTTCTTATCAAGCATGGGTTATAATTTAATGTTTTAAATTCTTGGTTGTGATTCTACTATGTATATATATATATTTCTATTTATATAAGTATAACTAAAAGTATTTCTAAACATGAGTGTCCCACACTTATTTTTGGTCATATAATATCAAGAATACCGTGAAAAGAAAATTTATTTTTTATTTCTTAGTGCATTTATATGAATATAAACATTAATAAAAAATGTTTTTTTAATATTTTATTTCAGCCTGAAGAATGTTAAAACACATGAATTGAAGAGATATGTGACAACTGTCTTCAAAACAGAAAATTTATTATTATTATTATTATTATTATTATGATGATGATGATGATGATGATGATGATGATGATGATGATGATGATGATATTACATATTAAACCACTAAACATCAAATGATCACCAGAGGCAAAACTTCATACAGTATAACCATTCAGTGCAAGCAAGAGTAATCAATGGATGAATCCATTGATTACTTTGGCTTGCACTTAGTGGTGCTACTGTATGCCGAGTTTTGTCCCTGTGTAATATTACAGATTCATTCATTATTTTAAAAATTAAAAAAACAAAAACAATCTACCTATTCACTATTGATGTTCCTGTGGTTTCATACTATGAAACTGCTAGCATTGATATTGATTTTTAAAATATATATATATAAAACTAATATCTTGCAACAAAGAAATAGTATTATTTTTTAAAGAGGAAGTTTTTACCATTTATTCCATTCTTAACACTATTTAAAATCTTAATATTTAGAACTATACTTCAAGTTTTAATTAATCTTCTTTTATATCTTGATATATATAAAACTTTGAATGATTTTGTTTTACTTTTTAAAAATATGGTGGAGTACAGAGTATGAGTTTAATGAATGATAATGATATTTATTTTATTAATTATAGTATCCACAAATAATGTTGGATATTGTTTAAATTATTAATTAAAGTATTAGGAGCAAGGCAAAACTCTTCATACAGTACTGCCACCCTGTGCTAACCAGAGTAATCAATGGATGCCAGAAGGCATGTGCATAAAATCCCTATCAAGGCAAAACTCTCCATACAGTAGTGCTACCCTGTGCCAACCAGTGTAATCAATGGATGCCAGAAGGCTTGTGCATAAAATCTCTATTTAAGACTAATTTAGTCTTAGATAGGGATTTTATGCACAAGCCCAACCAAAGTAATCAATGGATGCCAGAAAGCTTATGCATAAAATCCCTATCTAAGACTAGTTTAGTCGTAGATAGGGATTTTATGCACAAGCCTTCTGGCATCATTTGATTACTCTGGTTGGCACAGGGTGGCACTACTATTTGGAGAGTTTTGCCTTGTTTATAAACAATTATGTGCTAGTATAAGAGATGGTGATCATGTGATATTAGGAGCAAGCTTAAAAAAAACAACCCAGAAAGCACCAAACAATGTAAGCTATTGCATGAAACTGACACTGAAACTAGCATTACTGTTTTTAACAATTTTCTGTTTTATATTTTTATTAAGAATTAATTTGTGTGTGTGTTGAATTGTATTACATTTTTTCTAGAATTTTTCAAAATTTGATCACTAACAATTATTTGTTTTTGATGGTTATACTAGTTTTTTTTTTTTTTATTAAGGAAAAAAAAATGCAGGTGACTGATCACCCACTACATGATGTAAATACATTTGTTTAAAAGAAATTTTTAGATCATATTACAGTCAATAACCCTAGTCTTCCCCATTGATTCATAAGTCTTTGAATTGCCAAAAAAACTTCATCTATGTTGCCATGTCTTTGTATAAACCGCATCTATGGAATTTATACTTTAATCCGTTTCTGAATTTCTATTGCTTTCCTGTTCTGAGTTTTCTTCAAAATTTTCCTCTTGTGAGCTTATTTCTTCATCATCTATGATTTCTTCTGTTTCATCAGTACACACAGGACTAGTACTAATTTGTTGCTGCATTTCCTTTGGATAGCCATCTACTTCCTCGCTTCCAGAACTGTCACTATGAGCCTCATCGCTCCATTGCTCTTCTACATTATCAAGTTCTTCGACTGGATTATCAATCCAGAAGAAGAACTTGATAATGTAGAAAAATGGTTATACTAGTTGTACAAAATTATTTACAATTATATCACTATGTACATTTGTAAGATAAAGTATATATTTATAAATAAGTGATTCATATGAATAATCTTGCAAAATAGATAAAACAGTTTATTTTATCTGAGAAGCCAGAATATAATCTTAGTATTGTACTTTATCTATTGTAGGTCAACAATTTGTTGTTTTTTTTTTTATTGTCTCACACCCAGATTCATAAATAAGCACTGCAGAACATATTTAATAAAAATCCTTTTTTTAAACAGATTGACATTTTAAAATAATACATTGACTATCAAAAACCTTCTATTAAAGTTCAATTTACTAATTAATTGGTACTTTCGTAGGATGTGTAAAATGGCCGCTCGATGTCGCTGTTCGTTGCAAAAATAATGAAATGTAACCTTACCGGGCTGATGATTTTTTGCTTTCTACTCCGCGAATTTTTCATTGTATTTTAAAAACATTTCCGAATAAACAAAAAGCTTCTAAAAATAATCAACCTTACTAGGCTGATGATTTTTTTGCCTTCTGCTCCCCACGAATTTCCTACTTGAGTTACTAATTTGACCAAACCATTTATAGTTATTTTTTTAATTTATTACCATTTATCTATTATGTTTTTTGCCGTCTTTATTGTATTCATCTAATAATTCTTATGACATTTTCTTCTGCTATGAAATGTTATATGTGAAAACAGTTTTACCCACAATACATAAATGATTTGTAAATAACTTACAAGTAATTTTCATTTATTTTTACCCTTTTTGTTTTGTATTTTTATTTGTAAATTATTTCTAGTAAAATTGTTTTAAAATATTTCGCATAGTACCAATTGTTAATCTTTTTACTATCATTGTTTTGTATAGGGTATACGAGCACAGACTTTCACATGACCCACCACTCTCCACACTATCTCATAACACTGATACACTTGAACACACATATGTTGAAAAGATAAATAATCACCAATATACATATTTCATGCTAAACCAGCAATCATCAGTTTCAGATTACCATTTCTACACATATATGTTATAAGTGCTCAGATATATATTAAGATAGCCAAACCTCATACTTTAATGATGGACGGTTGAAGAGTTGGAGTGTGGAGTAGATTGAAGCCTGTCCATTAAAGTATGAGGTTTAGCTATCTTAATATATATCTGAGCACTATAACATATATGTGTAGAGATGGTAATCTGGACCAATTGATGATTGCTGGTTTAGCATGAAATAGGTATATTGGTGATTATTTATCTTTTCAACATATGTGTGTTCAAGTGTATCAGTGTTATAATATAATGTGGAGAGTGGTGGGTTATGTGAAAGTCTGTGCTTATATACCCTATGTATTACATATATAGACAGGTATATAATAAGCCTGCGTGTTTCAGTTATCATTGTTTTGATAAATACTCTTCCGAATATATGGTGTCTTGAGTCAATACTATTATATTGTAAATCATTAATAACAGCAGAAGTGCATTTACAGTCAAATGCCTTTTCTTGGGGGAGATCTACAAATCCAATGCAAAATGTTATAATTTCTCTTAATACTTAGATGTATTCCACTGTACTGTAACCAATTCTGAATCCAGTTTGCTGGTTTTTTGCTTCATTTGGACCATTTTTTTTTTTTGTTGTTGTTGTAATTAATTTATAATGGTTTTAATAAATTTTTTATTGAAATGATAAAAGTTTGATAACTATAATTCGGAATATTTTTTTATATATTTAAATATTACCAAAATCACACTTTTCTTTATTTTGCCGTAATATTCTATAAATACAATTTATCCAAACCACTTCGAACATTTTTTAGCAAAACTCTTTATTTGTATATAGTTATGTATTTTATTTTATTTTGTTCATTATATCATGGCTCCGATGAAGACTGCAGGACAGTCGAAACATAGGTGTAAGTATATATATACAAATAAAAGAGATTTGCTAAAAAGTGTTTGAAGTCGTTTGGATAAATTATATTTAAATATTGTCAATGTTGCAACCAATATTTAAACATTTAATGATTGTCAATATTTTTATATCTCTTCACGTGCTTTTTATAAAAATATTTATAATGATAACATTTTCTAAGATTTTCTGTTTATTTAATTACATATGTCCTCATTTTACTCAAAATGTGTTATTTTAAATGATATTGCTTTACTGGATGGGAGTTTTTCCTCATATTTAATATTGACATCATCTCTAGTTTTGTAATCATGCCATCTTATTGTTGGAAAGTTATATTTTTATTTTATTAGTATTATTATATATAGAGTAAGTTAAAAATAAACTCTTATGAAGCTTCAAAAATACCCTCAACCTCAGACCGCGGTTTCTGCCTCTAGCGTCATCAGTGAGGTGCTAGGGAATAAAAATACCAGAACTAGTCCAGCATTTTATCAATGCCTAACTATTGAGAAGAAAATCTGAAACTTTCAGACATTTAAATGTCCAAAAATCCAGCTATCTAACTCAAATAGCCGTATGTGACTGAACTAAGTTCAGATACACCATATATTAATAGCTCTAGCAATATAAAATCGCCAAAGCATTAATAGCAAAAAACTAAAATTAAATTGATAAAAAATCAAGTCATATGACCTAATTTTAATAAGCTCCTATTTACAAATGTTATATATAGAGTAAGTTAAAAACAAACTCTTATGAAGCTTCAAAAATACCCTCAACCTCAGACCGCGGTTTCTGCCTCTAGCGTCATCAGTGAGGTGCTAGGGAATAAAAATACTAGAACTAATCCAGCATTTTATCAATGCCTAACTATTGAGAAGAAAATCTGAAACTTTCAGACATTTAAATGTCCAAAAATCCAGCTATCTAACTCAAATAGCCGTATGTGACTGAACTAAGTTCAGATACACCATATATTAATAGCTCTAGCAATATAAAATCGCCAAAGCATTAATAGCAAAAAACTAAAATTAAATTGATAAAAAATCAAGTCATATGACCTAATTTTAATAAAGCTCCTATTTACAAATGTTATATATAGAATAAGTTAAAAACAAACTCTTATAAAATGCTGGACTAGTTCTAGTATTTTTATTCCCTAGCACCTCACTGATGACGCTAGAGGCAGAAACCGCAGTCTGAGGTTGAGGGTATTTTTGAAGCTTCATAAGAGTTTGTTTTTAACTTACTCTATATATAACATTTGTAAATAGGAGCTTTATTAAAATTAGGTCATATGACTTGATTTTTTATCAATTTATTAGTATTAACATTTTCTATACTATTTTTCAGAATTCTAAATATTTATTTCTTGTAAATGGTCACTTTTTATTACATTTCCATAATGATTTGTTTCTTATTATTTTTGCTATTATTTGTAGAGTAATTTTTGTGCTGTTTCTTTTATATTTCTATTGATCTTCAAAATCTGTTAATATTTTAAAACAACTTGTATATTGCAATTTAAATTCATTGAAATATTTTAAAAATTAGGAATAGCAAGTCTTTCTTCACAACTTTTACTCTCTAGTCTTGCTAAACATATATCTTACATCTCATTATTGATAATTACTTCCAATATTTAGTCTATGACAATCTTAAATAAAATCAAGAAATCAAAATATGCACAAACGTATATATAGGTCTTATATTTAATTATCTCTATTTAAATAGAGAATTATAAATTGAAAATGTGAACTCCCCCTGGTGGCTTTTCGGAAGTGACAATCTAAGCAGATCGTTCAACATTTAAATACTAAATTATTATAGTTTTGAAACCTTTTTTTTACCTACGGAGAGGTGGAAATGATCAGGTAAGCATTTATCTTTTGTGTTTATTAAATAAAACCCAGAATGGATAGGGCATTTAATTTTCCTGATCAGGAAATACCGAAGCCTAACAGAATTATGAGGTCTCATAGTGACCATAACATTAGAAAGGTATTTGATAAGTTTAACATGAGCCCTCAAAAAGAAACTATAGAAAATACTTCCAGTAAAACCAATCAAGCCAACTTCTTCCATAACGAAACTTTGTTAAGTCAAATGATCAACAAAGAATTAACATTACAAGATCCCTTTTTACATATAAATAAAAATGCAAAACCTCAATCGCTTTCCTTAAACTTTACATCGTCACAACAAAGTAGACAAAAAAATATAAACTCGTTTTCCAATACGATAAACCGTGATCGAAGTTACAGTCAAGCACTAAATGTACAAAAACCTTATTTACTAGAATTCCCAGTCTTAATCCCAATTCCGACATAGAAAGTTTACAGTTCTGTAATAACACAACATTAAACCATAAGTTTTAACAGTCAATTACAAAATAAATTAAGTCCACCAATTCAAACAAGCAATCAATCATATGCAACAACACTTAGCAAAAACAAAACTAAAACTGCAGGTATAATAACAGATGAATCTAACACACAATCAAACATCCTTGATTTTATGGGAGATGAATATTTCAACAATAATGAACATATACCTCTAGCATTTCCACAAAACTCGCAAACCACAATGAATAATTATCATGAGATAAGCCAGGAATTCAATTCCAGAATACCTCCACTTTTGTTCAACTCTTTCTTACATTACCATAGTGATCTTACTTTAATATTAACCACTTCTAATGATTACTGCAACTTGTTCACATTCCCCACAGATGACTTTTTTGAGCTCATCAAAAGTTAACAATTAACTGATTCAGTAAAGAGAATATATCACCATCCGAACAAAAGATATTTAGTAATAGAGTTTTACAATATATTACAAAAAGAACAGTTTAAAAGAAACCAACTTTACCTCAAAAATAGATATCTCATAAAGATAGACATGAACAAACCCAGAATTATTCATGGATTAACACGAAATTTCTATTTAAATTTTAATCAAAATGACCTCCAACGACTTCTAGCTAAATTTGGAAATATCACAAATTTCAAATTCATAACAGAAAAGAGAGCAGGCATTGAACTGCCCTCAAACAGCACAGCCTTCTCACTTAAACTAAACCCAGATTATTCTCCACTAGACATTCCGGTTACACTAGATGAGGCAAAACTTCCAATTTTCATCTCGATTTGAGGTGTGCAGCCTCAGTGTTTCAGCTGTGGGGAACATACTCACCTTCTAAAGGCATGTCCAAAAGGAACATGTGCTCACTGCAATTTAAAGATGTCCAGAAATCATAAATGTCCAAAAAAAACGTTAAACCCTCAGTTCACTTCAATTCAACAGACAACTAATACAAGTGATAATGAACAAAATCAAGTCAATGAAGACAGTATTGAAATCTGGCAAACATTAACAGAGGCCATAACTCAAGAGAAAACAAAAGAAGGCTGTGTGAACAGTATTACATTACAACATATACACACAGCTTCCGAAAACCATTCAACAACTGAATCAAAACAGGAAATAGTAGAAACACAGACACATCAAGTACAACAAACAATAATTAAGCAACAAATACCAATACAATCATCTCTACAAACTAATCCAAAAGGTCAAATAATACCGAATAACAAAAGGAAAACACAAGATTATTCTGAATCACAGCACGAAGAAACAACCAACTCAATTGCAGAATCTGATCTTGATATCAACTATTCTCAAACTCTTCAAACAAAGCATCCAAAAATAGAAATAGGCAAGAAAAGAAGAGATCAAAAAGAAATAAGTCTCAGAACAGCTCAACAGAGAACCTATCTACAGATTCACTAAGTACAGCATCTCAAAAAGACAAAATGGTCAACTCAAATACAAATACTCAAAACAAAGCACTTGATCAAGGTCAAACAAAAACAACAGTATCAAATTGCTCGACAGAGAACCAATCTACAGATTCACTAAGTACAGCATCTCAAAAAGATAACATGGTTAACTCAAATACAAATTCTCAAAACAAAGCACTAGATCAAGGGCAAACAATAACAACAGTAACAAATTGGAATATTCTGACTCAAACAGCACAAGTACTTGAGGATCAACTAATCTCATTGGATGATGAGTTCTCAGAAGAATAAAGTAATCTCCACACCTATACAGAATCAAACAATGCATTTAAAAATTGCTGGAATTAATGTGAGGGGGCTCAATTCACTGGATCGGGTACATGCAATCAAAAACTGGTTGAACAAATCAAACTTACACACATTGTATGTTTCTCCGAGACCAAGTTACATTTTCAGTCCAATATTAAAATACAGCAGTTAATGCAGCAACATGGATGTTTTTATTATCTACCCTTGAATACTGCTTCTTCTGGAATGGCTTTCTTAATCAATAAAAATCTGGAACATCAGCAACTAAGAACTCTTCACATTAGCAAAGAACTTTTATTTATTAACATTACCATTAATAATAACCCCATAAATATAATTTACCTTTATCTCAAGAATGATACTAATCTAATTCATTCAGTGATTAATAAAATCAACGCTCTGCTTTCATCCAATAATTGACCCTCAATCTGCTTTGGGGATTTTAACATGACCTATCATCAGTTTACTAACAAATATCTTCATTTATTCAACAAAGTTATGCTATGTGGAGAAGGTTTCTTTCCTCCTCAATCTTTCTCATTTTACACACAACACAAGCAATCGCTAATTGATCTTCTCTTTTATTCCCCCGAACTTCATTATAACCTGCATGCCAAGCTGCAATTAGTGCCTTTCTCAGACCACCTTGCTATAAAAATCTCACTACAGCTAGACACCAACATGATAAGTCTTTCAGACCACACAAAAACTATAAGACTTTTGAACAAAGCCACAACACCGGAATGGTTATTCTCAGAAGCATATATCCTTCTAAATAAAATACAAGTACTCACTTTGCCACCTCTGCAAGCATGGTCTGCTTTCATAGGAATCTTGAGCACCCTCATTAACTTTCACACAAAAAGATATAAGGGACCAAATCAAGTATCCTTCTAAATAAAATACAAGTACTCACTTTGCCACCTGTGCAAGCATGGTCTGCTTTCATAGGAATCTTGAGCACCCTCATTAACTTTCACACAAAAAGATATAAGGGACCAAATCAACTTCTAAAAGAACTTGATTCAATTAGTAATAGACTAAGTTCACTACCCCTCTCAAGTACCAAAATTCAAGAAATACTAGAATTAAAAACTCAATATCATGAAAAACAAAAAGCTCTAGCTCAATACATTGCCACAAAGAGATCCAAAATCTTTTTGGCAAATAGTCATAACTGGACTAGAAGCTACATTCGATGGGCACTTGGATCGGCTGCTAGACCAACACCTTCTACGATTATCATTAACAGCAAGTGCTATAATGGACCAGAAATGTTGGAGAGAATTCACTCTCATTTCAAAACAAAGTTGCAAAACAATACTTTTCAAACAGGAAACATATGGAATTATACCACAACCAATCACAACATAAATGAAGCCCAAATATTGCAAAAGCTACAGGCATTTTCTGAAAGCACTCATCTGGGTCTTCACGCAATCCCGAAATTTGTACTATTACACCTTAGTCACTACACAATCCCCATAATCAAAAACATGATTGACGTGCTGGCCAATGACTTTCAGAACATTCCAGATTTGTACCCAGTGGCACTAGTCCCTTTTTAAAAAAAAACAAGAAAATCCATCTAGTCTCAACAATATACGACCTATTTCCATGATTCCGTTGCTAATTAAGACAATTGAATCCTTAGTTAAGGACCAGATACAACCCCAACTCTACTCACATATTTCATCTTTTCAATTTGCCCAAAAAGGATCATCAACCATTGATGCAGTTCAGCGCTTTCTTTTACTAACTGAACACGTCAGACAAACCAATAAGTCAAGGCCACTGGTCGTACAACTGGACTTCTCTTCAGCGTTTGACTCGGTAATACCATCTGTACTGTTCCAGATGATGCAGGAGTATCAGGTGCCCGACGTGTACATCAGAATAATAGCAAACCTTTTACTAAATCGTTCCATATTTACTTTTTTAGATGGAAGGTTGTCTACAGGTTTTAGACCTCACATCTCGATTCCACAGGGTTCTCCTCTGGCATCACTATGTTTTATAACATATCAACCCCATGCTCAAGACATAGAGAATATCTTGCCAGGCATTTATGTTCCCGCCATCAAAAAACAAATCAACCACATCTCCTATGTGGACGATGTTATCATTTTTCTTGCCAGCGAAGCTCATCTTCCAACACTCTTCACAATTATTGACAAGCATGTCAAAATATTAAACTTCCAAATTAACAATAGCAAATCTTCCATCTGGAGAATTAAAACAGAAACAACAATTTCATCCAGATTGACAGCCAAGCCACAGCTTTTTTTAGGATTCCCCATGGCAAAAACAAAAACTATCATGACTAGAGAAATTCAAAATTCAATCCTTCAAAAAACCAATAAAACAATCAACATTCTCTCCAGTATTTCGCTTTCAATTCCTGGTAAAATCGCACTCCTTAACATGCTAGTGTTTTCAAGACTCAATTACTATCTACCAATCATCAAGCCTACTAAAATCTTCGGTAAACAAATAGGCTCATTATGTACTAAGCTATTGTGGAAAAGGAAAGTTGTGGCCATAAGCTTGGCAAAGGCCCAAATGCCTAGAGAACTGAACGGTCTTGGTCTACACTCAGTTGCTACATTATACTTGCAAAAATCACTAAATCTGCTACACAAACATTCACTGGAAATGGACTATACAAATTTAATCCAAGAATTTCAACCTACTGATATGCCACCTCCCCATAGCAAAGGATGGTTGACTGACATCTGGACACATGTTAATGGCTGTATTAACTTAACTCCAAATATCTTCAATGAAAAAAAGTCCTACTGGGAAACTTACAGGCTAAAGAAAGATTGTCCCTCAGCTCTTCATAATGCTCTTGGATTAAACAACAAATTATTGATCAAAAAAGCTAAACATTGGTTTCTGGAACCCAAATTTATTGGATTTTCTTCTGAAATTACTCTCACCACTACCCACTAATCAGTTCCTCGTAATGAGGAGTAATTTTAACAAAATTAGCTCTCTATGTCAATTCTGTCAGAGGGATGAGGAAACAATTCAACACATTTTCCTAGATTGTCCATCACTCAGCATTCTTGGGTCTTTCATTGACGAAAAGGTAAAACGCTTTTCTACAGACACATTCTTAATCCAGCAAGCAATTAAAGCTGGCAATTTTGCTAACATTAGATTAGCAATTTTCCTATCCTTCGCCATCTGGCTAATGAGATGCAGCTTTGTTCTGGGCAATGTGAGCACCAGTATCCTTCAAGTATTTAAAACACTCATTAAGGGTAATATCATCAGAGATAAAATGCTTGCTCCGGATTGGCTGTATCAACAAACCTGGGCCAGCACCTCCATGCTAGTGCACTGATTATTGCAAAGATATCAATGATCAAATATTAGTCTCGCCTCATCAATGCAATACCAAGATGAGCTCAGTCATATATATGTGAACTCTACCATACTATCTAAAGACTACCAATTAGTGGATTGATCACACCATCTACCTCAACAATAAAAGCTGACAAATTTAATCACAAGCTGAATGGCTTAACTTATAAGAAAGTGACGGACAGATCTCGAGTTGCTTGGGCTCGGACTGACGGATTGGGAGTGAATCAATGACCTTGTCAGTGTTCTCCCAGCCCACCTAGCCTCTGCTTCGCATCTTGACTTTAAACCTATACTCATTATCAATTTGGACGTGCCTTTCAATGCTCAATGAGGCATACATAATTGTTCAACTGGGACAAAGTATAGACCAATCTAGAAAACTACTGAAGCGTCGATCCAACATTCATGTATATATCCACTTCTCATTTAGCTGTGGACATTGCTTGGTATTCATATAATTATCATTGTATAAAATTGTATAAATCATTTAAATAAATCGTTATTTTAAAAAAAAAAAAATTGAAAATGTGCAATTATCTATCAGATTAAAATAAGATCCAGCATTTTGACAAGTTAATTAATTATCAGATAACAAAAAACTAATTAGTATGAGAGTGTACTGATTGGAAAATATTTTAGAAACATACAGATCACTCTAGAGAGTAAGATACTATAAAAAGATAGTTTAAAAAAACAAATGAATAGGAAGCTGTTGAATCCAGTGAAGCAGATATCTAGAAGAAGTTGACTTTATATCTGGGTTTTTCCTGTTGAAGATAATAATGAGTATCTAAATTCTACCTGCTTTTAATTTAGGCCAAATTAGTGAAGGCAAATGTTTGTCTTGTTTATATACATAGTTATTTTACTAAAATAAAATTAATAATATTATAATTATTCATCTCTATGCCTATTTTCTAAATAGTTAGTTTATTGATTTGAAGTACAAATGTATATAATTTACATTACTCTGGAGTTTTCTTTACTTTTAATATATATATATATATATCGTGTTTGACCTCTATTGCATGCAACCATAGCTAAATTTATTGTCAGGACTTTAGAGAAAAAACTTAATAAAGCATATATATTTTTGTTAGTTCAAGATATAATTTGTGTTTGCTTATGCCTTTATCTGGATGCTTTCATATCTATTTTCTGAATGGATTTTTCTTCAAAAAGGAATTTTGTCTTCATATCAAATTTATCTATTTTATTTTTCAAATTGTTTTATAGTTTACAATTATAATCCCCTCTGGCATTTGTAAAATATTTTTTCAGCCTTTTTCAAATGCATTCTTTAATATAAAAATCCAATTTGTTTCTAGAGTAGCTTTGGTATGGTATAATCCTGAATTATCTGCATTTAGGGTCTTCCATTAAGTTGAATAATTAATCATGTTATTCTGATATTGTTCTGTCATATTTTATTTATAATGATCTCATTATCATTGGTGGTTGAGAGGTTAGCACAGCTGCCTTACAAGCAGTTGTCCTGGTTTAGCGGGTTTGCTTCCCGGCCGATGCTATGACAAAAAAAAACAGTCTGATAATATTCTATTTAATATTAACACAGTTTTCTTTTTTCTTTTGCTGGCTTGTGCAATATTTCTTTTTTTGAATATAATCAAAGTTGTAATATAACAAATGAAAAATCATCATTGAATTGTAGTTTCTATCCATGATCTGGAATTGAAGTTTATAACTTTTTGAACCATTTCATAATAAATATATATAAAAGTAAATATTTTCAATGATATATGTGCACATTGTCTTTAAAAAAACTCAACTGATGATTCTTGATTTTAAATTCAGAAACAAAAGCATGATAACTAATCTTTTTTATTGCATTACCAAATGTATATCATATAATACTAAATTATCCTTATTACACAATGCTTTATTTACCACTCTCTTTTACAGTTTACAGTTTTGATTGCCCCAGCAATCTTCTTCAGAACATTTATATCTTCTAACTTCTGAAAAAGATTGCTAAGGCAATCGAAACTGTAAGTTGTAAAAGACAGTGGTAAATAAAGCATTGTGTAACAGTAGTAAAGTGCATGGATGATTTAGTATTATATGAAATATAAGCATGCTGATTTGTAAATGTCTGAGGGCATTCTATTCATGTTTATGTACATATGAACAATCACATGATCATAAAACTGCCATATTCGGAGTGGATATTAGGAATTTGCTCTGCTCAGTTTCTTCAAGATTCAGAGACCGTTGAAAGATTTGATTTTAATTAAAAACAAATACATTTAAATATATGATCCTGAAGTTTTAATTCCTGTTATTTCAATCAATCCAGTATATTTTATAAATTGAACTATATCTCATTACCATTCATACTTTATTGGTAGATTAAGAATTTGGGTTATGTGGATGGTTGATTTACTTTATATTTGTCATGACAAATTATTTTCAATCCTCACTAATTTTTATAAATATATACATGTAATTGCATCACATCTTAAATAAAACGTTTAATGTAATTATTACGTAACCATTGACTAATCTTTTATTTTATTTTAGATTTGTATTGTGATTAGTTAGAGAAAGAAAGAGTTAATGATTTCAAAGGTTAAACTTTGTCTTTTTAGATACCGTAGTATTATAAAACTTAAGTTAATACTTTCAATATTGTAATGAGGTTTGTTAACCTTTTAATATAATATCAAATACATGTAATGGAAATTTAAAAGTGTTGAAAGTTGAGAAAATATTTGCTATTAGTTATTGTGATGAATATCTTTCAGATCAAGGTAAGTAAAAAAAAATAGTTATGATTAGATAGGGAATTTTTTGCTAAAACAAATATAAACTAACCGAATGAAACTTTCAGTTAGTAAATAACTACAGGTAACTTTTTTTTTAAAAGCAAAACTAATGCCATTGCTTCTATATTAACCTGTATTTTTCAAAAGAGCATTTTATTGTTTTAATATCTATTGAGTTATTTATCTATATATTTTAAAGCAAAAAATATTGTTAGTATTTATTTAACTTTTTAGATTTTTTTTTTTTTGTTAGTTTGGGGTAACTATTTTAACATAATAGGGGCTGCTTTATCAAATGCTAAACTGTATGCATATAGTGAATTACAATTGACATATTAAAGGAACAAATCCCTTAATTATATTAAATTTTATGTCCTGCAAGTAAAATAACTAAATAATAAAATAATATTTTAAGTGATTACGTGATAATACTTGGTACCAACATTTTATTTTAGTTATATGTATATGAATGTGATTAGAAGAGATTCACATATAAGTCATATGTAAGAAAAAAAAATCTTAGAAATACTAAAAGGAATAAATGAATATCAACAAGCTTGAATTTATACACATAGAATGTTTTTATCAGAAATGATATTCTTATATATACATATATCATGATCACTTGATCACTATTTCTTATGCTTGCACATTACTGTTATTAAAACAGGCAAAACTCTCCATACAGTAGTGCCACTCAATGCCAACCAGAGTAATCAATGGATGCCAGAAGGCATTAGGTAGGGATTTTATGGACAAGCCTTCTGGCATCCATTGATTACTCAGGTTGGCACTGAGTGGCACTACTGTATGGAGAGTTTTGCCTGTTTTAATATATCATGATTATGGCTGATTTGATTTTGCATTTTGAATTTATTTGTAGTTGAATAAGATTGCATTAATGCTATATGTCTTATGTTTGATGATAAATAAATTCTTGCTATAAAATCAAACAAGTTGCAATCAGAGTATTATTTCTGATGTGATCAAAATTCAGATATTTTCAATTACTGGCTCACCAGATGAAAGGTTTTTTTCGATATATTTGCATAGTAGAGAGGTTGATCTGGAAATTGTTACTTTATAGCATAGTTTATGATATAGCTTGCGATCAAGAAATGTATTGTGTATTTGGATTTTGATTGGTTGTTTTATCTTATATATTCCTGTGTTTTAATTATTTAATTTTGATAAGTCAAATCAAAAGTATAATTTGTATCCATTAAAAAAAATAAATCAAAGATGATTTTGGATTCAAACAAGCAACAATAAGAATGTTGAGTAAATCTGATCAGATTACTGCGATTGTAATATATTTACAGTGCAGTATGACTTTTGAGACGAGAACTGTATGTTTAACATAAGATTGTAGAACAAAAGTTTGCTATTAATTGAAAGTAAGAAATTCTTTGAGGCCTTAAAATAATTGAGCAGGACAAATTTCTAATATCCTCTCAATACTTATTATTATTGCAGTAGTTATTATTACATGATTATTTATATGGAAACAATCATAGGTAGGCAATTCACCAATATATATCAGCCAGCTTGGAAAATTTACTAGTTTACTACCTCTGATTTTAAAATCAAGAATTGCCATTATCTTTCTTCTTAGTTGTCTGATAGTTTTTAAAAGCTGAAATATTAGTTATAATTTCTTTTTAAGGCAGGGTAAATTGCGCATGCAAATGATATTTTTTTTTGGTAGAAATTTTAAATCATGACAGCCAAACTAAATTACGACCCTTATTCCCAGCAGATTGTAAATTCTTCAATCAAAGCAGTTGTTGGTGGCCACTCAGTGAGATCTTTTATTATTTACCTATGACTATAAAGGAAGATTACGTAGAATGTAAAAAGAGCTGTCTGATATTAAATAGATCCTTCTTGAACTTTGTAAACTTAGAAGAAAAGACGGAGACAATTGATTTGAAAAATAGATATATTTTATTACAAAATCACAAATTGGAAACACAAATGGAATGAGGATTCTTTATAAATGAAAGGTGGAAGAACAGTATTATGGAGATTGATGGAAATCCAGACAGAGTGGCAAGATGAGTTATTCAATTTGTTGACTTATTACATGTCCATAATAACTATTTATGCATTTGATTGAAGAAGTATTGTATTTTTCATAGTAACTTTAATTTATGTGATGTCAAAAATATTCTATTTCATTTTTAAAATAAAGCTAATATATCACAAAAAGAAACAAAGCTGAATAAATACAATTAATTTACATAAAACAAAAAGAATTTAAATATTTTTAGTTATTTATTTAATATTTATTTATATGATGTTAATCTTGAATTTGAAATAGGAGTTTTGTTATTAAGCTATATAAAATCTTGATAAAATTTCAATTGAAATGATATATGTAATATATGCAACTAATATTTTTCTTGTTTCTTTTTGTGAAAATAGCTGATTTCTCCAAATAATTTTTAATCCTACACATGCAGAAAGCTACATTTAGTGGGGGGAATCTTTTTAAAGAAAATAAATAATAGATTATGCAATAATTTGTTTTTTCATTTCTGCATGTTTCCGGTCCTTTTTTTAAATGTAACTTTCTTGTTTTTCGTCCAATTTTGTCACTGTTGTCACGGGCATGTTCCCAGGAAAATTTCTTATATTATTGGTGCAATTGTATATGTTGGTCTTTATTCTTAATTGTCTCTCAATATTTTCAACATTTGCGCTTATTATATCATGATTTTTTGCAGAATCATTTTCGGTTTTGCATGCTTCCGGTACCTTTTTTTTATTGTACCTTTTTTGTTTTCCTTCCAATTTTGTCAGCACCATAATACCATTGATAAATTGTAAATGAAAATATTCCTTAGTTACTACTTTTTGAGCAATTTTTACATATCACATATATGTTATAATAAACAAATTACTTAAATGATGTACATATAATTGAATAGAACAGAGTAAACTTATGAACACTGTACTTATTTTCATTCATTAAACTAAAAAGTAAAATTGACTGCTTATTCTGTAGGTTTAATTTTATTGACTTGGTTTACTGACAACTGCTGGATCAGTTGTGAATTGCAACTTTAAACCAAGTGTAAACATAGTATTATTAATTTGAACTTATAATTAAATATACAAAGGGAATAGACAGAATTTTATTTTATAATCTAGAAGTCAAATACTTGTAAATATTTTAATAAATATAACATTTAAACATATATGTAATTGAGGAGGAGACTAACTTTTAAGAGTTGTCAAATATAAATATGGACGACCACTTTAATTGTCATTAAACCTAAAAGTAAAACAATCAATTACCACTTATTGTTTGGATTAATGACAATGAAAATGAATATATATACTTGGCAGCTCTCAGAAGTTAATATTTGCAATTATCAGCATAATTTTTCATCATCTCTATATGCCACTTTAATAGAACCAAGATGATGATGCTTATTAAACTCCTAACCTGTACTATCCTATCCAATATCCCCAGACTAGTTTCAAGCTTATAGATTTCATTAATATGTAAGCTGTTGTCATTCGATGAAATCAGATGACATTTTGTTTTTTTTTAGCTACATATAGGGTTACATGCTGAGTTGATTAAAATTTTACAAATATTTGACTTATATTTATTATTTACAAAGATTATAAAATAAGATTCTGTCTTTTTCTTGGTGATTTAATTATAAATTAAAATTAATAATAGTATATTTACATTTGGCTTAAACTTGAAATCCATCTTTGTTTCAGCACATATCAGTAAACTAAGATGCTAAAATCAGACCCTATTAGGATAAACAATGATTAAAAATTTTCTATTTCATTATATTTATAAGTATTTGACTTCTATTTATTATTTACAAAAGTTTTTATTAATAATATGTTTATATCTGGCATAAAGTTGAAATTTACCTTTGTTTCAATATTTATCACAAAACATAATAAAATCAGAGACGACTAGATTAAGCGATAGTTGACAATTTTACTTTTCAGATTAATGTTAATAAAAGCTGGTATATTTATTTATATTTGACAACGTTATGGAATTAGCCTGCTTCTATTTGATTACATACACATTTACATTTATGCTTATAAATTGCAAGTATTTTATTATTAATTATTATTTACAGCAATTATAAAATGCATTTCTACCTCTTCTCTTTGTGTATTTAAGTATAAATTAAAATGAGTAATGCTATATTTGCATCTGGCTTGAAATTAAAATTCGCCCTTGTTCCAGCATTTGTCAGAAAACCAAGTCTTAATAAAATCATGCTACTCGAATAAGTGGAGTTAACCATTTTATTTTCATTTCAATCACAATGAAAGTGAGTGTATAATTTGTATTTGGCAGTTTTCAGAAATTAATCTATTTGATTACATACATGTATATGGATATACACTGGTACATATGTAAATTTATATGCAATTGTGTTCTTAATATAACAAAATTTTTCTTTATTAATATAAATATAATAAGTAATTATATTTTGTAAGGGATAACTTATATAATTTATTGAAAAAATTTATAAAAATAATTAATATTTGTTGTACTTATCCTGAAAATATTCATCAATTCCCTCTACTGAATTTTTTTAATGAAATATTTTCTAGTTTTTTTTTTCTTACAAACTAATGCTTATTTTAAAAAAGTAACTTTTACAAAAAAAAAAAAAACAATACAAATTTGTATATTGTATTGAAAGGACACAGTTGTGTTAGAGAAAAAAAAATTAGTCTGATGATGAATCACACACATGCATATTTTTTTCTCTCTCTTATGTCTAAAAAAAACAAATTATATTAGCATTTTGTTTACACATACTGCACTCAGAGCAGCCAAGGTTGACTGGAAAATACCAAATGCAGATTATTATGATGGAAAAAGTAAAGGATTTTTGTATAGATATGCAAAACGATTTTTATTGCATTTAACATTTTAAAATTGTCAGAGATCTTTAATTATAGAATTGGAAAACAATTGAAAAGAGTACTACTGGTGAACTTGGTTGAAAGAGAACACAGACTTGTGAAATCTGCAGAGAAAGAAAAGCTGTATATTATAATTTTTTTTTAGAGAAAAATACTAACTAGAAATGAACGTTGGAGCATCCCCCCCCCCCCAAAGGCAAAATTGGGTTAAGTTTTTCAAGGATTCAAAATTGCAATCCTCTTAATATATTTAACAAGGAAGTAAATATCAATTAGGGAGATATAAGACACATCTTAATGCAAAAATAGACAAAAACTTAAGATAATTATAACAGAACTTAAAATTAATAGGCTTGACTGAGATCAATAAGAAGATAACTAAGTAATATAGATCAATAAGAAGATAACTAAGTAATACAAAACTAGCAATAAGTCTGCAATAAAATTTTCACTGAGATGACAATATATGAAGAAATGAATGAGTATGAAAATATTTTAAAATAATCCATTAAGAAAAATATTTGGAGTTTTGTAGAGTATGAAAAAGAATTAATAATGATACAAGAAAATATAATGGTAAATTGGCAAGGAAAACTATCCAAGAGAATGAAAATCTCAAAAATGTGTGTTATTTCAGCAATAAAATAAAAAAATAGAACTGTTCCTAAATAGAAGAATGACATCATGAAATGTGTGGTAAAAAGTTCTACAAAAAAACTATATAATAATATAATTATTGCATCTTTGACATTATCAAGCATTATAAATGAACTGGTGAGACATGGCATTAATATTAACATCTCAAAAGAAGCAGATGAGAAATAAAATAGTTGTCGGCAAAACTATATACCAAATATATAAGTGATAAACAGTGTACCAGATGATTGGAACAAAGCAATAATAATATTGATATTTAAGAAAGATAATAAAGAAGATAATTACAACTTGTTTGTAGGGTATATGAGCACAGACTTTCACATGACCCACCACTCTCCACACTATCTCAAACACTGATACACTTGAACACATGCCGAAAAGATAAATATTCACCAATATATGTATTTCATGCTAAACCAGCAATCATCAGTTGGTCCAGATTACCATCTCTACACATATATGCTATAAGTGCTCAGATATATATTAAGATAGCCAATCCTCATACTTTAATGGACAGGCTTCAATCTACTCCACACTCCCATTCTTCAACTATCCATCCAATTGAAAATCATGATGGAATGCTCAAAGGCCACCCTGGGGCTGAGATTCTTGTCACACCCATGGTGACCTAAGGCCAATCTGACCCCTCATGCACAGGACATAATCCATTTAATACATATACAAGGGATGGGTAGACATCAACTTGTTTGTAGTGAAATTTGGATTCATTCCAATCAATAAAACAAGCTGGAATTAAATGTTAATTTAGTATAAGTCACTTTCAAGTTATTGGGAGAAATGATATGAATGACCAGTGAATATCACAGTTGTCATTATGCTTTGAATGTATTGATTATGAAAAGCCATTTCTTTCTATAAGCAAAACGTTGGATCATCAAGATATATATCCAGGATATTGTCATATTCTGAATAATAATTATCGAATGCAATTGCAGTAATACATGATGAAAATTAGATTAACACTGTTAAGGGAATATGCCGAGGTGATTTCATATATTCAAAACTTTTTACAGGAAGTATTTTGTGTATTAAAATTGGCAGCTAAGATGATGAAAATATATTGATTTTATTTGTCATTTAGATTTTGCAGATGACATATTGGTTTTTTTTTTTTTTTGCAAATAATGTTTCAGAGCTTCAGGAAATAATCACAAGAATTATCAGATGGAAGTAAGAAAGTATAACTATCTCAGAAGAGCAAAATAAAGATTAATAATCGTGAATTGGAAGTTCTGCTTTTTGACTGCAATGATAGAGAATCATTCTAGAATATAAGGTCCTCGGATCAGTTCCATTTCTGGCACTTTCAGGTCTCAAAACTTCATATAAATTTTCAAACAATAAATGAATTCAATTATTATTTTTTCCATTATTAGAAATTGGAAACAATATAAATATGTTGGTTAGATTATTAATGCAGATGGGAACAATGATGAAAATAATTATAAAACTTGGGATGGAGTGTTTTTTTTTTTTTTTATAGAAATGTGTTAAAAGGTTTGAAAAGGAAACTTTTTAATAGATGTGCTTAACCATATATTACTTATGAATCTGACACTTAGATACTTAACATGAGCAATATAGAGACTACAGACCATTCAACAAAGTATGGAGGATGAATGTTGGGAGTAAAAAGAAGAGAGTGAAATATGTGAGAGAACAATATGGACAGATGAAGTCTTAAATTGGTTCCCAATCATAAAAGATCTAGAAAGAGAATACTTTATGAGGTATTATAACTTTCATCTTTAAACATCACATGATCACCATCTCATACTAACACAATTGTTATGAAACAAGGCAAAACTCTCTATATAGCAGTGCCACCCTGTGCCAAACAGAGTAATCAGTGGATGCCAGAAGGCTTGTGCATTAAATCCCTATCTAGTGCCTACTCATCCAATATCCCCAGACTAGTTTCTGACTTATGGCCTTCGTCAGTGAGGAGCCTTGGATCTGAGAGCACTGCACCTAGATCTAACTTTCACCTTTCTTATTGCATTGCCAAATCCATATTGTAATAAGTAATAAAGAATATCGATAATATTAAAGAGATTACTTGATAGTTGGATAAGGTAAATAAGTTTATTATGGATCTGAGAAACTGGACTAAACTGGAACTTTCATTATGCAAAGAATTGATAATGGATAAAAGTGATTACAATTTCATTTTGGAGGGATTGTACACAGGATTTGATGATATTCGTTCTAAGACTGGAAATTTGTAATAATGTCATGGCCTTTTTAGTATAATCAAAATTATTTTACTTAAAGTTAGTTATCTATTAAGTGATAATGCCTAAATGTTGAAAGAGTTCTAATGAAAAATACTAACTAATAAGAAAGCACATTGATTTATGCTATATATTAAAAATTATTATATCTTCTATTTTTGTATATATTTTAAATTAATATGCATTTGTAGACATTTTTTTTTATAATTTATAACTGAAACACATAGGCTTATTATATACCTGTGTCTATATATGTAATATATAGGGTATATGAGCAAAGACTTTCACATGACCCACCACTCTCCACACTATCTCATAACACTAATACACATTTTCAATTGGATGGGTGGTTGAAGAGTTGGAGTGTGGAGTGGATTGAAGCCTGTCCATTAAGGTATGAGGTTTGGCTATCTTAATATATATCTGAGCACTTATAGCATATATGTGTAGAGATGGTAATCTGGACCAACTGATGATTGCTGGTTTAGCATGAAATACAATATTGGTGATTATTTATCTCTTCCACATATATGTGTTCAAGTGTATCAGTGTTATGAGATAGCGTGGAGAGTGGTGAGTCGTATAATTTATGTAGGATATATTTAATAAGTCAGTATAATTTATTTATTTTAACTTTAGATTTTCAATATATTTTGTTCATTCAAGTTTCTGTCAATAGATTTTGTTTTCGTAATCTTTTTTCTATCAAAGAAAGTGTTAACTGAAGGAAGAAGTCTATTAAGGAAGTTAGTTGTATGTAACTATTGACAGTCATTCGTGCATGAAAATGAAAATCTTGGAAAAATTTCAACGCTGTCTTTTTTTATAATCACTACAATTTGTAATGGTTGGATATAAACACTAAATGAAAGTGTTTTTTTGAACACATTTTTTAATATTAATGTACCTATCTATGAATATATATGACTGTGTGTATATATAGATGTGTTCATTGGCACAGCTATAATTTCTATATGCCTATGTAAAATTTCAAAAAAAGCCATTTTAATATTTATAATATATAGGGTATATGAGCATAGACTTTCACAAGATCCACCACTTTTCACATTACCTCATAACACTGATACACTTGAACACATATATGTTGAAAAGATAAATAATTACCAATATACGTATTTCATGCTAAACCAGCAATCATCAGTTGGTCCAGATTACCATCTCTACACATATATGCTATAAGTGCTCAGATATATATTTAAGATAGCCAATCATCATACATTAATGGACAGGCCTCAATCTACTCCACACTCCAACTCTTCAACCATCCATCCAATTGAAAATCTGATGATGGAATGCTCAAAGGCCACCCTGAGGCTGAGATTCTTGTCACACCCATGTTGACCTAAGGTCAATCTGACCCCTCATGTACAGGACATAATCCATTTAATATATATATACAAGGGATTACCAATGCAGAAACTTATGTATAGGTATTAGTAAACTTTTAAAAAAAATGTTATAATTTTCCTACAATATCTAGCCCACATTAATGGTAATTTGAATTTTACAGTTTCATTATTATGTAGTAATTTAACCAGATTATTGAATCTTAACATATTTATATAATGGTGTTTCATAAACAACATTTATGTAGACATATCTTATTTACTATATACACAATATTTTTTTGAAAAATACATAATTCATATTTAATATAAAAATGTCCATTAATTAGAACGAAATTGTAATCATAATAAAAATAATAAATATAACGGTAATAAGCTATTATAAAGTCTTTCAATCCACAGAAGTACTTTTGGTTAATATCTTAAACCTTAACTGCCATTAAATTTAAAAACAAAAAACAAAGTGGAAGTAAACATCAATTCAAATCCCATGAATCCTGTAGCTTGTCGATTTATTAAATGCATTTTATTCCAGTTTATAAAATTGCCTCTTCAATTTTTCTTTTACCATGGTTTCTCTCTTCTTGAAGAATTTTCACACTTTGAAAATCAAATTTAAATTTATATTTACATGTTTTTTCATGATCAAAGAAAACTGAAGCAGTCATTAAATCACTATTATTCTTACTTTTTACACGTTTATATAACAATTCATGCTCCTTTAATCTCTTTTCAATACTGGACCTCGATTCAGTTTTCTTTGATCATGAAAAGGTATGTAAATATAAATTTAAATTTGATATTGAAAGTGTCAAAATTCTTCATGAAGAGAGAAACCATAATAAAAGAAAAATTAAAGAGACAATTTTTATAACTAGGAATAAAATGCATTTAGTAAATAGACAAGCTACTAACATTAAAATACGGGATTCATGGGATTTGAATTGATGACGTTTGCTTCCGCTTTGTTTTTGTTTTAAAATTTAATAGCAGTTGAGCAGGTTTAAGAAATTAATCAAAAGTATTTAATGCGGATTGAAAGACTTTATAATAGTTTATTACCATTATATTTATTATTTTTATTATGATTGTAATTCATATTTATATGTAAAATTTGCTTAATGCCTTCACAATAATGAATATATAATTCTGAGACAGAGCTTCGAGTGTTCCATCTTCAGTTTTTCAGTGAAATGGACTGTTGAATAGGTGGAAGGGAGAGAAAATTGAAACCTATCCATTGTTTTGAAAAATTGCTATCTTAATATAAACTGAGCACTGATTGTATATATGTTTGGGCGATTATGATCTCTCCCAACTGATGAGTGCTGGTTCTCCATAAAATACTTACATGGGGAATTGTGTGTGATCATGTACTTTAGATAGATTGGAGGATGAATAGACTGAAAAATCCTGAATTCAAATCCCTCTATTTTTATAAATATATATAACATAGGACATTAGAGTTAAAGTAAAAGAAATAAAAAGCAGATTAATGGAAGCTTTTCTTGAAATTACAGATTACAAATGGTTTTATTAAATCATCTAAACATAATATTTATAACGTATGTAAAACAGGTAAATCTATATAATTATGTTAATCCCAATTACAAAAAAAAACTTTTTGTAAAGCTATTTGGATAAATATATGATGCCACAATACTCTTGCAAATAGAATAATGGATCACATGTTGCTATTAAAAGGTAAAAATCACTCATGAAATGAAGTAAAAATATATTATATTTAAATAAAATATTTTTATTTTAAAGTTATTTAAATTTTGCATTAACTTTTTCAAACACTGAAGCATATTAATAAAATATTGTTTGTCCAATTAGTTGAAAACTATTTCTTTTCAATGTATTCTAGTCTTGTCTTAAAAAAAAAATTGTAGAATTGTCATTGATTTCTGTCCTCTATTTGCACCAATCTAACAGAAATCAGTCTACGAGAGTAATATTACTTAGAATTTTTTTAGGATTACTTGCTGGATGTTACTATATTAGGGTGACCAGATGTCCCAATTTTTCTGAATTTGTCCCTATTTTTGATTAGATGTCCCAGTGTCCCCAAAATATCTTTTCCAGGACCTTTGTATGTCCTGATTTTCAAATATTCATAATTATTATTTGTCTTTCATAAATAATTTATTGCAAAAATGATAGTTTCTCGGTCTTCTCTGTTCATTTCAGTCTCTACAATAAAGATCGCTATTATGATATAGGGCCGTTCTCAAGGTAGACATGTTCTCGCATCCAACCTCGCCTTGGAGCATGTGCAGTTGGATTTTTGTATGCTAAAATTTGACAGTGTAGTTTTACTAGTTCTTTGTTAATATTAATTTTCCATAGTAATAAAATTAATATGAATACTAATAACCCTAGACAACATGCCAAAGGGGTTAAGGGTACTTACAAGGAGGAATATAAACAGGAATGGAGTTTTCTAAAAAAAAAGGACACAATACGGTAAAAATAATTGGTCATTATGTCCTGATTTTTGATCAAACCAGTCTGGTCACCTATATTATATAGAAGAAATCATGCTAAAACTAATTCATAAATTGAAAAAAAAATTAAAATTTACTATTTGCTTGTTCAAACCCCCCCCCCCCCCAATAATTTTATTAAGATTATATGTATATTATATCTAGAAAATGCAAATACTGTAACAGTAAAATTAACATGTACAATAGAGTCACAAACTACATTATATTCTATTTTTAACCCTCTTTGCATACAAATATATATGGCCATTTAAACCAGTCAGTACTTAGTCAATCCTAATATTCATAACAATCAACAATCTCAAAATGTTGTCAAGGCAACCTGTTTTTAACAATAACATATATTACCATAAAACATCACATGATCACTATCTTCCATGCTTGCTCATAACTGTTGTTAAAATAGGCAAAACTCTCTCCATACAGTAGTGCCACTCTAAGAAAGACAGAGTAATCAATGGATGCCAGAAAGGCTTGTGCATAAATATCCCCAAACTAGTTTCTGGCTTATGACCTTAGCAGTGAGGAGCCTTGGATCTGAGACCTGCAGTGCTCTCAGGTCTAAGGCTCCTCACTGACGAAGACCATAAGCCAGAAACTAATTTGGGAATGTTGGATGAGTAGGCACAAGATAGGGATTTTATGTACAAGCCTTCTGGCATCCATTGATAACTCTGTCTTGCTTAGAGTGGCACTACTGTATGGAGAGAGTTTTGCCTATTTTAAAATATATTGTCTTGACAAGAGTTTGAGATTGTTGATTGTTATAGATATTGTGATTGTCTAAGTGTTGACTGACTGGTTTTAATGATTACTTATAAACTCATTTAGACTTGGGCATTATTACAATTATTATTTAAATATACATAGCATATAGTAGCTTGTTTTGATGCTAAACATTGATTAGAATAGAATATATATTGTTTATTGAATTGCAAATATATACTACTTTTCAATTTACACATATATGTAACACAGTAATTTTTTTATTTGGTCAATGTGCATGTATAAATTAAGATTATAATATAAAGAATTTTAAAAAAATATAGTTATTAATTAATTGAGAGGACACATTCTCATATATTTTACTAAGTATATGTTCACTCATGCATTCACCAAAGCAGTAAGAATGAGAAGAAAAAAAACACCTTATTTTTATTTTTAAAATACGTAGTGAAATGTTTGACTTTTATTGCTATTAAATAAGCTTTGGATAAGAATCTTTTTTTTTCAATAACTGTTTTTTCTTATAGAAACATAATAGTTGTCTTAGGATCTCTAATTATTTTGATGATTTTTAGTCAGTATCAACTTTTACTATATTCTAAGATTTTGTAAAACTTTTAGCATTATGTTCTGAAAATATTTTTTATGCAAAATACTGCATATCAAATTTAGAAAGAATAATAAAGAAAGAATAAAATGTGATTGCTTTGTGCATAAATCAAAGAAATTGTATTAATAAACACTGTCATACTGTAAAACTTATTTCTAAATTTTATTAATTTATTTTTTTAAATGTGATCGTGTATGATGCTCAGAGAAAGAAAAATGGCTGCTTGAATATCATAAAATTCGCAAGTTTTAATGTATTTTTGTTTATTTAATTTTTGCTAAATTTGTGATATCATTCAAAAATATAACAAATCTTGATTCATATTTTAAAATTCTACTTTAAAAATGAAAACATTAATAAAAAGTAACAATTCGATTACTATTTGACAACCATTTAAATAATCACTGCTTCATTACAATAGAATTACATTGGTCACACTTATTACTATAATTAAAATATTTAGCTTTTTTTTTTTTTTTGAAGAAACAAATTTGTAATTTTTACTAATTATTTTTTCTTTTATGGATTAGTTTTGTCATGGGTTCTCTCACATAATGCCATTCAGTAAGTAGATATGAAAAGGAGATACAGCATATGCTAAAACAGTACCTGTTATGCAATATAATAATGTTATATTTTTAATAGTTGTATTCGAAGTAGTAACAGTATTTAATTTTACCACATATAAAATTTGCAAACCAGATATTAAAAAATGTCACATTATTTTATATAAATCATAACCGTACTGAGATCATACCTTACCTTAGTAATAATGCAAAAAGCAAAACAAAAAACTGTATATAATTATCGATACTTAATATCTAATTTTAACAAGTTTCTAAGCTCATATTACTATTTTTACCAGATATTTATATTTTGCATTTCTGTATTCCCTCTGTCAATAAATGACTCAAATTATAACACTTTAAAATAAATTGTTTATCTTTCTTTCAATTTGAAACATACATCTAATTTATGCCCCCTACCCAAATGAAGGTACAGCAGAATTGGATTATATTTTGACTAACAGAAGATACATATTTCAAGATTGTAATATTCTTAATAAATTTAACACAGGAAGTGATTACCGATTAGTAAGATGTAAGATACATGCTAATACAAAACTAGAGAGATAAAAATTATTAAGAAAAACAATATTTACATTTGATATTTCTAATCTTCAGAAACATTCTACTGAATTTAAATTAGAACTTACAAATCGGTTTCAAGCATTAGTAGATTTTGAAGATGATTCAGATTTAAATGAAATTAATATGAAAATAACTGATACACTTGTAAAAACTGCAACAAAGATAGCTGGTAGAAAAAAGCAGCAATTGACCAATAACTTTTTTACTGAGACTAGAGAATTTATGAAGCAAAGAAGGAATATGAAGATATATAAAAATGATGCATTAAAAAGGATTGAATATCTTGAATTTTGTAAAATGGTGCGGAAAAGAGTTGAAAATGATATAAGAAAGTATGTCTGTGAACTAGCAAGGAAAGCTGTAGAAGAGAATAAAAGTCTCAAGAGTGTAAAACAACATTTTGGTATTGGTAGGAAATTTATATCTGCAATAAGAAAAAAAGATGGAATTATTACTAAAAAGAAAGGTGACATCATGAAATGGGTAGAAGACTTTTATCAAGAATTATACAGTAATAAAGAACAAGTATCTCCTATATCTATTACATCTTCCAAATTGCCCAGAGTTTTAAATGAAGAAGTGAGACATGCAATTAAATGTATAAAGAAAGGAAAGGTTCCAGATAATGATGGGATTATAATTGATATATTAAAAGAAGCAGGTGAAGAAATAGAATTTTTTTAGCAAAGATATGTACCAAATGTCTAAATGATAAAGAGGTACCAGATGATTGGAAGAATGCAGTATTAATATTAATATTTAAAAAAGGTGATAAAGAAGATATTAGAAATTACAGACCTATCAGCCTTTTATCAGTTTTATACAAAATTTTTATCAAGATAATTACAACTCATCTACAGAGAACATTGGATTTCCACCAACAAAGAGAACAAGCTGGATTTAAAAGTGGGTTTAGTACAGTAAATCATATCCAGGTATTGAGAGAAGTTATAGAAAGGACGAATATGTGTTGCCATTATGCTTTGGATTTGTACATTATGAAAAGGCATTTGATTCTATAAACATTTCTTCAGTGATTAAAGTATTGGATCATCAAGATATAGATCCAGGATATTGTCATATTTTAAAGAATATTTATAAAAATGCAATAGCAACAATTAGATTACATAAGGCTACTGGGAAAGTCAACATTGAGAAGGGTGTAAGACAGGGTGACTCTATATCCAAAACTTTTTACAGCCATGCTGCAAGAAGTATTTTGTGGATTAAAATGGGAAGCTAAAGGAGTGAAAGTAAATGGAGATTATTTAAGTCATTTAGATTTTGTAGATGATGTAGTTGTTTTTGCACATAATGCTTTAGAGATGCAGGAAATGTTGCTGGAGTTATCAGATGAAAGTAGGACTAAAGATAAATGTTAAAAAAGACTAAAATAATGTTTAATGGATTTTCTCAAAGTTTGAAAATAAAGATTGATTATGATGAGTTAGAAGAAGTTAACTGTTATAAATACCTTGATAAAATTATTAATACAGATGGAAACATAATGGATGAAATTAATCACAGAATTAAACTTGGTTGGAGTGCTTTTGGTAGAAATAACTTGATACTAAAAGGAAATATACCTATGTGTTTGAAAAGGAGGCTTTTTAATAAATGTGTTTTACCAGTACTTACTTATGGATCTGAGACTTGGACACTTAATAGAAGAGCAATACAGAGACTTCAGACCACTCAAAGAAGTATGGAGAGATGCATGTTGGGAGTAACAAGAAGACATCGAAAACACAATATATGGGTAAGAGAACAAACAGGTGTTACTGACCTCATTGAAAAGATTAAAAGACTGAAGTGGAGTTGGGCTGGACATATTGCTAGAAGAGATGATAATAGATGGACAATTGAAATCTTAAATGGGATTCCAAGAGATTGTAAAGGACCCAGAAAGAGACCACATGTGAGATGGATAGATGTAATAAGAAAGTGTGCAGAGGTGATGTGGAGGAGAGAAGCTAAAGATCGGAGATGGATTGAACTTGGAAAGACCTTCATCGCAGTGGATTGATAATGGTTGTTGATGATGATGATGACCCCCTCTTAAAAACTAACAACAGTTTTTATCTTAAAAATCTTTTAATTTCAAAGAACTTTTTGCCAGTTAAAGAAAATATAAATTTACTTTATTAATATTTTTTCCCCTCAAGATTTTATATGTCTAATGATTCCCATACAGATGCACTTTTGACATCTAGATTTTTTCAAGAACATTAAAAAATAGAAAATTCTGTTCAACTCTCTGAACATTAGTTATCTGTACTGCATATTTGATACTCTCCAATTATGAATTATGGCATGAAATCTGATTTAATCAATTATTTTTTATTTTTAGATTATAGCTTTTATTTATTACTTTTTGAATTAATTTTGCATTGGAGTATGGATAAGAATTTTTGACTTTAAAAAAAAAAATTATATTAAATATTTGCACTATTTTGTAAACTGGGATTAGCGAATTTTTACAATCATTTTTTTTTAATAATAAAAAAATGAAAGGCTTCTAAACTTGTTTTAATTATCTTAATAACATTTATTATTTTTTTGAATTGCAAAAATATATATATTAATAATAAAAAGAGTAATTTATTTTTTTATGTAAAGGTTATATTCTAAAATAGTTTAAATATTTTAAATTTTATGTGTAGAATGTATAAGCTTAAGAGAATCTATTATTGCTAAATTAACAACTTCCACATCATTATCCATGTAGTTCTCCAACCAAGGAATACTTATTAAAGAAGTATTAATATTTGTTTAGAAAACAATATTTATTAATTAAAAAAATAATTATTCATTTACTTTGTTGACATGGCTGAATTTATAATTCATATTACTTAAAATAATGCGGAAGCATTGAAAACCCCTGGTGAACTATATGTAAACTAACCATCAGTAAACGTAAAATGTAGAATGAGCCAACCTTCGCTTTAGTTTTAATCATATGATCAAAGCTAAAGTTTAATTCATATTACTTGTATAAAAGAAGTTGGGTTTACCAATTGTTTAAAATTGTTTTTTTTATTGGTCTTTATGTATTAGACCTGCAACGCCGGTTTACATTCATATCAATTCACTGATAACGTTCTAATCTTGTGATCCGACCAAATAACATGTACATTTGGACCTTGCATAAACTTAAAATGATAAATTCATCATAATGGATCACGTTTACATGATATTTTCGCAAGATTTACAAAGTTATTGGCAGTCAGAAAATGTATCTGAGGGGACGTAGCAGTTCTAATACATGACAGTAATTGCACCAAACTAAATTTAACAATACTAAAAATATTAATTTCTAACAATACTAAAAATATGAATTTCACACAAAAATAAATGAAAATTTTTTATGCAATTTCCAAATGTTACTTTAAATACGAACACAATAATCACTAAATTACAAAACACTTAAAATTTACACATACGGTACTTACTGTGTAATATATAACAGGAATTATCATGATGATGAAACAATCAATTTGTTTGTTCTACTTTATTTTGAGTGGATACAATTTTGTTTCAAAATGGAGACTAAAAGTAAATTTTTTTGTTTTTCCTAAAATGGAGACTTACTTAACACATTATTGTGCAATATAACACCTGCACAGGATCTTCACCAGAAATGTTAATAAGTAGTAAATGTATTTTTTTCAAAATCAAAAAAACACACACACACACACACAAAATTTAAATTACTACACATTTCTTCAATATGGTGGATTAATTTTTTTGATGTCAGTATGATTCACATGGAAATGGTTGACAACTCGCGCTTATAATTCAGCAGTCCGAATAAACTGTCAATTCCTTTTCCACATTTTGTTGGATGTCTTCCATCAGAGTTGCTGCTGTTATGGAAGAATTTGTCTGGCTTGGTTTTTTTTTTTATGCAGAAGGCTCTCGTCAATTTTAACAATTTTATTAGGGCCTCCAATTTTACATTTTTCTCTGCTAAACCAAGCTCTGTTTTCTCCCATTCTATGAATGTTAATTTGTGAGTTCAGCTATAACTAAATTGGATCGCTATCAAAAATGGAATTCAGGAACCCTCCAACCACCCATGTTCCTTTATGAAGGCCTATTTTATTATTACATCCTCGAACGTTACAATGCCGAAGTGTAAATATATTTGACCACATTGATCTCAGTAGCGGGTAAATTGCAAATGCACGCCATTTTGTACTGTTTTAAAATAAAAGAAAAAACTTGTATTAATCAGAAAATTGGAAAAAATAAATCTGCACTGAAGTAAAAAACAATTTGAGAAGAATTTATCTGAACGAAATCTGGACAATAAATGAAAGTGTAAATTATCATGTTATTGGATGAGATCGGAGGGTTTATTTGATGGGATCGCAAGGTTAGATATTTATCATGAATGTGAAAAGGCATACCATCTCTCCTATGTTGCAAGACCAATACGTAAGTACCTCTTTACCTAACACAGAGATCGGCAAAGTTTTTAACATGAAGAGCCATTTTGTTTAAATCTCCCTTCTTCCATTAAAGAGCCACAAGAAAAGAAATGAAAAATATGTTCCTGAAAAATAAAAATTGTTGAATATTTGAATATTTATTTTAGTAATAGAACACAATGGAATCTATATCCATCCTAAGGAAAATAAAAATTCTCTTAAAAATAAATAGATAAAAACAAAAAATCATTTTGACAGTTTGATTTATTCACAAATATTGAATGTTTAAATATTCATCATATATAATAATTGCTACCCTGTAATAAGCTGAATTCAAGAAACAACTTTGTAATGTGCATTTTTCCTTCCCTGGAGTCATCTAAATATTTATTTGCAAATTAAAAACAGGCAAAACTCACTATACATATTGCCACACACAGCAATCTAGAGTAATTAATGGATGCCAGAAGGCTTGTGCATAAAATCCCCATCTAGTGCCTACTCATCCAATATCTCCAGCTATGTTTGTCTCATGAGCCATACTTTTTTGCTGATACCTGATCTAACAGAATGTTAATGCATTTTTTAGTCTATTTTTTTTGACTGCGAAGCTGACTTCAGCATTCTCTTTTGATTTTATAATTTCACGCGATATTTTTCTTCATTAAGATGTCTGATGGGTTGTTTTCTATGGCTTTCTTTACTGACTTTTTATTTCTTAATTTGTTGCTTTTTTAAATCATTTCTATTTCATTCTTTTCTAAATTTCAAGTCTTGTATATTGTCTTTTTAGTAGTATTACAAATTAATATTTTCCAATAATTGTAACTTTTTATTGAATTATTGTTAGCACTATATCTGCTTCTGAAAAACTCACTAGAATTTTAAGATTTAGATGATTGTACATGTTAAATAAGTAATTTGTTGGGTTTTTTTTTTTAATTTATAATATTATTTATTTATTTATAAATAAATAATATAAATTAAAACAGAGATTAGTGAATTATCTTAAGAGTTTATTCTCTATAAAGATTTTTTTTCATTATGTGGTTCTGTGAAAATATGGTAGTGTTTATAAGAATAATGATGACCATTTAATTTTAATATTCTCATTTTTTAAAATTTATTTGTCTAATCTGTAGGATGCATATAATTAAAACCCTAAATATGATCTATATATAAAGAGACAAAAACATCGAGAATTTAATAATAAATATTCCAAAAACAAAATGAAATAAAATAAAATTCAGTGGGTTTGATAGCAGAAACAGAAATGTGTGCAAACAAAAATAATAATAATAATACATTATAATTATATTAATAAAATAGAAACAAACCCAATATTTTACAGCAAATATGAGAGAAATAAAGGTTTAACAAATTATCAGTGAAATATATATATATATATTTTCAATATACATGACATAAAAAAAAGTGAAATAACTTATCATTCTATATTAGACATTTATTTCTATTAATGGAAATGAAAAATGAAAGAAAAAAAGAATATAATTTTTCATGTCAAATAATCATTTTTTTTAATTGACAAAAAAAATAAATACATAAAAAATTTCCAATCTGTTTTCAGAATCTAAAAACAACAAAAATACAAATCATTATTAAAGTTTATTTTCAATAACAAATGAAAGATAAAATGTGGTCTAACTTTACCTGTTTTTTTAGCTAACACCAAAACATGAAAATTATGTTTTTAGTTTTTTATCTGATTTTTATAAAGAAATTAAACTATTTCTTAGAATATAAAGATTTTCTAAATGAATTCATAATTCAGAAATAAAGAAATTACCTTCTAAAACTGAAGTTGATTTTTATTAAGATTTATTTATTTATTTTTATTAAATTTTATAAGATATTGACTTCCAATAAACATCACATGATCACCATTTCTTATACTTGCTTATAACTTATTAAAACAGGCAAAAACTCACTATACATATTGCCACACAGCAGGTTATAGTTAAGTAGAGAGAAAAGGTGGCTGCTGGAGAGTTGCATTAGATCCTAAGATCTAGGTGCAGTGCTCTCAGATCCAAGGCTTCTCACTGATGAAGGCCACAAGCCAGAAACTAGTCTGGGGATATTGGATGAGTAGGTATTAGATGGGGATTTTATGCACAAGCCTTCTGGCATCCATTGATTACTCTAGCTTGCTGTGTGGCAATACATATAGTGAGGTTTTGCCTGTTTTGATATTGACTTCCACTGTCAGACCTAAAGCTATGTGAAAATCAGCTTTCTATACTGAATTTTTCAAGAAAAACAACAAGAAAAAAGACTGATTCTAAATTAAAAGTTTATTTTCATTAACAAGTGAAACAAAATTTATCACAATGATGGCTTTTAATGTCATATTCAAGATTAAAAAGAAAAAATTCACCCGTGACATATTACTATAAAGAAATTAAAGTTACCCAGCTGTATGAAGATCTCAATTTTCTATACAGAATTTTTAAAAGCAAAAAATTTGGCATTTTCTATTTTAAAAAACAATTTTCAAAAAAATCAACAAATTGTATTTATAGTTTTAATGTCAGCAAAGTATTACATCATCAAATTAATGTAACATGATGTAGTCAATAGTATCTAATTTTTTAATGATGAATTTAAATTTACTTATTAGTATGTAAATATGTATTTATTCTCAAGTCTAACAATCAAAATCAAAACAGTTGTAGTTGTATTTTAAAGTTTATTTAAAAAAGAAATAGTGACAATTTTCATCTTCATGCGTAACTAATATAGAAATATGTTTTCAAAATACTTTTCTTGTTTATTAAAATAATTTGAATTATTTGAAAATATTTATTTATTTATTAAATATTTTCAGCACTGTACAAAATATAAAAACGGAATGTTTAAATTTTTATTTGAAATATATAGCTTTAAAATGTAAACAGGAAAAGACTTTTCAGAAGTACATTTTTTTTTCATGTGTCAAAGCTTGGCCGGGAAGCGAGCCTTGGCCAGCTGCTTGGAAGGTGGTTATGCTAACCACAAGGCCACCAACGCTAGACAGCTTTTTCATTTTTACATTATGAACTTAAAATTTGTTTTTTTTTATCTAATTTTTTTTTTTTAAAGCGAATTAGCTACTTACTGATACTTTAAATTTTTTAAATATTTCTATTTTTAATCATCTTTTATAATATACAAACATGAAACAACTTTTGTTACAGTACAGTATTCAAATTTCTATCACTTACTAATGAAAAACTTTTGTAATTAAATAAATAGATTATTCACTATTAAATTATATTTATGTTATGCTAACACATTATATTTATTTTTTAAACATTTTTTTATTTTACTGATATAATTATGAATTTGGAGTGATTGAGCATTTTCAAAAATTTTCTGAATCGGAATTCAACTTTGAATCCAACCTTTGGATTAATAATAGACTTTTATGTATATACACATATACTACACATACATTCATAGTCTATGTTTTTATTATATTATTTATATCAATCCTTATATGAAATAGCTTAAATAATTACATTTACTATTGTAAATTAAAATTGAAAATAGATAATTCTTAAAAAATATTTTGAAAGGTTATATTGATTTTTTAAAAGTAAAACATTGCATTTTTTTTTAACATAAATAAATAAAATCAATAATATAAATTTATAAAAATTTGTAGTGGAACATCTAAAAAATAAATTCCAAAGAATCCATTTTTTATTGATTATTATTTAAATGTTATAAAAACAATATCTAAGAAATGTGGAGGTTGTATAGTTTATTTTCAATTATATACATAAAACATGGAGAAATACTTAAAATACTAAAATGCATGAATATATATTACAAGTTCTTTGACCAAAAGCAGATTAACATAAGGTGATAACACTTATCATAAACAATCAAATGTTACTGTATCCTATTGTCCAATTATTTTTGCTGGCATTATGGAGAATGTAGCCTATATATACATGATATTTATACTAGCTATTATCCTTAATTCAAAATATCCTATTTTAGTATTTTGACCTGTATTATTAATTTTAATAGAGTCTTAACATTATTAAACTTGTCTAAGATTCTAAATATAAATTATTGCAAAAAAGAAACCATTTAAAAAATAGCTACATGTAAGTGTCTTTATTAAATCTATAAAAATAGTTTTACAGAATAATATCTTAAATGTTTTTACCTTGTAAACATTGAAGAACTACTATCAATCTTTTTACATACAGATATAGTATCAAGTAGAAACGGTTTGATTTATTACTTATGTACAATAGCTTAAGCTATACTGATTGAGGAATTTTTAAAATTTAAATTATATTCTCATGTGTATGTATATGTGCATGTATAATTGATTTCAAATTATAAATTGCATGTTCAGATTAATTATATCAAAGTTAGTTTTCAAATTACTTCAATCAAAATCACTTTCAAGATTGTTAATTTTAATGATGTTCTAAAAATAAGTAAAATTTAAATCTTTATTAGCTTTAAGTTTTTCAATATAAATCATATTTCACTCTTTTCTACTTCAGTAAAAATATTGTCTATATAATAGAATATATCTTATCACTCATCTTCCCTAAACTGTTGGTCATTCAAGAAGTACGATAATTGGATTTAATCTTCATGTACCAGGTAGAGACATTCATAGAAAATTTCCTGGAAAGAGGACATGTTGGGACATAATTAACTACATCAATAAATTTTAATTTAATTATTTTGTTTTTTTGCAGCAGCTGATGGTTCACAAGTAGATTATAAAATATAGTATTGCATCAATACTAAAATATATATAATATATATAAATTTACAATATAAAAGAAACATAATAATAATTTCATTAATCATGGATTGTATAAGCATTGAATTTTCCATCTACTGATGACAATTTTAATGTTTTTTTCTTCACAACTTTTTCTTCTAATTTCTTTCTCTGTATACTATTCGTACATAAACCTGATAAGTACATATCTGAGACAATGGATCTTAACCATGTTTTCACATATCTTATGGTGCTGAAACTTCTTTCAATGGTATAGGTCATAGCATGTAATGTCATGCCAACAGTTATTGCTAAATTATTAGAAGAGAAATATTTAGTGTCCAGTACTTCTGGTAAAATTTGGGTAATGTCAGTCAAAGGAAAATTTGTACTGTTGTTGCTGCTACTTCTAAGCATTGTAAATTGTATTTTCCATATTTACAATAACATTGTTTTGTGGAACTTCATATATTTTTAGAATATTCTTGAGGCATAACTGAAATACTGAATGCTAGTTCATTCTCTAAAAAAATCTTAATTTAAAAGTGAAATTAAAGAATTTAAATATGGAATAAATATTGATTGCCAATAATAGTCTTCAAGTGTGATTCCTGGATAATTGCATCTATTTTTTTTATATAAAATTTCATCTAGATACCTCTGTTTTTACTGTTAATTTTTCAACCTATATCTGGTTCTTCAAAATTTTATTCAGATTTTTCCATATTGTACCGGTCAAAAATGTATATCCATTCAACAAGATTTAGAATCTAAGCAAAAGTACCCCGAATTCAATCATGCGCGAGATACACAGGTCAGGAGCAATAATGAATTCTAACCTATTTGCCCATTCCCCAAATCTATAACATTATGACCAACACCTACGGTGATACAGAAATTTATTATATCCCAGCCCAGTGCTACAACGTTTTACATGAGACTCAACTGGTGATGATGGTGAGAGATTGAGTGAACCCAAGACATTAAGTTACGAGTATACATAAATATAAATATTAATAAGGAGATTCGGACACCTGGATTATGTTTAAAATATAAATATTTATTTTGAACATAACTAAAGATGAGATTTCGATATATAATTAACTCTACAATTATGAAACTTTATTTCATTACAAACATTAAAGAATATTATTAAGATTATGTTGATTTTGACAAATATTAAGTTAATGCGGCGGTTACAAGAAATGGATTTATCAGAGTGGTTTGGTGGCCGTTTTATCCATAAAAATACATTTATAAAGATATAATCGAGTTTCGCTGATTAACGATTTCAATACATAAGTTTATTTTATTTAGATATTTGATTTATAATAATTATAATGAGGATACATTTTTGATCGGCAGCATAGGACATTACTTCTTTTACATTTTCAACATTTAATGATGGGATATAGGGAAAACTCAATAATTGTGGGGGAGGTTTATTTCAGTAAAGAGGGACAGCAACTTCATGAGAAGCTGGGTTTAAACTCCAACAAATAAAGAGAAAAACAATGTTTTATTACCGCATATCATTATGATTTAATTTGCTAAACAGGCTGGGAACTAACTAAGAAATGGCAGTGCTAGCATAATATCAGTGAGAGGAAATGGCACATCTGGCCAGGATACGGTCATTCTCCAATTTATAATGATGGTACACACCATCTTCATGCTAAAGCGGTACAGGAAGAAAAAGGTAGGTAAGAAGATTCTATGGGCCGGCTGCGGCGCATCCATACATTGCTTCATCTATTCTCACCTGAAGGTTCTAGAAGTAAACTTAGACTTCTTTTATGACGAGGATACGAACGATGAGGCTTTGAATCCCTGGAGTGAGGTACAGGTGATTCGAAGCAGTATATAATATATATACTTGGAGGATAAGAATGACTAACGAAATGATCATGACTCCCTGGAGTGAGGTACAGGCAAATCAGATCGAAGCCTTATGCGGCTTATGAATAATTGGACATATGCTAGCAACGCTATCATAATAATATAAAATCAATAAATTTAACTATTAAAGAAAAGCCTTAAATAGTTTAACTAATACATAATGACATGCTAGGATAATGACCTATGTAATCTAAGGTCATTGATTATAAATTAACATTAATGAAGCTTGCATTGCTACCCTCTTCCTGAATCAATATTTTAACATAGGAAGCAAAAGTGCAAATTACCAAACAAATTTAAGTCGCCAGCCATTGTGGCGATGATGATCAATAAGAAATTTTATAAAACTAACGGACACCAATAGCCACCCCAGATTGCAAAAATATTTCTACATTTCATATAAATTTACGATAAAACATTTAGATAAAAAAAAGGTATTCATTTAAAGTATAACCTAATCTTATGAAGTATTTAAAATAATTAACAAGAACTCATTAATTTCTCTCCCCTTCCCTTTTTATTAGAAGTTCGTAAGATTAAGTTTTAGTGGCATTTATAAATAAATTGTGGGAAAATATAAAAATATTATTAAACTTAAATCATAACCGCACTAACTGATAAAAATAATAAGAAGCGTGAGTTGGATGACAGATGAATTATGTAGCAAAGAATTGATATAAAAGATTAACAAAGCTTAACAAAAACATTAAGTATAATGAAATTATTAGTTTACAAATCAAATTACATAGTTAAAATTGGATAAGGCGGTTATACAGTCTTTTGGCTAATTACCTCAGTACTTCTTTGGAAGTACTGGCGAATCTTCTGTGGCAGGCGGCATTCTTTGGGGATACATCGCGGCAAGAGTCGGGCTGAAGGTGGAGGACGGCAGCTTGACTTCCAAAATTTTAAGCAGATGTGAAGTCACCTAGCAATGTCTGACCAAACTAACATAATAGATTTTTAGCTCTATTTATGTCAGTTTTTAGCCCCTCAGAGAATGATTATTTTAATGAGGTTTCCTGCCTCTAATGGATCTCTAATTTAGGAGAATCTTTACTCTATTGTTAGTAAAGATTCAATTTTGAGATAACTGTCTAAAATCAATTCAAATCAATTTCCTGTTTGGAAATGGATTTGACAAAAAACAATGTTAATAGCTAACTAAAATCCATTAGCTTTGTTTTAGATTTTACTTTTTCTTAATTTTAATTTACAATTTTCCCTTTTTTAAATCATGAGACAAACTCCCCATCCCTTTAATTATATTTAGACAGTTATCTTGAATTTATATTTTTAGCTTTATAAAAAAAATGATTATAATGTATTAAAATAAAAGTTAAAAAATACAATTTTAGAAACTACAAAATTATTTAATATTTTTAATTACATATATAAGCTCCTGTACTATACATTTTACATCAACAAAAAAAAAAGGAGCATGATGACACGTGGATTGTGGTGGAACCATGAAACTCTACCTTGAACTAAGGTCGATTGTTTCAATATGAAATACAAATATTTTTAATAAGTCTTCAATATGTTGGTGAAGAACTTGTAAATCTAAATTTAACTTGTATTGTTTGGGTTTATTGGTTTAAGATTAATAGAATATTTTGATATTATACTTAAACACATAATGAACATTGAGGTACTATGTAGTATTTTAAATAATGCACTTTTTGATATGTTGATACTGTCCAATTTATAAACATTTCGTAAAATAAATTGAAAATTCTTTGAAAAAACTGACATACTTTGACATTTTGAAATCCATCTAATTTATGAAATTAAAGAAATTTTTGAGTTGATTCTTCATTTTTGATTTTCTCTAAAAAAGTTTTATTACATATTCTGTAATTCCTATTGTCTAGCAAACTTCTGATATAATGTTTAAAACATTCGCAACTATATTTGATCTGGAAGAAAGAAAATATACATAAGCGGCTTTTAAATATTTTATTATTATCTAGGTTTGAACATGAGTTTTCTTTTCTTGTCCAATTAATGTGTTCTGTTTAATCCATATTTAATAATTTTAAAAGAAATTAAATTAATACTTATTGCATCTATAACATAGAGTTTAGTAAATCCTAAAAATTCTATCATATTTTTAATTTCATCAACACACTTAAGCCAAGTAAAAACTACTCCATCCCAGACATATCTGTGACTTTATCGGCTAATATTGAAACTACAATATTTGAGCAGATACAATGTTTTTTTGTATTTCCATTTTACAAAGTTCAATTAATTAATGTTCAATTCTTACAGAAATGTAATTTGCTCTAATTATATTTAAATTTAGTTGATGTGGATCATAAATCCAATTAAATATTAAATTTTAAAATTGATTAGTTAACTGTATTTAAGTAAACATCATATAGAAATTATTTTTTTATATACTGGTATGATTGGAGATATTATAGATTCAAGATTATCTATAAGTTTATTGATATTACATCATTAAGTATTTTGATATAAATAGCGTGATTAACAAGAATAAAGTTAATATAAAAACATAGCATGGCTGAGTTAGTATTATTTATCATTTTATTAAATTGGGATTTAAAATTAATTATTGAGTCATATATTTATTTAAATATTATAGATAGTGTAAACTTATAGGACATACTAAAATTGTTATCTCAATCATTCATGAATTATTTTATTTAAATATGAACATTGTTAAATTTTAGTATAAGTTTATATTATTATAATAAATGTTTGATTTGTTAAGTATATTAGTATTTGGTTGTTGAAAGATTTATCATTATCTTCATTTGATTATAAGTGAAATATATCTTAAGTGTATATTGTTTTGGGACAATGATTTGATTTTATCTAAATAAGAGTTGTATTTAGGGTATTTGAAGTCATGATTTTGTTTATTTTCTGTTTATTCTAAATGCTATATGAACTCACGATGCTATAATAAAGATTATCATCACTGTTTTGTTTTAGTATAATTAACAATCAGATTAAAACAGGCAAAACTCTCCATACACTAATACCACTCAGTGCAAGCCAGAGTAATCAATGGATGCCAGAAGACTTGTACATAAAATTTCTATCTATTGCCTACTCATCCAATATCCCCAGGCTAGTTTCTGGCTTTTGGCCTTCGTCAGTGAGGAACTATGTGATATTCAGTGGTTTAACAGTCAGATTTAGATATATAATTAGATAAAGGATTATTTTAAGTATTGAAAAATTATTGATTGGTTGGTTTTCATTCAACTTCGTTGATTATGTTTAGTCTATTACAAATAATACTATTATTCATGGTATTATAAAATTAGTATTATTTTCTTTGATTTATATTTTATTCAGTTATGATGTCCAACTTCAGGGCTCATTTTTATTCTGTTACATAGGTGATCAACAACTGGACTATATATTTTATTGAAACTATATTAGTTATTTTTTCTCATTGCACATTTTCAATCTGTTACAAATGCCACTCAAATCATTGGGATTATAACGGGGATTAGTATAGCACACATTTATTGTTACAAATGGTGCCCAATATGCAGAGCATAATTAAACAGGATCATTATCATGACTTTGTCATATCTGATCTGCTATAATGGTGATCTAACTTTAAGAGCAATAATAAAGGTTATTTCATCAGCATCTTTTCATGTTGGTCACAAAATGCTGTCCAATCCTGTAGGGTAATTTTTTATTCTGTTACAAATCGTACCCATATCTGTGGGGCATTAAAAGAAGAGTATACCCTCATTTTTGCTCTGCTATAGTATATAGTAATAGTCTAATTTTATAAAACCTCAACTTGAAATGTTGAATAACAAAAGCAATCTGTGAAATATCATGAGAATGTGGAAAGATGTACACTGGTGAAAACAGTTGCCTCATTGAAAAATGATTAAAAGAGCACAAACTGATGTTTAGAAAAGAAAAAACAAATGTATCTAAAGTTGCAGATCACGTGTTTACCAATGAACATAGATTGATTAGGAAAAGACAAAAATACCGAAGGAAACGTTAAAAACTGCCCACATGACAATAAACAAATAATGCCATTAGTCAATTCCTACTGTGATAATTCATAGTAGTTGGAGACCAATCATTAACATTGCCCTTAATCAGGAGGATTCTTTTAGATAAATATGACTTGCCTTTGGCAGAATAGTCTAATTGAATTACCTAAATAAATTCCTAATTTCATTTTTATGCTAGTACTGCCACTGGTCAAACCAGCGATGCCTGAAGTAGAGATGCGAATAATACCACTTGGAACATTGTAGTATAATAACCTATATGCTATTTCTTAAAGTGGAATGTATTTAAAAAGTTTAAATAAAGTTTGAATTTTTCTAAAAACATTTAACAATTAATATAAGATGATAGAAATAGTCCAACATAATTTTAATTAAAATACCATCATCACAAAATTTTAGAAAAATATTAATGAGTTTTCTAGGTTATTTCATTATTAATTTAAGGATGAACATATATTAATGATGATGTTGGAATTACATTTAAAACAATGTTTATTTTATTAAATTAAAAAGATTGGTTTGATGAATTTATAAACAGAAATATTTATTTAAAAACATTTAAACAGGAAAATATGAAAATAATTGTTATATTCTTATAGGAATAGTCAAAATTTAATCTATGTTATTTATTAAAGTATTAAATTAATCCAATCTCTTACAGCATTGTAAAGATCTTTTTGCAAATTTGGAATTTTTTTCCTATCTTTTTTTTTTATTGTTTCCCATTAACAGATTTTAAGTTATTTTTTAATTCAATATGTCTATAAAGAAATTAATGAAATGTTTGTTTATTTTTTTATGATAATAGTAAAATAGATAATATAATTTCATTAAAAAGTCAAATTATTAAAAATACCTAGTTTGCTATGAATGTAATTGTATCGAAGTATAACTTTTTAGATTTATACACGCTCTCATTCCCAAATGCTTAAGATTTGCCCATACATAAACATTTGGGTAGAAAGGATAAATGGATTCATTCTATTTTTTCACAAAGACTTTATCTTGTGTTTGGAAGTGAGAGTATTCATTTATAGTTAAAAATCTACAAAGCGCATGTGCATTAGCTTAATGGCTGATTATTACTATTACAATTTATAAAAACATAGTACTATATAAAATAAATATCTCATTAACATAGATATTAATTTTAAAGGTATTAGGCAAAAACTAATTCTTCACCATCCCTCTCATACCTACTCTCTTTAAGTATATTTTGATTCCATGGCACTCATATTTCAGAGAAAATAATGCATCAAAGATGCCATCTTAGAATTTTGGAACTTTATGACTGGGACATGCAGGTCATAATCATCAAATACATATTTTTTGATAGTAAATTTTAGTAAAATTGTATTATTTTTTTATTAATCAAACCAAAATAGAACTTTTTCAAGCTATTTGCTGCAAAATAGAATGAAGCATTTTACAGCTTTATTATAAACATAGTTAACTCTAATTTTTTTTATTATTATCTCAGTTCATTTACTTTTTTTTTGTTTGCTTTGGGTATAATATTGTTTTGTTTTTAAAAATTCTATTTTGTATTATATCTTCAATGATTTTTTTTTTATTGTTTTCAAAATATCTATTCAAAGAAATATAGACATAAATTTAAGCCTTGAAGAAAATTAGTAGACAGTTGAAACTTTAGAAGTATTTAAAAATAAATTGAAAGTAATAAAATATAAAATTCGATTTTTTAAAATATTTTTAAAACAAACATAATATCATTAACTTCTGAATAGTCAAAAAAAAATGCAATATTTACAGATCCATTTTTTATTAAAATATCTCTTTTCCCTTTTTGCATTATCGCATCTTATAGCAATTTGTTTTGTTATTGTATTTAATTTCTAGGCTACAAAATGAAAAAAATCCATGTAATGTAAAACTTTACATGATTTAATTGAAAGACTTGATCACTTTTATGTAATGTTGGGGATGTTATTTTGGTCTTATACTAGACTTCTGAAGATTTACACAATGAAATAGCATCATTAAAACAGAACCAAAGCTTTCTTTCACAATATTCCTCTCATATTTATCTAATAAAACCTAAGTTAAACTAGGAAAAGTCCTAAGAACAAATAGCATCCTTCCCAAATTTTGAAAAATTTAGGAATTAAAGCCAAAATATGTTTGGCAAATGCTATTAAGGAGTATTATTTATACACCATGTGAATCCATTTCTTATGTTTATCCAATCTGTTAAAATTCTCTTCTTATAGTAGGGCCACTCAGTGCTAGCCATGCAATCAATGGATACTAAAAGGTTTGTGCATCAAAATATCTATCTAATGCCTACTCAGCCAATATGTCCAGACTAGTTTCTAGTTGTGGCTTTCATCAGTGGGGATCTTTGGATCTGAGAGCATTGCATCTAGATCTTTGGATTTAATGCAACTATCCAGCAGCCATTTTTTACCCCCTTTTTTGTTAATTATAAAGCTATGAGTCTAAAATGAAAACAATAATGTTTTCAGTCTAATCTAGTAACCATAATCACCAATATACTTTAGTCAGGGCAATCTATTAAAACTATAGTGACTCTCCATATAGTAGTGCCACCATTGCAAGCTGTAGTAATCAGTGGATTCTAGATTTGTGCATTAAAATCCCTATTTACTGTCTACTCATCCAATATCCCCAGATTAGTTTCTAGCTTGTGGCTTTCATCAGTGAGGTGCCTTGGATCGCGAACACTGCACCTAGATCATTGAATCTAGATACTGAACTGGATTCAGATCTATATGACCATACAAGCAAATTAACTTGTTTTGAAAACATTATTGTTTCATATTGAGTTCATAACCTAGTTAACTAAAAAGATAAAAGATGGCTCCTGGAGAGTTGCATTTGATCCAAAGATCTAGGCACAGTGCTCTCAGATCTGCACTGATAGGGATTTTAATGCATTAATCTTTTACCATCCATTGTTTATTATGGCTTGCACTAGATGACACTATTGGATAGAGAGAATTGCTGCTATTTTAACATTATTAATATAGAAACTATTTCAAAAATTTGGCATAAAATGAAAAATTTAGCTTTCTCAAACCCGAATAAACACAATAATGAAAGAAAAAAATCATCTGCTATTTTTATTTTTATTTTATTATTATTATTATTATTATTATTATTATTATTATTATTATTATTATTATTATTATTATTATTATTATTATTATTATTATTATTATTATTATTATTATTATTATTATTAATAATATTATTATTATTATTAATATTATTATTATTAATAATAATAATATTATTAATATTAATAATAATAATAATATTATGCCTAAGTCATCAAGAACGAAGGTCTTATTAATAATCTTTTTTTCCCCATATTCTAATCGTTTTCACACTTAAAAACTGTGATATATATCTGTGATAGATAAAGACAGCGATGGCTGTTTACTGAACAGTTGTTTTCTAACAAAAAGTAAGTAATGCGGTCATTCATAACAAAAAATAAATTCTAACGTCATAAACAAGCATGGCGCAACGTCAAGAAGCAAACGACATAAATTGCGCTCAAACAAACGGCGATAAAATGAAAACTGCGACTATTGCAAAAACATATGCGAACGTAACAAAAATAAACCAGCAGCCTCACAGCATCGAAAAAAGTCCAGCATTAACACAGACAGCAAGATTTAGGAAGGTAAATCAAGCCGACATAAATAATTTAAACCTCAGAAAACAATAATGAAGAGCCCTCCCCAACGATATGGAATCAAGATGAACTGCAAGAAATAAACGTTAATTTCAACAGCACCATCCCAAAAAAATTATTCGCAACTTTCCAAAAATTTTTTTCACCGAGATCATACTAAAGTAAAAACTTTGGGAAGCTACACACTAATAATAGTCAATCAAAGCTTGCAAAACTATTGTAACAGAATAATTAAAAACACTTACTTCGAATATACCAATCAGGATTTTCAAAAATTAATACAGTCATTTGGCAAAGCTATTTATATAAAACAAATCTACTTATCCGACAATATACTGGTTTTCAGCAACAACTTTCATTTGAAAATAAAGCTGAATGACAATGTAAACCCGGAGGATATTCCAATACAAATAATTGACCAGAATGCAATACTGACCATTCAAATAAAAGGATTAAGGCCAAGATGTTTTGCGTGCGGTGAAACCGGACACTTAGCAATCGATTGCAACACCAAAATCAACCAGAAAAACCAACCGAGCTCTGAAGATCAACCAACAGAAGCTCACCAACCGGAATCAAACAGTACAAAACAGATAACGAAAACAACTAATAAACAAGAAAAAATTAATAAAAAAACCACAGATCAACAGCAATTGAATAATAAAAAAACTGCACACACATTGCCAGCACCTGAAATTCTGGATTTATCAACAAAATCAACCAATAGAATTCAAACCCCCACTGATAAAAAAACAGAAAGTCAACAGCCTCAAGAGGCTGCAATGGAAAAAACAGTGCACAATCTAAGTCAGCCTACCAAAGATACTGATGAAAAAGAGATAATAAAAGAACAAATAAACTCACACAGTAATAGTGATCAAGAAAAAATATATATAACACACCAAACACCCAATATTAAAAATAATACAACAATAGAAATTATGGAAGCTATCACCCCAAATATGCCTCAAATCACCAAAGCTGACACAGAACAAAGAAGACCAGGCCGCCCACCAAAGAAAAATAGAGGGCCCAAAAAAATCAAAACAGAATCCAACCTTAGCCTTTCTGATCACAACAATACTACAGTGGAAACAGATGAAGATCTGGAAATGGAATGTGAGAATGAATGGGAAGAAACACCAGATTAACCCTAATATTTAAATCTCAACCAAAAAACATATAATGGAAATAAAAATTGCGGCAATCAATGTCAGGGGTTTGAACTCAACCTCAAAAATTAATAAGTTAAAACATTGGATCAAGGATATACAACCACACTTGCTTGGTATACTTGAGACAAAAATTTATGCTGGATCACAAACTGACCCAGCCAAACATTTAAATATGGAAGGTTTCTGTGCATGCTCCAGAGACTCTTCATCTCCCTCAGCTGGCACTGGACTCTTAATTGCTAGAAAGTGCCCATTCACAACGTTCAAAATAATTTACATTGACATGAACTTATTAATTGCAATCTTCAAACAAAAAAGCATAACAATAAATGTGGTTTTTGTATATATGCCTTTACAGGATAAAAAAATAGATACCATAATTGCAAACATTAATTCAAGGTTAGCTACAACTTCAAACCCAACCGTCTTAATTGGAGATTTTAATTTAAAATATCAGGAATTTACCCAACATTGGCTTCACAGAATAAACATACCACTAATGAGTGGCCAAGGTTTTTTGCCAGATGATGCCATCTCTTTCCACAATAATCACTTCTCTTCACTTATTGATCTGTGCTTTTATTCTCCAATGCTTCACCGCCTTATTGAAATAAAACTAACTCCCTCAACTTTTTCCGATCACTCAGCTCAAATAGTCACAATTGACTGTGCCCAAATTCAAATATCACCCTTTACACTTACAAGAACAATGAGTTTTACTCCCAGAAACAACCCCTGAATTTCTGTTCTCTGAGACCTACATAATGCTAAACAAAATCAAAGATATGACTTTGAACACGGTCCAGAAATATCTAGCATTTATGGGAATGTTGTCCTTTAACATCAACCATATAACAAAAAAACAACCTCCACCATCAAGACTTTTGTCTCTGGCAGATCATTTACACCAGAGAATAATCATGATTAACCCATCACACTGCACCCAGCAGTATATATTCAAGCTTACACATGCATACAATAAAGCATGTGATGAACTCAAAAGCTATCTGAAGATAAAGAAAAGCAAGGTATGCCTAACCAGGCCACACACTTGGACAAGAGATTATATAAGATGGGCGCTGGGGAACCAACCAGATGTAAAAGTGCCAATGGCACTATATACAAATAGTGGAACATATGCAGGACACAATATGATTATGCCAATTTTTGAATATTTTAAAGAGAAATTACAAGAAAAACAACCATATAAAATACCACATAATCTGTTTGGCCCACCAGAGACAAAAACCCCATTCACAAAAGATCTATTCACAACAAAACTAAATACTATTCGAAATGCTTGCCATCCAGGTAGTCCTGGAGTCCCATTGTTTGTATTAAAGCATCTAAGTAAATTCATAACAGAATATTTGTGTCAGTTAGCAAACCATCTAGCGCAATAAATTCAACCCACGGAGGGTGTCTATCCAATAGCCATAGTACCCTATAATAAAAAGAAAGCAATTATCCCACCTATTACAGACCTCAGACCAATATCTGTGGGACCTTTGCCGATCAAAATTATGGAGAAAATTATTAAAGATGAAATTGAACCATATATAATGCCACTTATCTCCGAAGCACAATATGCAAAGAAAAATTCTTCAACAACAGAAGTAGCCTTATTCTTCAAAGCAATTCTAGCCACAGTAAAACAGCGGAAATAATACGGACCCATTGTCGTGCAGCTTGACATAGAAGCTGCATTTGACTCAGTCAATATATACACACTTCTAAAAATGCTAAAAGACACAAATTCCTAGAACACATCTATATATAATTGCTAACCTGCTTCTGAACAGAGAGATCCATATAACTTTAAATGGAAGAAACTCACCATCTTTCACACCCACCAAATCTATATCCCAAGGATCCCCTCTTAGTTCACTATTGTTTATATTTTACATCAATCCCCTTATTAAAAGCATACAAAATGAATTTACTGTGATCGCGATACCAGACACAACACAGCGCACTACATGCATCGCCTATATGGATGATGTTACCATATTCCTAACATAAAAAAAAACAAATACTGCAACTCCAAAAGATATTACAAGAATATTCACAAAAATATGAATTAACATTTAATCCAGCAAAAACCACAGCCTGGTCACTATACACTGGTAAACCATGTACATCAATTTACAAATCAAAACCAAACTCTTTCCTTGGGTTCCCATTTCATATGGGAATTACAGGAATGAGATGCCATATCCAAAATAAACTTAAAGAAGAAGCCACAAAAATTATAAACTTCTTGTCCAAGGCATATCTTTCACTATATTCCAAAGTACAGTTAATTAACCAGCTTATCACAACCAAAATAACTTACTATGTACCAGTTATTTCATTCTCAAAGGGGTTCATTTCAAAAATTAAAACCATATATAATAAACTACTTTGAGCCAGAAAAACAGTAGCAATTTCCACAAAAAAACTTAGCCAACCCCTAATAAAAAATGGACTTGGCTTGCACAACATCAATATTTTTCATCTACAAAAGTTAAGGAACTCAATAATCACAATACTTGCCAAATACCCAAAAATTAACCACTTGCTAGAAGTTACTCCAACAGATAGACCACCTCCAAAAGGTTTCTTTTTCACCAACATTATATACCAATGCAAAACCACAGACAAGATTCCAGAACAGTATTTGCATAAGTATTCATACTGGGACATTTATGGTTTAATAAACAGAGAAGCTGATACTAATGTTATACAACCTATGCTAGGAATTAACAACAAGAGACTACTCAAGGAATATAAACAATGGGCTCTAGAGCCCAAATACTTTGATTTTATCATGAAAATCAATCTCATTGCCTTGCCAACAACCCACTTTCTTTATCATAAAAGAATGTATATATCTATTGACCCCTTCTGTGGATTCTGCCATCGAGCAGAAGAGACACTGGACCACTTTATTTATCAATGTGTAGCACTTAATCAAACACAACAGATGATGTGTAACACGTACAGAAAACTGGGTACAATCATTAATCACATAACTGCTTTTCAGGGAAGATCAATACCTAGCATTACGGCAGCCACATTTGTTCTATATACGTACTGGTGCACCCGATGTACTTTCTTAATTGGCAATAATACCAGATGACACCCAGCTACATTTAGCAACAAACTCTACACATTCGAAATAGAGATAAAATAATAACCAACCCCCACTTATATGCAGCAACATGGTCATTGTTAGAACAACCATCAATGCAGTGAATGCTGCAAGGAAAACTATCATACAACTAACATTCAAAGTGACATGCGGACAAAACTAAATAAGCTCCTCAAACTTTAGAACTCGAATGATTATTTTTGCTTTTTTATTTTGTGAGTGAAATATTTAAAGTAATTATCATGTGTTCTTTTTTATATGATTAACTAGAAATATTTCTGTTTTAATCATAAAACTTTTTTCTTCATTACAATATAACACAGTTCGTCAAATATTATAAATGATCTGCACTGCTTCACATCAAGATTTTTCACAATAATCATTTAGACCGACTGACTACTTGAGGACTTTTTAATCCTATCTTGAATGATTTTAATATTTTGTTTAGCATATATAAATATAGAAACATTTACATATTTATTATTTATAAACACTGAATGAAATAATTCCAGAAATATTGAACATTACTATGGACTTTTGGATTGTAAAAATTTCTTTATTATTCATTTTTTAGATATTTTATTAGTAAAAATTAGTCTTTTATTTAAATATAAGTAATTTCCTTATTTGATTATAATCTTTATTATTTTAACTAACATAAGTATACAATGAAGTCGTGAACATATCAAACTACACAACTTCAAGTTAAATCTACCCCCCCCCCCAGTAAATAAACAATATATATTGTCCATTACAATTTAGTCATTAGCTAAATTTATAGTAATGTGCACGAGAGAAAATGAACAAAAATCATCACATTTTTATATAAAAAGGAAGCTGTAGGGCATCCAAGTTTAAACCCTACCAGATCCAGTTCTAAAAGCTTTAGACAGAAAGAGAGTGGGTCAACAATTATATTCTTTATTTGTTTGTGTGTTGATAAAAAGGTAATACACACATTTAAACTATTCAATATTAAATTTTTCTGCTAAAAAGCAAAGTTACACATATCTAGGCAAAGCTATTTAATTGTTTTATATTTCAAATATTAAATATTTTAACTTTCTTTAAAACTAACCTATGCTTGATCAATTTTAATATCTTATTCTATACTTCTATTTTTGCTTTTCTATAATTGTAATTGGGATTTAAAAGTTACAGATTTAATTTTAAATATTGGGGTTATAATTACTAAGCTGGCAATTAGATTATTGTAATGACAGTTTATGAATGATTTGAAATGATAAAGTATGTGTGTACATTACATACAGAAATTTACATTTATTATATATTGAAAGGAAGAAGGGTTAAATCTGTCAAATTTTTTTTTTTACAATTTTGTGTTAAGGAAAAAATCTGTTGAATCAGATATCTGTTTTTGTAGCAATTTTGTTTTTATAAATGATTGTTTGTCATTTTGGGAGCTTAAGCTTGGTGGGAACTCTAATTTTGAAATTGTCTCATCTTAAGATTAAAGGAAAGAAACTCCTATTTTAGATATTACAGATATACGTGAAAAAGGAAAAAGGATTAAGTCTATTTTTTTTAAGACAAAAGTCTGAAAACCAGGTGTGTGATTTTTTGAGTTGGTCAAAAATAGCAATTCACACTATCACTCTAATTGGGTGAGTTGACTCAAAAATCGGATATAAAAGCAGTCTGGAAAATCAGTTGAGCTATTAGATTATTGTTATTATAATATATTGTGAGACTTTTTAAAAATTATTGAAACTAAAGCAGACAAACATTTGTAGTTCTGCTAGATAATTTTTTTTTAAAATCATTTTTTTTATATCAAGTTTTGAATGTTGAAAATATAAGAATGACGGGGTAGAAAAATTATATATATATGTCTCATCTTTTACCTGACCGTCGCGGAGCCGCAGATCATATAGGAAGGAAAAGATGTCTTGTCTGAAAAATAATATTCTACACCTTTCAACTGACCAGAGAAATAAGATGTTTTTAAATAAAAAGAAGAAAACATTCACCTGCATTCGAAGGAGATCAGAAAGATGAATTAATCTACTGATAAATATTAATCATCAAGTCCAATTAATTGTTCCAGCAACTGAGTTTAAAACCCAGGAAATTTATAAACGTGAAAACAACTGCTGTATTTCATCCACTAAAAGAATCATGCTTGACAGGAAGAGAAGAACAATTAATATAAAGATTTCCAAATTATCCACTAAAGCAAATAACCTCAATAGGATCATCATCATCAAATAATTATACACTTTAAGAAAGAGATTGTTCCAAAGAAACACGGAAATTGTTGCTGCCAAAGATAGACATTAAACAAGAGAAATTTGACTCATTAGAAGTCACTACAAAGAACTGGTAGTATAAAAAATTTTTTTGATATATTTTCTTTATGATAGCAGAGTCTTAATAAAATTTTAGCAATAAAGTGGTATATTTTATTTAAAGAACTTTTAAAGACTATTCAGATTGATTAAAACCAAGAATGTCTTACTAATAATAACTTTATGATCTTGAATGTATCAAAATTATTTGTTTATTAATTTACAGTTATGAAATATTAATGTGTAAAATAATTTTTTGTATTATTATTTTGGTTTTAAATAATATTTTGCTATTATGGGATAAAACACGCACATACATAATAATATTTATATGTGTATAATTGTGAGTGAATGTGAAGTAGTAAGTAGTATTAAAATATTAAATTAGTATGTTTTAGGAAAATATAGCATTTCAGCGCTTAGAAGAGAGGGGGAGAGAATAATTTAAACTTGTTTCTAAAACTTGCTCTTTCCAATTTTACTAACATTTATTTTGTCATTCTACTTACATGTTAGATTTATAAAGTATGTGTGCCAATGAGTGAATATTTTTTTTATGAAATACCTTTCTTATGGATGGAACATTTTAACAAATTGGTTACCCAATTTAATACAATATACTTTTGAAATACATTTACGGGAAAGGGGGAAGAATTTAAAATTTAATATTATGATTTTAAAACAGTCGATTATGATTATTGTTGTTATTGTTAATATAAATTTTCATGTAAATATAGAAAATTTTATGTATATGTTAGAAATGCAGTAATAAATATTAGTTTATGTTATTAAACGAGGCATATATATTTCATTAAGAGTAGTCTTTATCAAGTGTGATCATTCATCATCAATGGTTGAATATTAGTTGTTTAAGATATGATTAAATATGCTAAGATTAACAATAATTATGAATTTCTTTATAAAAATTAGGTTTATGTTTAGGCTTAGTCCTAAAGCTGTGGTTGAAACCATTGTCATTATCGTTATCATTGTCATCATCATCATCATCAACGTTTTAATTAATGAGCTGTTTAAATGTTTAAAGGCCATAAATAAATATTGATTTCATAGTATTTAGTGATTTCTTAGTATTATTATAACCACCATCCCATCATCTATTTCATGCAAGGATGAGTGAATTGCCATCTTAAATCAATAGTAATCTGAGCTAGTAAAACTTATAAAAAAAATATTGAAACACATTTGTTATGCTAAGATCTAAGAAATGATTTATGCCTAATGAATTCCACTTCAGTTTAAAGATGTTTTATGTTACCTAGGTGTTTACTTAAATATTAGTGCATACAGTGCTATGGGTCTAAAATCAAAATCATACATTTTGTAAGAAATAAGGTACCAAAAGGGATTCAAACCTGGTACATGTGAAAGATTATTAGATATAACTGTCTAGATTCAAATAATCTAGTGGCGCCCTGCTAGATCATATTCACTTGGTATTTGTTTGGATATGCACTTTACATCAAACCAAGAAATGAAAGTGGATAAAATCTACTCTCTGTATACCTGAGCAGATATTTTATTGAGTTACTAGTGTACTCACCTCACATGATTTCCATATACCTGAGTTATAATAGTTGTTATTAATAATTTGTTTATAATTATTGATATTGTGATATCTTGAGGAATCTAATTATAGAAGTATGTTTCATTTAATCCAATGACCCTTAATATGATTGATAACTCAGTCTGACCTTTTTGTTTAATAGCCACTACTCAGGTATTCTTCTCATAATTTAATTTAAGCTACAATACTTTTCATTTATTAAGCTAAATATTTATATTTGAATCTTTTCTTAATTATTTAATACATTTGGATCGTTTGATCATCTTTATTAAGTTACAATGAATATAATATTTGAATATTTGAGATTTTAATAATATTTGGATTTTTGACAATCCAATGATATTTTAATATACAGATGAATTTCTCTTTAATAAGTTACAATATATATAACAAACAACAAAAACATTGAAATTTATAAGCATATTAAATTTTACAAATCTTGATTTGTTGACAGTCCCCTTTTTTCAGTAAATTCAAAATTGATCAAATCTCAAAAGTTAATTTATTAAATCATATTTTTTTCACAATTTAATATGCAGTTCATTACCATAATTAAAAAGTATGTGGACAGAATTTTTTCTTTGCATTTTTTTTTTAATGTTTTAGACTATATCATCATCATTGTCAACCATTATCAATCCACTGCAGGATGAAGGTCTCTCCAAATTCAATCCATCTTCTCCGATGTTTAGCTTCTCTTCTCCACATCACGTCTGCACACTTTCTTATTTCATCCATCCATCTCACAAAATGAAACTTCATCATCAACCATTATCAATCCACTGCAGGATGAAGGTCTCTCCAAATTCAATCCATCTTCTCCGATGTTTAGCTTCTTTTCTCCCCATCACTCCTGCATTCTTTCTTTGACTATATAACACATATTATATCTTTAATAAAGGGTATTGTAGTATAGTTAATAATAAATACAAAAAAAATCACATTCATTAAAGGAAAAAAAAAAGATTTCAAAACTAAGAAATCAGCCATATGTTTCAAAAGAATGAGATATCATTTGGAGAATTATGAAAAGAAGCAGATATATGTCACTGTTGCTTGTGTTTCTGAAAGAGCTTAAGTTTTTAACATAAGGAATGATTTTTTAAAAATTAAAATGGCAAAAGCCTTAAATATATTCTCAAATGATATGAATCACAAGAAAATTACTATTGATGACCTTATATCAGAAAACCTTAGTTTCTCCGAAGAATTTAGCTGAAAATCTGGATCACATAATTTCAAGCTATTCACTGCAAATAGGCTGATTGTATAGATTCCAAAACTTACAATCTTAAAAATATTAAAATAACCAGTGAAGCTGCCAATAAAACTGTAACCACATTTTCATTAAAATTTTAAAAAAATATTGAAGAAAAGTATACAGAATAGATATTTGTGATGAATGATTGAACACACATATTATTGTAAATATATATGTAAATGTCCTTTCTCAATTTATTAATATTTTAAAAAAAAATGTTTATATTATGATCTTAATTTATGTGTGCATACTATATGCATAAGGCATCTGTTATATATATATATTTATTGAAAGCTATTGTATATTTACAATACAATGAACAATACTTATATTATAATCAAGGGTTGTCAACAAAATGTGAGCTATTATAAGCTATATATGTTTATTTGCAATGGTGCTTGGAATCAAATATAAAGTAAACAAACATTCAAAACAGCCACTCAAAAATGGCTATTGCCTATCTAATTAAAAAAAAAAGAGAGAGAAATGAGAAGAGAGAGGGGGGGGGGAACTATTCTAAAAATGAGTTTTATGATATCTATACAAATCAATCTGTGAATCACAAATTCATCCTCATATATAACATGCTGATCCAATTTTGTGATTACTTGTTAATTTATGATGCTGTCTCTTCATTTCCTCAGAAAAAAAGTTTTTTCTGCAATACTTCAACATCATGTCTAATTGTAGTTCTCTAATATATTCTATTCTCTGCCATATCTTTTCAAAGGAAACAGTTGACATTATACTTTTTAAAAATGTCTTTAAGATAATCATTATAATGTAGATAGGGTCTACTTTGAAGTGCACCATAAAATACTTTTAAATCATCAAACATCACATGATCACCATTCTTTATTCTTATCCAAGTTTTTCACAGAAGCAAAACTTTCCATACAATAGCGCCATTCAGTACAAACCAGAGTAATCAATGAATGCAAGAAAGTTTATGCATTAGATTCTAAGATCTAGGTGGAGTGCTCTTAGATTCAAGGCTCCTCACTGATGAAAGCCACAAGCTCACAACTAGTCTGGGGATATTGGATGAGTAGGTACTAAATAGGGATTTTATGCACAAACCTTTCTGCATCCATTAGTTACTCTGGCTTGCACTGAGTAGCATTACTGTATGAAGAGTTTTGTCTCTGTGAAAAACAACCTTTTAGGAAGTCTTTTATTTTAATTCATTTTTTAATATGTCCAATCCAACGTAGATGCGATTTTACAATAATGGACTCAGTAGTATTACATCCTACAAGCTTAATTGGTTTTATGATTTTGCCATTCTATTTTTAAAATTTTATGAAGCATCATTAAATGAAACTTCTGTCTTTATATTGTGCCAATAGGGTGTCCAAGTTTCACATCCATACAATAAATTAGGTAAAATAACAGCTAAGATAGTTGCAGTAGTTATTTCCCTTTGGAAAAATATTCTTTTAACTTGTTAAAAGCAGCAGCATTGCAATTCTTATTAATCTGATAATGCAGTTCTAATTTCTAATTATTAAATTAATATTTTGAATTATATTTCTTTATTTGAAATTTAACTTATGGACCATAAGATTTTTATTAAAATGACTTAGCATACCAATAGCTCAAACAAGCTCTTAATTGATAAGTGCAGTAAGAGAAAATATTTAAAATCTCTATCTGAAATACTCTTATCCCAGACCAATTGTTTTCGAGCTTATGGCTCACCTCATTGAGGAGTTAGAGTATTCAGACACTAGATCCAAAATATCAACTCAAAACCCAGTACTTATTTTATATGTAATATTTAAGTAGAAACTCTGAAGTTTTCGGACTTGAAAATGTCTTTTACTCCAGCTATCTAACTTAAATAGCTATATGGGACAACCATATTCAGATCTACCACATATTAATAGCCTCAGCATCACCAAAGCCATAAAATTAAAATTATAATTATCAATAAAGCAAGTCATATATAATAGTGACATTGCTTTTATAAGCTTGTATTTACAAAAATGAAATCTGTATTTCATTTTTGTAAATACAAGCTTATAAAAGCAATGTTACGTTATTTATTGATAATTAAAATGACTTAGATGTATTTATCTTATTTTTTCCAAAATGAGTATCTAGTTATTTTTTTGCTAGATAAATAAACACTGAAAGAAAATACAAACCTCTTAGTTTGAAATTTATAACTGTGTCTTCTCCCTTATTGTGTTTTTTTTATAGAAACTTTTCTTTTATATAGCAGCTTATTCTGTCATATGTAAATAAGAAAATATATTTTGCTTTTTTTTATTTTCACTATTTATTTGCACCTGCAGTCATATACAGTATATATACTGCATTTTTAAAATATCTATTTGTTTAATTTTTGTTTCAGCATCAAATTGTATTAGTTTTTTGCTTGTTAATATCAAATAACATTTCAAAGTTCATGTTTTTTTTTATTCATTTGTAGATGATTTACATTAAATTTGTAAATATATGTGTTCATATATTTATATCATTGTTTTTTATTGTTCATAAAAACTCAACATTGTTCCAATTCTGTTAGTCTTAATTTAATTTAAATCCGGAACCTCAGAAATTAATTACAAGAATGTTAGTAATTTATCCCCCCCCCCCCGATTTTTTAAAACTTTAAAATATCTCTGAAGTCTTTCATTTAAATGTAACTTACCCACCTGCTTGAATTTATCTTTGTTATGACAAGTTTTAATCTTATCAAATATGTAAATAAAATAAAAAAAACATGTCTAGAAAAATGAATAATAGAACAGTCTATATTTTACTTCTTCAAATATATTTTTGGTCTTGTTTTTTTGATAATTTATTGCCAGTTCAAAATTTATTCTTGTATATAACTATTTTAGTTAAAAAAACTGGTATAATTTTATTCCATGTTATACCTAGATTAAAACTATATTAGAGTTTATGTGTATATTTGTAATATTTTAGGCTTGTGCATACACATATTTGATATTATATTAAAATTTGATGACAGGGATGATAAATCTCCAAAATTTTAAGAATGTTGGAGTGATGCCTTTTGGGTTTTGGTCAATTTTTATAGAAAAGATATATAGGTAACTTTAAAAAATAATAATATCTAATGGAAAAATAGATTAGGAGCAAAATAAATCAAAAGTTGTGGGATTATAAATTAAACTTACAAAGAAACACACACACCCCTTTCCTATATTATAAGAATATAAACTAAACAATAATAAAAAGCAGAGAAAATTATTATCAAATTTGTAATATACAAAAAATAATAATAATTTGAATGATATAAAAATAATTCATTTCTTTCATTTGTTTGTATATTGACTGACATAATAATTTTGTCCAAACTAATAAGCCCATAAACATTCAATTCAAAAATATTAATTTTCATTACAATATCCATATAATTCTTTTCTAAGTGGGTTTTTTGGTTTGCAATGAATGATAGATTTTCATTAGCTTCTTATCCATTATTTTTTTTGGTAAAGGTTTGCTTTAGCGTCCACATCATTCACATCATGTTCGCTCTCTATTTTTTAAAATTAGAACTAAATTATTATTTGAAAATCTTACATATCTGCTACTATATTACAATTACATTAAAACTTATTAAAATGTAAAAAATAATAAAAAAAACATTTATCTTTTTAAAGAAGTTGAATGTTGAATTAATTAACTACATTAATTAAAATAATTAGTTTAAATTATTTGCAACTTAAGAATTTAAACTATCTACATTTATAGCATATATTACAAAAAAAGACACCCTCTGGGTTCAAAAATTCGAATTACACGCACACGTGTACAATTTTATAGTTGCAAAAAATGGCAGGTAGATCTGTTACATGTTTAGTTCCAGATGATCAAATTTTGAATGTTGCTGCTATTCTGGCAGAAGACTGGAATATGTATCGGTTGTGGAATGCCCTTCAAACTCTGGAATTGGCCATCAAATGGCTTGCAAGAAGACACCTGAAGAATTATGCCATATTTCAATGGCTTGCAAGAAGACACCTGAAGAATTATGCCATATTTCAACAGTGCGGTGTTTGTTGATGATGGTATTCTGCAGGCTTAGATGGGTGTAGATGGTAATGCAGAATATGTTGCCATCTTAATCACAAAGGGGTCCTTTTTTTCTCAAAGTCATCTGCCTCTCCAGAGTTGACACAGCACTACCGCTTTTTTCTCCAACTTCCTAGTATGCATAGGACCCGATTATGCTTATAAGGATAAATGTTTTTTTTTTTTATTATCTTTTACATTTTAATTAATTTTAATGTAATTGTAATATAGTAGGATACGTAAGATTTTCGAATAATAATTTAGTTCTAATTTTAAAAATAGAGGGCGAACATGATGTGACTGCTAAAGTAAACCTTTAACATTTTTTTTTATGCAAATAAATTCAGTCATAATACTATTTTATTATAAAATGTTTTTATATTTTAAATACAAAACAATTTGTTCAATAAGCAGCTAATATTGCTCAATGATCAGTATTAATCATTATTGTTTTTTGTTTCCAGAAAAGCTTCATCTAAATCAATAGAAAATATATTTATTGAAATCAAACAACAACTACAAAACTCCATATCAATTGCAGTATATTAATATTATTCATGAAATTATCTAAACATGGATCGGAGTCAAAAAGGTTATACTAGAAAATTTTTTGCAAGCAGCTACTAATACTTTTAAAAGAATCAGGTCTTCATAGATTATTGTACAGTATTACTTCAAAGTTGCATTATTTAATTTATACTGCTATGCTTTTGGAATAGTGGTAGAATGATCTTTAAGAATTAAAGATTCATGGATCAATTCTTAGATCAAGAAAATAAAAAAATTTGTCTGGTCAATTGAAAAGAATTAAGCTTAGCCTTGAACACCATATGGTCTTCTAAGCAGTAAACTCTACGATCATTTTTTTATTTGATTCATTTTATACGTGTACTTAATATCATATCATTTTTTAACATTGCCTTTTAGAAAAAAAGGTCTCGGTAACCACCCAAGAGAATTTTGAGAAAATATAATAATTTCCAGGAATATTATTAACTATCTGAAATTTTTTATTGTAGTTTGACAAAATACTATATATATGCACATCATTGACATTAATTTTAATCTCTTAATTTTCATTGTTTCACAACTTTATATTTATCTTTTGTGGTGGACATCATAGTAGTGCTGAATTATGGGAGATGTGTTTTGTTTTAATTATGCTAATTTTATTTGATGTAACTGTTATATCACTTAATGCAAGCAACACATTTTTCGATACTTTAAAACTTTATGATTTGGGTAAAGTATTCGACTTCCAGAATTGAAGAAAAAGTGTTACATTTTTGCAATTGCATTATTCTACCAAGTATAAATTATTTTGAAATGGGTATGAATATGCTTTTTTTTTCCCATGTGTCAAAGCATCGGCCGGGAAGCGAACCCGCGACAACTGCTTGTAAGGCAGCCGTGCTGACCACTCGGCCACCAATGCTTTATACATTGCTATAGTATGAAATTCATTTCCTTTTATTCAATTCTTGTAATATTCTCCAAAAATATACCTTTTTTTTTTCTTTTGCCAAGTTTTTAGAATATTATATCTTCTTTATTGTTATGTTTTATTACTTATTTACAAAAAGCTATTCATTTCAGACATCAAATGAATATTTTACTTTTCATACAACACAAAAGATTTACAAAGCAAAATATTTAAATAGTTATAAAATGTATTATAATAAAATACTTTTGTGAAGTTCTACTATTATAAATAACCCATAATTAATATTGAAATTATTCTTAGTTTTAAAAGCAGTCTTCTATTATATTGAAAATTCTTGATGGCTTGGACTGAAAGTAAAAACTTTCCATGCACAAGTATCTCTTGGAGTTATTTGAAATTATTTTTAATGATTAACTTTGTAATCATATTGACTTTTATATGTTGAAATGGAAGGAAGATAGAAGTCTTCATCTAATATATCAAAAAGTAAACGATATGACAACAAAGTAGTCTGAATTGTTTTTCAATAATCTTTTTATATCTCCTAATTATTGTAGTCCATGACATATTTATGAGAATTTTTTTTATACAATCCGCTTATTTGGCAGAACTTCCTAGAAAATCAGTCTGTGTGATTCTTCTCTGATATTTTAGAAACTATAAATTTGGTAAACAATTCAGATTTAATTTTGATAGAAAATCTGAATATTTTGGTTTAAAATCAATTTTTAAATATATACACTGAACTTTTTGGAATAAAGTGAAGTCTGATTACATATGTGGCTTATTGGGAAATGCAAAAGATATTAAATAATATTTTAATTTGCGAAGCGCAAATAGTTGAAAATTGAAATAAATTGAGATACTGCTGAACCTCACTGCACTCGTTAAAATACGTATACGACAGCTAATCAAAAAGCTATCATGACATTATGATTGATTGTCATATACGTATTTTAACGAGTGCAGTGAGGTTCAGCAGTATCTCAATTTATTTTAAAAGATATTAATAAATTGTTTAATAGATAAGTTTATTTTTAGGCTTATGTTTTATGACTATAAAATTATAGATGGTCGACATGTTGGCAGAAGTTTATCGGAAGATACAATTACTAAAAGGAATCTAAGTTGTTGAAAGTGAGTGAGAGAATTATAATGGGATTGTGCGATTTTTGTCTAGAAATATATGAATTGAGTGTAATCCAAGTCCATTTAATATAGTTGATTTTTTTATTTTTATAATTAGGAATTGAGACTGTTTAATTATTATTTTTTATGCTTATTGCAGTTTTGTAATGTAACCAATTATAGTTGGGAAAGTTTCCAACAAGTTAATCACGGGTATAAATTAGCCAATTTTAGTTTTGATTAACATATTGAATGGTGATATTTATATACAAAATGTTTAGTTTTGAAACAGATGTAATAATTTTTTATATTGTACTTCTGTGTTTTTTTTATTTTTTTATTATGAGGTATAAAGAATTGTGGAAAAGTAGAAAATTTGTTGAATGGCAGAAAATTTTGATATGAATGACCATTTTCATATTGGTTAGAAAATAGATTTGTTTGGATTAACTGTTAATCCTGTAGAGATTTTTAAATTATCAAGATATAGTTGCTGCTAATTATTTTTTTTAAGAATTATTATACACCTGGTCTCGTTTTATGCGGTAGATAGGTTCCTCAGAAAACGTGCACAAAAGAAATTGCACAAAAATAAACATAACTTACCTTGAAAAATGGGGATAGGGGTTGTAATTTTCAGAATTGGCATAAAAGCAAAGCAAGAAGGAAAAATTACTTTAAAATGCGCATTAAAAAAATAAGGAAATAAAGTATGACTAATAAAAAATGTCAAATATTTGAAAAAAAAATAATACAAGACAAACTTTTTTTATTAACTACAGTATTTAATTTTTCTTACATATTTTAATCATTAGCGGTTATTTGGCTATTTGACAATATGCGTTCGTTTGTGAAATGTAAAGAAATCAGATTCGTCATGTGACATACAACTAGCGCCACTTTCAGTCTTGAGCTGTGTTAATTGTTTTTTGTTTCTATATTAAAAAAATGAAATTGTAATCAAAACAAAAAGATTATAGATTATCATTAAAAAGATTATTTTCAGTTTATAAAATCAATAAAATCTTCCTTATTATTTATTTTAAAAATCTAAAAAATTATTTATTTCTGTTATAATTACCAAAATACGTTTTAAAAGTATAAAATTTTTGAATATTTATTGCGATATTTTTATATGTAAATATAAATCTATTATTATTATTTATTCATTAGTATAAGTAGGTTATTTACGTAGAAGCTGATATTCTAGTTACAGCTTCAGTCCATATTCACGTTAGTTGCTAATATAACGTTATAATCTTGAAGAAAAAAAAGTATTTCAAGTCAAAATAAGTTATTAATAATTTAAATTTCTTGATATCTAATAAATATAGTGAAATATGAAAGATATTAAGAAGAAACATGAATCGCATAACTTCAAAATCGCATTAAAATAATCCGCATAAAACGAGACCCAGGTGTATTTTTTATGTAGACTGTAGATTTAACTGCCACCAGGGAGACATTTCTCCTTAAAAGTAGATTTTCTAAAAGATAATGAGCAAGAGAGTCTACATTTTTAATTTGGCAGAGACATTGAATCATATACACCTGAAAACCAATCTATTCTTCATAGGAGTACATAATTTGTAATGTCAAGTATGATCTAAAGTTTAGAATTGATTTGAGCTTAGTTATTACTTGCAAAGTTGAGATAACTTTTTTGTCCTATTGAAATGAAGACAGCAATGGATATATATATGTTTCAATTTTTGTTTTAATAATTTCTTCAAAAATTTTAATAGGCAATGACACTAGATATGGATCTCAGATTGTTGGGAGGATGGAGATTTAAAAAAAAAAATTGGACCATCACTATTAAGTATAGATCAAAAGTATATCTATATTGCTTACAAGAAAAAGATGCAAACAAAGTGATAATTAGAATAAATATTGGAGTTAAATGTTGTAATAAAGTTAAATATGGTCAGGAGACTTGGGTGTCTTGAGTTTTAGTGCATGCCAATTGTCATATAGTATCCAGAAGCTAAAATATCTTGATTTTTTGATAGTATCTGCCCCCCCCCCCCCAAAAAAAAAAGATCTGCAATAAATTATGGATATGAATATTTCTGTAGTTTTTTTTTAAAGTTAATGGATTGTATCCACCATTTGTAGTCTGGACATTAGCTAGATGATTATTTATCAGAACAAGTGATGAAATGTCTGGTTTTTATTCCAATATCAACTTATATAATTCTTATCCATATATATGTGAATTGCAAATAACGCCGATATTTTTTATTGACTAAATTATGAGCAAGGTTAGCTTATGTATTTTGACATTTTGTAATTAAATAAGTTTGTTGTTCAATACTATTTATTAATGATGAAAGTATATTGAAATATTTCTAGATATTAATGATTTAAGACAAAAGGGCATTTGGAAAGGGAGTATATTTAGATACCCCCCCCCCCTTTATAGAAGATTAGAGATTGGGAAGTTCAAAGTAAAAAAAAAAAACGGTTATAGTTTTCATAAAAATTAATAATATATGAATGCTGTTTTGCCACGTTTCTGTATTATAAAAATAACTGAATTGTTTACAAATAATTAATTACTTAGAAGAAATTTTTCTAGAAGAAAGGAATTGAATAATCATAATGTAAATAGAGGAAATAAATTTTTTATAAATTGATATTAATATGATATTCTATGTATGTATAGCATATAGCAGTATATTTGTATTGTTTTTTTAGATTGTGTATCTTGAAAATGATTGTTCAGAAAAATAATTGAAAAATTAGATTTGTATGAATATGAAAATGATTAATTCAGATATATAAACAAGATGTAGCATTATAGGTGTTAGATTTTTAATTTGAATTGTTTACTACAGTATATTCACAAAATAATTACCAGAATATATTAATAATGTATCTATTCAAACCTGAGTGAAAGTGATGGCATTTATTGAGAAACATCAGGAGGCAGTGTGTTTTTATTTTTTAGGAAGAGGCATAGTTGTGGGTGGGGCGACATAGATGACACACCAAATTATTTTATTATATTGGCATACAATTTATTTTGAAAATTTGAAATAATAATAATATATAAATAAAAAAGATATATTCATTTATATGCTACAATCTAAAACTGCATTCATTCATTATAAACAGTTAATTGTAAAAATTGACCATACCTAACATACATCTTTAACAAATATTTTATTTTTCTGTTTGCTTATAAATATATACATCCAAAAATATAAAGGTAAAAAGTAAGTCTTTAAATAGATCATTCCAGGGCAAAGCCTTTACCAGTAATTCCTCTTAAAGGAAACATTTTTTATTCAATCCAATTTATGAATTTCTGGATGAGACCTTTAGAGTTTAACTATACTTGTTTAATTAAATTGGATATGCATTTAAAATAAAATTCCTAAACCTGATTAGAATCTGAGAACAAGTTTTGTTAACCTAAGTTTGGATTTGATTACACATTGTAAGTTTGGAAAATAAATGCAGGTTCTTACTTTTAAATTCATCTATGTATGTTAACTTCGCAAAGTATTGAATTCTTAAAATGACTATAAAAAAAGAAATTTATTGATGCAATTAAGATAATAATATGGATTGGCCATGCTTTAAGGGATATATCTGAAAGAATTGTCAGATAAAATGAATGGAAAAATAACAAGCTAAAAAAAGTGATAGATATTAAATAGTTAATGATAAATTCCAAATTAGATATTAAATAGTTATGAACAATTAAAATAGGGAAACTGAAAATTGTTTGAAATGGAGATTAATGTTATAAAATATTTTTTTATGCTTCACATTTGTTAATTATATTTAGCCTATGGCTTTAGTATAAAATGAATAGTATTTATTTTTCTGCTTTATTAAATAAGTTTAATTTTAAATTTTGAATTGTATATTACTGTATTTATACACTAGTCACTATAAGTTCTGATAGTTATTTTTATTAATTTTTGTCTTTCTAAATTGTATTGCAATATCAGTAGTCATCATTTTGAGGAAGTAAATTATTAATTTTATATGCTATCAACTACACTACTAGGAATTAGAATTAGGTATTTTACTAATCTTATATATTTTTATTATTTTAAGAAATATAGATTATTATATTCTTTGTATGCTTTCAAATAAACATATTTTTGTAAAAGCTACCCATATGTAGGTGGATGTATTTTTATATTAGACTATTTCCATAATCTAATATGAGTATTGAATCTCTTTAGGAAAATTTAACTTTATTATTATTATTTTTTTCATATGTCAAATGCATTGACGGGGAAGTGAACCCGCTAGGCCACCAATGCTTGACAATTTAACTTTATTTAAATATTCCAAATATATTCAACTGTTAGTAATAGCACATCAAACAGGTTAGTAAATGCACAACATTTTGAGAGGTATTGTTCTCCCTCCCTTCTTCAGTTGCTGCTGGCCTGACCAGTGATAGTACTAGCATGGGGTTCGAACCTGGACCCTTAGATTCTTGAGTATTAAATTTTAAGGTAAAGCTGTAATCAACTGGATATGTTAAAATGTGCATTCTTGGTGTTTGATTTTGATGATAGATTTATCATAAGAAAAATGATTACAATTTAAAAAAAAAAAACATCAGTTTTAAAAAGTGTGAAGAATATATTTTAATCATTACAACAATCAATAAAGCAAGTCATATATAGTGTGACATTACTTTTATAAGCTTGTATTTATAAATATGTAATATAAAGAGCATACCAATAGCTCAAACAAGTTCTTAATTGATAAGTGCAGTAAGAGAAAATATTTAAAATCTCTATCTGGAACGTTCCTATCCCCAGACCAAATGTTCCAGATAGAGATTTTAAATATTTAATCATTATAAGTAGAAATTTAAAACAAATGGTCTGTTAAAATAAAATCATTTTAATGCAAATATTTAATACTTTTTTACAAAGCATATCTATTCTTTATAAATTGTTAACCCATCTACAGTGAACTTTGGATTCAAACCAATCAAAAGAACAAGTTGGTTTTAAAAGTGCTTTTAATACAGTGGATCCATATCCAAGTATTGAGGGAAGTAGTAAAAATTATTAATAAATATGAGTCACCATTATGTTTTGGGTTTATAGATTATGGAAAAGTATTTGGTTCTGTAATAATTTCTGTGATGATTAAAGCATTGGATCTTCAAGATATAGACTCAGGATATTGCTATATTCTAAAAAATATTTATGAAATTGCAGTAGTCATGCTTAGATTATTTACTTTCTCTCTATCAAATTATAAATGGTGGAAGTGATGTGAAGGAAATGACGATTTTATGTAATGCATTAAATCAGTGTTATTTTAAATTCTTATTTTGTAAGAAATTTTATTGTTGTTAAATTACATAAATGTAATTTAGAGAGTTTTCTTTTTTTTAAAGAAATCTAATTTTTAAGTTAATGTTATTGTTTTAGATATAAATGTTTTTCTAGACTCTATTACTGAGATTGAAAGATGGAAAAAAGCTTAAGATATTTGAATTCTTCAAATGATTTTATGTGTTTCATAAAATCAGGGTTATTTTAAGTTCTTAAAATATAGAATTGTTTTTCTACAATCTTTTGGAAACTTTCAGCATTTTTAATGTTATGTTTGTTGATGGGGAAGTGTGTATCAATTCTATAGCATGTGTAAAGACTAGTTTCCTTCCACAGTATTACATATATATATATCATTTCTATATTATTAATTATCACATATATTTAAACTCATAAGATTCACTGTCAGGTGCTTAAAAATGAAAAACTTTCTCTTCCCTGTGATATATAACTGAACTTGTTCAAGTAATTTGCCAATCTAAAAACCAGACATTCAAAGCTCTATTTAGGCATGGTCAATGAAAGTTGGTTTATTTAAAGAATAAGCCACTAAGCATAGGTGGACCTGTTATGCTTTTAAAGTGTTTAGTGCTTATCAATTCTATAGCGCATGCATGAAGACTAGTTTCCATCCACAATATCATATTGTGTTTGGTAAATGTTCTTCTATACCTATTTTAAGTTGCTAAAATGTAGGCTTATTGTTACTGACATTGAAAATTGAGAAAAGCTTGATATTTTAATCTTAAAAATGGAAAGAAGTGATATAATAATTTTTCCATAAGCTCTACTGTGACAGGGTAATGTCGAGTGGACATTACCAAAAATATTTTCTAATAATCTTACAAGAAGTCTTTTGTGGATTAAAATGGGAATCAATGGACTGGAGATTATGTAAGTTGTCTAATTTTGCAGATTATATGGTTGCTTTTACAAATAATGCTTTAGAGTTTTTATAAACACTGTGAAAGTGAAAGCAAGAAAGCAGTACAAAAATGAATATTAAAAAGACTTAAATAATGTTCAATTAATTTTTATAGAAGTAAAAAATAATGATTGATAATCATGAATTACAAGTTATCAATTACAATTACTTTGTTCAGGCTAGTAATGTAGATGAAAATATAATGTAATTAATTATAGAAGAAATTAATTATAGAATTAAACTTGGATAAATTGCTTTTGTAGAAATAACTTAATACTAAAAGAAAGAGATAAAAAAATGTTTTAATATTAAATGCTTTTATTGACCGTGCAGTAAAAGGAAATTGTTTCTTCAACCACAATTGGGGTTTTTAGATTTAACTTTAAATAAAAGCATGGGGGGGGGGGGCAGTCCAGAAATTAATTAAGTTAATCCTTTGTTATAAAAAAGAGATTGACAATTAGTTTTTGGACTCCCTACGCTTTTATTTCAAGTTAAATCTAAAAACCTCATTTGTGGTTGAAGAAACATTTTTTTTTTCTTTTTAGTGCACAGTCAATAAAAGCATTTAATATTTATAAAAAAAAAATTATCTCTATTATTTTTAAGTTTTTAATATTGGCACAGTAAATGAAAATATAACCAAATTTATCCATAGCTATTTTATCTTTCTATCATTTACCATGACAATTATAAAATCTTTGATCTGATCAAAAGCATTTTGTTCATCCATATAAATATCCTTTACTTCTTCATCACAATGAGAATTTGTTTGGTGCTTACACTTATTTTCCATTAATTCAAGCAGTTAATCTTACTACTTTATCTGATATACTATTGTCTCTCCATAATAATATTCTTCTACCTTTTATTTACAATGAATCCTTTCCACTTGTGCTTTCACTATTTGTGTCCTTGTAGTAGAATACATTTCCACTATTTAAATCGTCTTTTCACCTTCTAACTTTACAGAGTCCAGTAATGTCTCATTTAATGTTACATATGGTTCTATCAGTTTGTACAATTTTCCTTCACTACAGTTGTAAATATGTAAATGTTTGTCGAATAGGCTTAGACCACCAACCACTGTTTTGGCTGATGACTTTATATCCTCTAGGAATAGGGACCATAATTTAGTTTTATCTGTCACGATTGTAAATATCTATTAAAAAAAAAAAACATTCACGCACGCATTCAGCTTAGATAAAAAAAATCAACTGATATCTCAGCAAGAATTATCAGGCAACCGAGAAGAAAGATTATGGTGTTCCTTATTTTAAATTAGAGGTAAAAAATTAATAAAATCATTATTTTAGCTGATACATATTGGTGAGTACCATATAGTTAACAACAGCTACAATGACAGAGATGTCTGAATGGGCATTAGAAATTTACCTTGCTCGTTTCCTTTAAGGACTCATAGAGGAATTAGAGTTTCCTTTCAGTTAAGAGCAAACTTTTCTCTGTAGCCATTTAACCCAATCATGAGTACGTAAAAACAATGCATTTTATTTTTTTGTGGGATTTACATTATTACATCGATAAATTGTTATAAATCAAATCTCAATTATAAAAGTGAGAAAAATAGCTTTCTTAATGACTTATTTAACTGCTAATCAAAATAATTATTGAATGTTTTTTTCTTTTTGTAAATTAACTTCTTTCCTCATGTATGTTTACTTTTATTTTAAATTTCTGAGGTATTTGATTTAGTATAAATATAATTTACTATTTTTTTATGTTTTTTGTTGATATTATCAATATTATAGTTTAATAATTTTTATATACTTTTGTATTTCTTAAAGAATTTAAACTGCAATGTACAATTTTTGCCTAATTTTACAACTATGGTTATAGAATAATAGTCATTCAGTTATCAAGTCCAGATCATCTGAGACTATTGAATTTCTAATTAGAGGGACTCATATAGTTCTTTATTAATTTTTCATTATTTTCCATTTATATCTCTTATAGAGCTATAGATTTTCCTTTTTTTTTGTAAAATGATTTCTGCTAATATTGTTAATATTTATTACTGATTATATACATATAATAATATCAGTGAATTTTAATTAAAGGGAAAAATAGTATTTTCAAGAGAAACAAAGCATTGCTAGAAATTCATTAAAATAATTTTATTATTTATCATATGAGGCATTCATTTTTCACTTCATGTTATTTTTTCTTAAAGCCAATTAGCTTTGATATTTTTTCCTTTGTCTTATTAATCAAAGAAAATATAATAATATTAAGTTTAAAAAAATTGCTAACTTAGAACAAATAATATAATTAAGACATATCTCTGAATTTTTTATTTTTATATATTAAAAAAAAAAAAAACATTAAGAAATTAAACTAAATATTTTAAGAAACAAAGTAAACTTTATTTAACAACTAATCATTTGCATTAATTTAAATCTAATTTGATACACTTTGAATAAATGTAATTTTTGGTTGAAATTGTTTAGCTATTGATGTAGTTTAAAATATTGAGATGTTAAATAAATCGAGTTTAAAGAGTTTAAAAACATCAGCAAAAACACTATCAACAATGTTCTAATGTTGTTATATAAATTGTATCTCTTTTTTTCCATGATGGATGTCTTCTTGGTCTCTATTTTTTATGCTAAAAGAGCCTACATCATTTTGTAAATAACAATTTAAATTGAATAAACATAAGTTCTTCACATCTTGCTCTTTTTTTTAACACTAAGCATGATTATATTATTTTTAAAATCTTTTTTATTTATTTATTTTTGTTACCTATCATAATTTTTTACATACCCTATTTATTTTCTTATATCTATGAATATGAGGCAAAAGGCCTCGAAAGCGCTTAGCGTGTAATAATTTCTGTGTATCTTGATAGCTTCTCATTCAAGTGTGTCATACGCTTTGTTAATTTTGTATATTATATTTATATAAGTAAAAGCTATAACAATATATTGGAGGCAAAACTTTATTAGTTCAGACAATTATGAAGTGTTGAACATGCTTTTGACTGGATTCTGTCATAGACATAATAATGAATGTAACAAATGTGGGAGGGTATATTATTAAATAGTCTGAAAATAAGTGAAGTAATTTGCATATTGTTTGCATTGTAAATTAAATGGTCAGAGTGGCCCATTTCTTAGAGAGGGGAACATGGGATTCTTTTCGATTGATGGTGTTTGTCCCCAGAGATGTGTCAAGCCTCCTTGACTTTACGCTTGGCAATGTTGCACTCGCGCTCGGTCAAGACAACGCTAAATGATAATTTATTTAATCTTATTCTTTTAATTTTTTTATTTTAACTGTATTTTTTATATTATTGTTTATATCATCATTTTCAAATAGTTTTATTCCTATTCAAGTCTTGAGTGTTCATGTCACTGTCTTTTAATACCACATCTTATTCATATCTTTAACCAAGTATTTTTTATTTTCAATCATGTATGGAAGTGTTATATTTTTAAAAAATCATCCATTGTTTTTTCTTTATAAAACTTTTTTTGTTTTATCCATCATAACTTTATATATACCTAATTCGCTAATTTTTAAAAATATATTGTCTCATTCTTCTCATTTTTTCATTTCTTTCAATCTGTCAGTGTTTTGCCACTTGACTTGTTTAAACGATCATTCTCAAATACTTTTACTTTTATTCTTGTTTTCACTTTTTATAATATCTTATTCCATACAAATTTTTAATTTTTTCAATTGTAATTATACGGATCCTAAAATAGTTTATTATCAAAGAGTAGTTTTTTTGAAAACAGTAAAATTTAAAACAATGTATAATAATAATAATAATAATAATCTACTATAAGTATAGACATTATTTAGATATAAAGACCAAGCATAGTTTAATATAAATTTAATAATTGAATGTGTTTTGGATCCAGAAGATTTACAAATAAGATTGTTAAATTTGTAAAAACATGATGTTTTTTTATTGTTTTCCTGAAAGTTTGACAATGGCAAAAAATCCCATAAGCCAACTTAGTGTGACTATACATAATGTATGGAAACCATTAATCAACTTTGCTCTTAGGAAAAAGTGGAGAAATCAGGAGGAACCTCATAGATAAGTATGTGAAATTTCTACTGACTGTTGCCTTTGGCAGGATGGCTCAATTGGTTAGAGTGTTACCTTAAAATTCAATACTCAAGAATCTAAGGGTCCAAGTTCAAATCCCACACTAGCACTGTCACAGGTCAAGTAAGCAACACCTGAAGAAGAGGGGAGAGTACGTCTTGAAATGTGCATATACTAACCTGTTTGATGTGCTATTACTAACAGTTGAATGTATTTGGAATATTTAAATAAAATTATATTTTTCTAAAGACATTCAATACACATGTTAGATGATGGAAATAGTCCAATATAAAAATATAAATGATTTTTTTAAAATGAAATACCATCTTATTTTGTTGATTGCTATTGCAAGCTAAAACAATTTTTGCCCTCTAGAATTTAAGTTATATAATTTACAATTAATTATCATTAATTTCTGTATTAATATTGTTTCATAGGATGATATTCTTTAACCTTTATAATTAATTATTAACTTTTTTTTAATAGCTATATTAATTAGTTTTCCATCATTTTTCTGGTTCATGAGTAAAATTATACTTTTAGGAGAATTGTAATTAAAAAAAAACATTGCTAATAACACAAATAGGGAGTTATTTGAAATCGCTGACACTTAATTAAATTAATAAAACTTTGAAATAGTTTTGAGTATTTGTATCCTATTTTACCTCCAATATTTTCTATGTTCATTATATCTCACATGGTATATGGTTAAAATTTTATTATACAAAGTATAAGTTGTAATGTTTGTTCGAAATTTATTTATTTATGATTTACTTATTTATTTATATACGAATTTACAATAAACTTCGTGTGAATAAAATATTACCTCAACCTATTTTTTCTCTAATATTTTTCCATGTTCATTATAACACCTGCATGTGTCACATGGCTTGAATTTTATTATTTTTAAAATTTTAAGTTGCAACATTTATTCAAATTTTTATTTATTTATTTATATACTAATTTACAATAAAGTCCATATGAAGAAAAAATCATTTATGGGGTTAAAAATATACTAAAAAATTAATATACAAGTATATAAAATAATAAAATTAATAATCATGTAATGATGTAAAGATATCCAGTAATAAACTTATACATAAAACCTAAGTATAATAATTCGACAAGATCAATTTTATCTTACTCTTATTAATCATTTGATTTAAAATGAAAGTTAAACTAATATTATAATTTTGTACACTTTTTTTAAAGGAAACAAAAAAAAAATTACAATTGAAATATAGACAGTTACAATCAAATATTAAATTTATCCCACTTATTAGTTGAAGTTAACCATAAGATTATTTTTTTTTTATCTATTTAATAAAATGTACATAATTTCAGGTTAATATTGTATTCAAATATTGTAATACATTTGATATCTGTTGTGGGTTTTGTTATAATATGGATAATCAGTCAAAAGAAATTTAGACTTTTTAGTTTGATCTTTTTTTAAAAAACAAACATTAGATTGGAATGATATAGTTTGAAATAATAATATTTATTATAAATAATTTTTTGACTGATAAAATTCCTGATATATTATATAAAGAGTAAAGATGATATTCCAATGATTTATAAACTATCCTTAAAGAAAAATTCTGAAAAGATAGCAATAATAAAGTTAATGATTCTCATATTATAAATATGAACGTACGAGAGTGTAAAAATTAGTTTATTTTTATTTATTTAGTTTATGGTATCGGTACATTAAAATTCAACACCAACAATTCTTAACCAACCAAGACCCGACTCCTCCAAAGGTAGAGAAAAGAGGCTAACAAGTGTCTGGTAAATTGGATAATCCCTGTAAATATGTACCATAGTTTGTGGTCTTTTACACTCAGTTTGGAGAGTCTATAAATCCCTATTTATGCAACATATAATGACATCTACCTTGGTCTATTCTTATTGTGTTAATCTTTATCAGTTTTCTTGGAGAAACCAGCTATTAGAATACGATTATGAAGGAATTATTCCAGTCATGTATCCCACATTCTGTTCAAATCCAATATGAGTGGCTTCTGAGAATTACCAGTAAGCCAAAAAGGCTGTCTTGATTTTAGCCTGACATTTGGGGAACTGTTCAGAATGAGATTGATTATATGATTTTATAGCTCTACAAACTTCTTGAATTTAGTTATAGTTGCCAACCTGCTTCTGGGGTGTGCAGGTAACCGTTCTTTTGATGTTGATATAAGAATGCCAGAAATAATATGCAACATTCCCTTTAATCTGCGTATTCACAAGTTCAGTATCATATTGGAGAGCAGTACTCAGCCACAGAATAAACTAGTACTAGTCCAGAAGTTCTATGGATGTCAGTATTAGAACCCCACATGATGCTTGCAAGCTTGGAGATGATATTACTTCTGGTGGCAAGTTTCTTTTTTATATCAGAAAGATGTTTTAAGGAAGGAATTCTATCCAATTTAATTCCCAATTATTTTGGGTGTGATTGATTTGTTACTTTGTAGTTACAGAAATTAACATGAAGTGTTTTTTTTGGCTAGATTGTTATTGAGATGAAAATTTCTGGATTAGGGTTGAATTCATTGAGTGAGTATCCTCTGAAAGCAAGAATAGTGTTATCAGCATAGATGAACTTTTTTGAAGCTGAATTAGAAAGGTTGTGAATATACCCGTTGAGAAGAATTGGGGAGAGAATTGATCCTACTGCTAGACTGTTTTTAATTGCTGGTGTTGTGGCCAAGAACAATTCTAAATTTTTTAACCTTGAAGACATTTTCCAAGAGTATAAGAGTATATTTGCATTTGTTGACCTTGCATAGTTTGTAGATCAGCACCTTCCTCCAAACAGTATCAAAAGCAGAGCTAAGATCAATGAATACAGTATCTGTTTTGAAATGGAGCTGTAGTGAGCGAGAGATCCTGATTACAACAGTTATGACCTGGTCTGAAATCAGCTTGTTCTTTAGTTAAAGCAGGATCAAGAATCTGTGATAGTCCTGCCAGAAGAATTTATTCAAAAGGATTATAAGTGCAGCTGAGGAGGGAAACAGGATAAAAGTTCTTAACAGAATTTGATGACTTCCCTAGTTTAGGAATGGCAATAATTTTGGCCAACTTTCAACTGTCAGGTATATAACTACTTTCCAAATATTTGTATAAAGAAGGGCAAGCCATTTAATTGCTCTAACATCCAAGTGTTTCAAAAAGTCAGGTAAGATATTCACAGCTGCAGCCCTTCATCTTTGGTCAATTTAAGGGCATTAATCACTTCTTCAGTAGTAACTTCTGTACTGAGATTGATTTTGCAATTTGTTGATTTCAGTTTCTTGGACAGGGATTCTTGTTACCTGATCTTGTAAAGATTAGGTTGAACCCGACTTGTCCATTAATGTACTTTTGCAATGTCATCAGGTGAAATTTCATATGTTGTGTGTGTGGGATTTTCACTAGCACCAAATTTGCAAAGTAGATTCCAAGATTTTCTATTTGAAGGGTAAAGTTGAGATTTTCGACAGTTATCCATCTTGATTTCCTGGAACTATCAAATAACTCTATCAATGAATCTGCCACTACCGAATCTCAAGTTTTGTCATATTATTCAAGGATGTTGTCACAACTTGAATCCCAACAAGAGATGTAAGATTTACGAAAACTTCCAGGAATGGACTTTTTAGGCAGCTGCCTTAATAAGATCATTAAATCTTTGAATGAAGGAGGCATAAGATGGAATTCTATTTTTGTTGTTTTCCACATGAATACTAAAAATAAACTAGTCTGCCATGTTTATGTTCCAGTGAGAAATGGGATTGCAATGAATCAAAGGAACTGCAAGACTGATGAAAGTGGAGTCTGATAAGGGTGGGCTTTTGGCAAACCTACAAGGAATTTTTCTAGTAGTCTGAAGTGGACCATTATTAGAAACTGAAGTTACAAAGATTAGGTTTGGGCTGTATGATCTGTTCCACCTGGTTTTGGATCATAAACAAAGTGAAGGTTATTACTCTGCATCTAATCAAATTACCAGATTTGGAAGTAGAGCTATAACCCTAAGATGTATGTTGTGAGTTGGAATCTCCAACTGTAATTAATGGATGGATGGGAGAGGGGAATTTGAATTCATGCCAAGATAGCTTTGGAAGCTTATATATTTAACATGAAAGTGCCATCAGTCCTGACTCCAGTAAATGAGTTTGTTTCAAAATTGTTGATTGAGACATTAAGATTTAATATCACAAATAGGGCAATACCATATTTGTGATTGCATTTGTAGCTAATCAAATTGAGTCCAGGCATTATGAGTCTGTGACTATTGATGTTATCAATATGGGATTCTTGAAGAGTCAAAACATCAGTGCAGTGAATTGAAATAATTTCAGTCTTGGACTTTGTTAAGACCTCCATTGAGTTGACAGAAAAACCACTAACAATGTTTCTCTTGCAATTGTCATGAGAGTTTTAAAGTGAGACAAAGACAGAGAGAGTGTTCCATGGTTGCCTAAGTCATATAGTCAATCATTATTTATGCAGCCATTGACCCTAACTCCTCAAATCAAGAAGTAATTATCCCCCATAGTTTCACTGGAGTTTCTCTTGCTGTTTATCGACTAGATATTTATATTAAAGAAACATGAAAGTATGTTGATATGACTAGGAATTTATGATTGAAGTCTTGATCCAAAAATACCACTTTGTCTCACATGTTTACAATCAATCCCAATATTAAAACTTAATGACGAATGGCAGCAAGACCTAGTTGTACTTCAGGGAAGTGAGGGTATGTGGATTTAGCCAATTAGGCCCACCAAACTTTTTTGAAATTCTCTGCACCAAACCTGGATTTAGGAGGAATATCAACTCCATTAGGGTTTTTGACCTGAAGTTGAAAAATTCAGGAAATCCCAATTAAATTTTGCAACATCATAAAAACCATAAAACTGAATGGCATTGTTTTTATATTAGCTTCATTTAAATAAATTCCAATTACTTGATTTATCTGTAATCTTGATGACATTCCAAGTTTTTAATTGCAATTGACTAATAATGTCTGCATTTATTATATGGCTTGTTATCAGAATATTGTAATGTTTATGTCTGAAAATAATAGGCCAAGCATGATACTTACATTCAAGTAATTAAATTCAAAAAGTTAAAAGTAATTTGTATTATGAAGCATAATTACCAATTATGGTCAAGTATTGTCGCAATCTTGCTTAATCGTGTTCAAGCTGAAACTTAAACAACTATAAATAAGTAAAACACAATTTTAATATCTTAATTTGGAAAGTCCACAAAAAGTATAATGACTATCAAAACATCTTATGGTCACTATTTCTTATGCTTATATAAGCTATTAAAATAGTAGTAATTCTCTCCACACATTAGTTTTACCCAGTGCAAGTCATAGTAGTCAATAGATGCTAGAAAGTTTGTGCATCAAAATCCTTATCAAGCGTTTACTCAGCAAATATCTCAAGTCTATTTTCTAAGTTATGGCTTTCATCAATGAGAAGCCTTAGATTTGAGACTGCTGCACCAATGTAACCCTCCAGCAGGCACTTTTTATCTTTTTAGTTAACTAGAAAGCTATGACTCCAAAATGAAAATAAAATGTTTTCAATCCAAGTTCATTCACTTATATAATCATATAGATCTAAACTTAGTTCAGTATCTATACAGTTTGGTGTTTGTTTTTTAATAGCCCTAGTCTTGACAATCCTTTGGCCAAGATTGGTATTACCACTAAAATATCACACATGATCACCATAAGCTGCTAAAATAATAGTAACTCTCCATACAGTAGTATCACCTAATGCAAGCCATAATAATAAATGGATACCAGAGTTCTTGTCAAAATCTGTGCCTAGTGCCTACTTACCCAATATCCCCAGACTAGTTTTTAGCTTGTTGCATTCATCATTTAGTAGCCTTGGATCTGAGAACACTGTACTTAGATCTTTGGATCTAATGCAACCTTCCTGTAAAACTTTTTACTTTTATTTTTAGTTAACTGTAAAGATATGACTCCAAAATGAAAACATAATAATGTTTTTAATTCAAGCTTATTCAGTTGTAGTCATGCAGATCTGGGATATTGGACAAGTAGACACTAGATGGGGATTTTGATGCACAAATTCAGCATTCCATTGATTATTATGGCTTGCACTGAATATCACTACTGTATGGAAAGAATTGTTAACAGGCAATTCAAGGAGAAATGGGATGTTCAAGTTTTTATATGAGAGATGCAAAAAACAAAATGAAATTGTTTGGTAGGTTGCAATTTATGGATAATAAGAGAATAGTCAAAACTGTATTTATTTGGGTAATGAATAAAGGATAAGCAATAAGCTGGGCAAGAAAGGTAGTACATTTTGCAAAATATTTCGATAAAGACTTTATGTCAGTATACTTGTACAAAAGGTGGAGTGATTGTGTTTGGAGGATTATTGATTGTTATAATCGCAAAGAATGAGATAGAAGAATAGATGCATTAATAAAGAATAGGAGTTGGAGAGATGAACTACTATGGAGAGTAAAGTCTAAATACATATATAGAAGTAAACAGAATATTGAGTAGTTAATTTAGAACAACAGCAAGAAAAATATACCATTTAAGGCTCAAACAGGATCATTAGCGACAAGGGAATATACACATAAATGGAGAAATGTGGGTGATTTAGTCTGCAAGTTATGTAAAAAAGGCATGGAAAATATTACACATCTACTAGTTGAATGTAAATACAAGCAGAAAGGGTACAAATAATGAAGTTGTGAGAGAATAAATATAAATTGATTATACAGAAAGTGGATTCTTGGGTTTTATGCTGGGTTTGGAAAAAGGTAAAGGGGATCTAGATATAAAGGCAGTGAAGAGGACAAAGCTGATGTTATGGAAATGGAATGGAGCAGGATAGAGAAGATTGTGGGAAAAACTAAGGTTGGTGAATAGAAAAGGAAAGTAAGATGGATAATAGGTTTTTCTGGGCATAGTCACTGAGAAAGTTCTGACTTCGATAAAGGAGTAGCCATATCACATCACATCATTACTGTTTTAAAAACTAATATTTAGTAAATATTTTTGTAAGAAAGTTTTTTCTAGTATGCATTTTTAAAAGTAAATGTGCATTTTTATGTAGTATATCTATATGACAGATGTAAATGTATTTTTGATAGTTTATCTAAAATTTATGAAGTTAAATTATTTTATTTGAGCTAACATTCAGAATCATTTGAAATTTAAATTATATAATCTGGTATATTTACATATACCCATTAGAAATTGCTAAATCAGACTTGGCTTACTTATAGAATGAATTTTTAATGACCTTTATCCCTAAACTGTTTTTAACTTTATATTATTTACCTAACATATACTCACTAGAAATATGTAATAGAAAGTGTGATAAGTTAATGTTAAGTTTATATTAAATACAGAATATTACCAAATTAGTACATATATTATTTTGTAATACTTACATGCAAGTAACTATAGAAGACTAGCTTAAGATTTTTGACTATTGAATGTATTTTATATATATATGTATTGTGTGTGCTCCCTTCCCAGTATATATTTTTTACTTCAATAATATTTAAACCAATGTTGTAATTCAAGGATAGCCAGTCATTTTAGGTCTAATGCAAAAAATAATATTTGCCCATTTAATGAAATTTGAGTACTGATGTCCACAATGTAGTTTATAATTATTTATATTTATGTTAGTTTTTTGTGCAATTATTCATCAATAAAGACATTTAAATATTTTATGCATTTGTATTTATTTGATATTATTTGTATCAGCCTGCAATGTGTATTTTTGTAGCCTGCAATTACTTATAGTATGAAATTTATTTGAAGAATTTAATTTGTGTGTACTTGCAATTTTATTGCTACTGATCAAGTGGAAATATCTGTTATTCGCAGTTGTCACACACTCTGTATGCCAGTCAATTAATATGTTATTTACTATGATCAGATGGCAACAGTACTGGACCACAATAATAATGGGGGGTACAGTAATTCTCACAGTGTGTTATGTTCATGCGTTTTATATCAGTTCACTATTTGCAATTTGTTTTTTTTCCCATATGTCATAGCATCGGCCAGAAAGTGAACCCGCAACAACCATCTGCAACTAACTACTTGCTTGCAAGGCGACTGCGCTGACCTCTTGGCTAACAATGCTTGACAATTTGTTTTTATTGTCATATGATATTAAAAAGAAAAGATTAGAAGTTAGGAAACTTTTTTATTATAAAATTGAATAACATTTAAATGGATAGAATTCTAAAGAATCGAGTAAGAAAGATATTTCTACCTCATTCTTATGCTAATTGAGGAAAAGAGTAGTAAATAAAAAAACTACTAAACTGGGAAACAAAATGATTTTTTTTATCTTGTAAAAATATGCTCAATTTAAAAATGTTTATGTAGAAAAGTAAAGATTACATTCTTTCGGTCTGTATGGATTTCAGAAAATGTTCCTATAAATTGTTCCAATTTTAATTTTGTTATTGTTTCAAAACTGACATCACAAATATTCCTGCAACAACAACAACAATAATAATAATAATATTATTATTATTATTATTATTATTTTATATATGAATATATGTAATGTAAAAATTTAGTAAGAAAATTATTACTCTGACCACATAAAAAAAATTCAGAATTTATTTTGTTATTATGTTGCTTGATACATAAATTAAATTTGGATTATCACTTGCATTTATATGATAAAGAGGCATTTTTTTTACATCCCTAGGTGAACAATTCTTTCCTCACTATTAGTCGATGATACATCAACATTAAGATTATATTATTTGTTGTCAGCTCATTGACACACAAGAGAATCTGGGTGTTTGGATGATTGGCATTGTTATTGTAGTGTAAAAAAAAGTTGAATATAGTGCAGTAGTATGATAATTTTGCTCTAAGACTAGGGTCTTGATGGATTATTTTTAAATACATGTCATTTAGTGAACATATTTTTCCAATCACTTACATTAGTTGAATGGGAATAAGAAAAAAAGTCAAAGTTATAAAAAATCTATATACAGTATATATATATTTTAAAATAGGCAAAACTCTCTCCATACAGTAGTGCCACTCTAAGCAAGACAGAGTAATCAATGGATGCCAGAAGGCTTGTGCATAAAATCCCTATCTAGTGCCTACTCATCCAATATCCCCAAACTAGTTTCTGGCTTATGGCCTTTGTCAGTGAGGAGCCTTGGATCTGAGAGTACTGCACCTAGATCTTAGGATCTAATGCAACCCTTCAGCAGCCACTTTTTAACTCTACATAACTACTAAACTATGAGAATAAAATTGGAAAACAAAGCTATATTTTCAATCTAAGATCAGTAGCTTAAATAGTCATATGGGTCTGAACTCAGTTCAGCACCAATACATTTTGGTGTCTTAGGCTCTTTTACAACCATAGCCACCACCTTCCTATAAGGCAGGATTGGTATTAAACCTTAAAACATCACATGATCACTATCTTCCATGCTTGCTCATAACTGTTGTTAAAATTGGATGAGTAGGCACTAGATAGGGATTTTATGCACAAGCCTTCTGGCATCCATTGATTACTCTGTCTTGCTTAGAGTGGCACTACTGTATGGAGAGAGTTTTGCCTATTTTAACAACAGTTATGAGCAAGCATGGAAGATAGTGATCATGTGATATATATATTTTACTTTTATATTGTATATTTTGAGATTTTTACCTCAATCTAAATTCTCAAGTAGTATTTTTTTATCTAACTATTTGGTGATTTATTTATTTTTTGATTGCTAGGTAATTTTCTTTGCCAAAATTTATCTAATTATTTAAAGAATTAGCTTAAGTTTTTTTTATTATAATATTTTAGTAATAGCCGAAAGTTAATTAATAATGTAATAGAAAAATACATTTAGTTAAAAATAATTTTTTTCATGCTTTTTGTTAAATAAGATTGCAGAAGTGATAAGCATTTATAAAGGACTGTTATAATTTTATATATATAAAAAAAAGTATTTTGGATTCTGAAGGGGAAAGAAAGAAGAAAGTAGCAACATCTGACTTTATTAATAACAGCTTCTATTACATAGGAGAAAAGAGATGACAGATTTGGTATACAAATACTCTATAAAAAAAAAGTTCTTGATTTAAAAGAAAATATTAAATCCACTATTATAAAATGTTTAAATAAATAATGAAACTAATATTTCACTGGTTTCTGTAAATGATATCTGTAGTCTGTATTAAAATTTCTGTAAAGGCAATCCAAAAAATCTTTCAACAGGCATTAATAATAACTAATAAATCATATGAAAAGCCTGGAATATGCTTTACTGGCTAATATAATTAAGAACATTATCTAATTGAAATCTATTTTTAGATAAAACCAAAATCCTGGAATGAGACTTTATACATGCTAATATATATTTTTCAAGGTTGATAAAATATACTTTTAAATGAGTATTACACAAATAAATTGGATCAATAAAACAAAGTTTTATTATTCTTACTGTCAAATTTTATGATTTGAGTAATTATAATTCATGAACAAAATACTTTTTTTTTTTTCATATGTCAAATGGATTGACCAGGAAGCTAACCGAGTGTACTACTTGGAAAGCAGCTATGCTAACCACTAGGCCACTTGACATGAACAAAATACTTAATTCTTTAAATAATATATAGGGTATATGAGCACAGACTTTCACACAACCTACCACTCTCCACACTATCTCATAACACTGTTCAGGTGTATCAGTGTTATGAGATAGTGTGGAGAGGGGTGGGTTGTGTGGAAGTCTGTGCTCATATACCCTATATATTACATATGTAGACACAGGTATATAATAAACCTGTGTGTTTCAGTTAATTCTTTAATGTAAGATTTAATATTGGAATCAGACTATCTATTAACATTTATAATTTTGATCATTATTTTATCAGTCTTGAAAATAGGTCTTATATGATTGACTTGTCTTAAGTATAGATGGGAATAATTGATAATAAAAGGGTTACATAATTAAAATTTAACATATCTTTATTCACAGTAATGTACTATATGTGTACATATTATAAAATCTCACTTCCTTGTATTCATTTTGAATAAGATGACTGTACAAAGGAAAACAAGGACTTAAAGGAAATGGTTCTTAATTTTTAAATAATTTTTATCTAATGAGTTTTTATCTCCAGCAAATAAAGTTATCCTCAATCATCATTTTGTAATAATAGCAGTTACTTATTCAATTTTTTATCCACAGAAATTACACTTGGATATTATTTAACCTTTAGAAAAGGTATTTTGACTTATTAAAAAGAAAAAAAAGGAGAGGGGGGGGTATATTGTGCCATGTAAATACGTATTTTTAGTTAATTTTACAACTAAACATTTTCAATATTTTGCCCCCCCCCCCCAAATAATTTTTTTTAAATACAATTTACAAGCCATATGACAAAATATATAATCCTAGATACTTTCTCAGTGAAAATTTTTGAGTACTTTTAATAGGGAATATTTAAAAATTTATAAAATGAAATTTATTTTCAAAAATGAGATTATATATTTTTAAGAAAAATCATTTGATTTTTTTTTTTTTTTTTTGTAATAAAATCATGAATATTTTATTGCTTTAGACATTTTTGCTATGATAATTTAGCTTAAAATATTTTATAAATATTATAATTATTGAAAAATAAAATAATGTAATTCTGGAAAAAATAAACATATACAAATGTATGTGAGATGCATATATTTTTACACACACATGTGCTGGTTCATATCTGTATTAGATCAGTAATAAAATGATTGAACCATAAAATTTATTAGATCTAGAAAGTGAAAAATAATTTCTGAATTTTAAAATATATAAAATATAAAAATTAATAATGGTGAATAATTCTTTGTTTTTCTTACCTTTATAAATTAGAAAATTAATTGTCTCATTTATTAAAAAAAAAAATTTAGTGTTTATTGTTCAGGTGCACATAAGCATATGAAGTTCAAATATGGAAGTAATATATTATCCATAGTATTTTCCTGAAGGTTTGTGATGATGGTGTTTAGTTATATTTAAATGTTGGACTATTTCCATCATCTAATACAAGTATTGAATGTCTTTAGAAAAATTTAACTTCATTTAAATATTCCAAATACATTCAACTATTAGTATTAGCACACAGGTTAGGATATGCACAATGATTTGAGAGGTATTCTCTCCCCTTCTTCAGGTGTTGCTGGCCTGACCAGTGACAGTACTAGCGTGAAAATTGAACCTGGACCCTTAGATTCTTGGAGTATTGGATTTTAAGATAATGCTCTAACCAACTGAACAATACTACCAAAGGTAATAGTAGACATTTCACATATACTTATGTATGAGGTTCCTCCTGATTTCTCCACTTTTTTCTAAGAGCAAAGTTGATTAGTGGTTTCCATACATTATGTATAGTCACACTAGGTTGACATATGGGATTGTTTGCCATTGTCATGTGAGTAGCGTCTTTAATTTTTTTTATTTTTACCTCTTCTTCTCTATTCAATATTTTTTGTACTTTCCCAATTGAACATATATTCATTGGTAATATATGTGGTCTGCTACCTTAGACACCTTTGTTTTCTCTCTTTTAATCATCAGTTTGTATTCTTGCAAGCACTTTTCAATGGCATGATTGGTCTCACCAATATATGTTCTTCTACACTCACATGGTATTTCATAGATGCAGTTTTTTTCTTTTTAGCATTTCAAATTTAGGCTTTGTAGATGTTAGAATTCTTTGTAGTGTGATATGGGTCTGGAAAGCTGTTCTGTTATACTAATTGCAGATTTTCTTTAATATGTCTGCAATTTTTGGTATATATGGATACACTACAATATCAATAATCGTTTTTTCTTTTGATGGTTCTTTTTGTTGGTTATTTAAGATTTTCTTAATAACGGCTGATGGATAACCCTTTTTCATAAGACTTTGTTCTATATAGATCTTTTCTTTTTTCAAATCTCTGGTTTCTGAACAAACTTCTTTTACTCTGTTCCATAGTGATAGTATAACCTCATGTTTTGTGTTTTTGATGTGATTGGATGTTTAGGCTAAGTATTTCCTGTATGTGCAGGTAATTGGTAAACTAGTTTTGATTTTGCCATAAGGGAGTCTTGTCACTAGAACATCTAAGAAGGCCAATTTTTGATCTTGTTCTGATTTTATTGAAGGGGATATGTTGTGGATGTATTTCCAAAAAGTTGGTAGTAGTGCTCTACCATGTGGCCATATAACAAATGTATCATTAACATAGTAAAGCCAAACTAGGTGGATATGGAGTAGTTTTTATGGCTGTGGTTTCAAGTTCTTCCCTGTAAATATTGCTAATCAGGGATGACAATGGTGAGTCCATAGTCATTCCTTGATTTGGTTGGAAGAATTCTGTGTTATATTGAAAGTAGATTGTTTTTATGCAGAATGTTAATAGTTCCATTATTCTATCAATAGTAAGAGTTGTTCTGATTTGTAAGCTATTATCTCTATTTATTCTTTTCCTTACAATAGACGTTTTTTCACATGGTACATTTGTGATAAACTTTCCACATCAAAGCTTACCAATAAGTCAGTTTCTTCAACTTTCATTTTCTTGATTAATTCTACAAAGTATCTAAAATCCCTGTCAAAGGACTGGGTCTTGTATGTCACAGGGCTTAAAACTTTGAGAAGAAATCTTGACAAATTTGGCAAGGTCAATTTCTAGAACTAACAATAGGTTTTAATGGAACATGATCCTTATGGATTTTAGGTAGACCAATTTTGCTGAAATATGATGTTATTTTTCTTTTTTCTGAATCACTGAATTACCTGCAATGCTTTCTAAGTAATGCTTGTAACTTTGGTTCTGTACTTGGTATCGGATTTTTTGCCACTTTTCTGTATTGACTTGCTGTGAGGAGTTCTGGCATTTTGTTGTCGTAATCAGTTGTATCCATTACAACTGTGGCATTGCCTTTGTCAGCAGGGAGAGTAATTATAGATTTATCTACTTTGAGAGATTTAATTGCTTTCCTCTCATTAGGATATATTTTTTTTCCAGTATTTTTATATTTTGTATTTATAAGAATTCAAGTTTCACTCCCATACAATAAATGTGGCAAAATAACAAGCCTATATACAAACAATTATTATAGTTAAAGTAGTTATTTCATCTATGGAGAAATACTATTTAAACATTAATTGCAGCAGCTTCACAATGAATCTCAATATCTAAATTAACCGCTCTAACTAGAAAGCTTATAAAACATTTAAAGTGATTTCCATTCTTAAGCTGATAATTACTAGAACATCTTTTTATATTACATTCAGAACATTAAGAACTTTTATAAATCAAACTGAATTATCAAGAATAGCCTAGTCATTAGTATACTGAACATATAGAAAATAGATGAGCCTATTGTATTTACATTTAAGCAATTCAGATTTAAAAACTCACTATCATACTGTATTACTTTTTTTTTGTATATGTTTCATGCAACTATTTGAATATAAAAATCCCCAGATTGTACAACAGGAAATATATTTCCTCTTATGCCATTATGCAATGGATGTATAATATGAATGATCTTTTTTAGACAACAGATTATTTTTTAACATTGCCACAAATCTACTGAAATCATATATCTTTATCATATCAAATCATTAAAAGCATTATATAAATTAGATCTCTCTTATAACATTTTATTATATTTCGCTGACAGTCAAAATTCATTTATAATGCTTATTTTTTTTTATAAAAAAAAAATCATACTGTTAATATATATAATAATTACAACTCATTTGTGACTAGATACAATTTGATAGATAAATTTTTCTTTTTTTGTATTTGATAATTGGAACAATAACATTTGTCAAGTGAAACTCCTATACCATATACACCTGGGTCTCGTTTTATGTGGATTATTTTAATGCGACTTTGAAGTTATGCGATTCATGTTTCTTCTTAATATCTTTCATATTTCACTATACTTATTAGATAACAAGAAATTTAAATTATTAATAACTTATTTTGACTTGAAATACTTTTTTTTCCCCAAAAATATAACGTTCTATTAGCAGCTAACATGAATATGGCCTGAAGATATATTTAGAATCTTAGCTTCTTTGTAAATAATCTACGGTATACTAATGAGTAAATAATAATAATAGATTTATATGTACATATATAAATATTCAAAAATTTTAAACTTTTAAAATGTATTTTGTTAGATATTAACAGAAATAATTTTTTTTTTAGATTTTTAAAATAAATAATAATGAAGATTTTATTGATTTTATAAACTGAAAATAATCTTTCTAATGATAATGTGTAATCTTTTTGTTTTGATTGCAATCTCACTTTTTTAATATAGAAACAGAAAACCATTAACACAGCACAAGACTGAAAGTGGCACTAGTTGTACATCACACCAAGAGTCTGATTTCTTACTAATTCACAAACGAATGCATATTGTCAAATAGTGGTAACGATTAAAATATGTATGAAAAATGTAAAATTAAATACTGTAGTTAATAAAAAAAAGTTTGTCTTGTATTAATTTTTTTCAAATATTTGGAATTTTTTATTATTCATACTTTATTTCCTTATTTTTTTTATGTGAATTTTAAAGTAATTTTTCCTTGTTGCTTTGCTTTTATGCGATTTCTGAAAATTACTGGAACATATCTTCCATTTTTCAAGGTAAGTTAAGTTTATTTTTGTGCGATTTCTTTTGTACGCATTTTCTGAGGAAGCTATCTACCACATAAAATGAGACCCAGGTGTATACAATTCTGGAGTGATTTATCATTGTATTACCTCATGGAAGATCACAACTAAAAATTTTCTGCCTGCTGTTTTTCTAATACCAAGACTTTTATATAAATTACATACTTGCATAAGAAAAAAGATGGCATTCTCAATTATTGGGCATATAATTAGAGAAAGAACATAGAGACAGAAAAGTTTGTTTGTATTATTGTCAGATAACAGAAAACATTTTTGGTCATGTACTATTCATTAATTATTTGCAGTTAGTCCTATTGTTAGCATCTTTCATCATTAAACAATTGTTTATTATTGGATATCTGGTTCTTCTTAACTGATGGACAGACATTGACCCAAACAGATGTTAATAGATAATATCACCATCATTCTTAAAATATGGCTGAGTCTATGATTTATCTTTAGCTTAATATAAAATTGAATCAGTATATATAAATTTTATTTTTAGGAATAAAAGTAAATGACACATGATTATTAAAAGTATTATTATTATTAGTTATTAATTTCATAATTTGTTTTTAAAATTTTTATAATATTTTTGTCCATTAAAATATCTTGTTACTTATATATAAAGACTTCTTTCCACTAGAGAGAACGTTTTAGTATCATTTACACCACATGTCTAAAAGAATTTTTTTTAGAAACATGAGAAAAATATTTAGCTTGTTTTAATTCTTTTTGCAAATGTACATTAAAAAGAAAGTGAATTTATATATTTGTGTGATCTTTTAAGAAAGTTAATATAAACAAAAAAGGAAATAAATATGAAATGAATATATGTTATTCTTTTATTAATAATTTTTCAAAAAATAGAATATTAATTTATATGCTTAGATTTCAGTAAATAATTGATTACTCCAGTTAGTAATTATTAACTATATTTATTTATTTATTTTAATTTAATAATCTTTTTTTTCTCAAGTGTCATAGCATCAGCCGGGAAGCAAACCCGCTAACCTGGGACAACTGCTTGTAAAGCAGCTGTCGCTGACCTCTCGACTACAAATGCTTTTTTGTCTCTTTTTTTTTTTAGTGGATGTATTAAAAAAAATAATGGAATGGTTTATTGTTCTGGAATTTAATAAAAAGTTAACAATATTATTATTTTTACATGAAGTACAAATATGATGTCCTTAGTTAAATAATAATATTGATTATGGTTTAAAGTGTGGTTTTGTAATTGCATTTGAAATATCTGAAGAAAGCAAATAGAAACCTTTACTAGACATTTGGTTTTCTGGAAATTGACTATATCAATCCATTAGAATTAGAAAATATTGTGTAAATAGATACATGGACTGTTTGGATGGTAATTAAGAAAAAGAAGATATATTTATTGTCAGAGATAAAAGTAAAATACTCAATATTTGTAAAATTCTGTGATATAAAGTTAATTAGTTTTATAGAGAAAAGATTGAAGATGCAAAAGCTTTGTATTTTGGAGTTAAAAGTAATCATAATGGTATAAAAACTGAAAACTTATATGGCAGTAATTTTTGACGATGCTGAAAAAAATGTGAAAAGAATATATAAACATACTTTTTTAATGGTAATAGAGGATTGGAATACACTTTGATAGAATAGAAATGGTAAAATTTTTGAAAATTATGAACTGAAGATAAGAAGTGAGAAATTGATAAGTTTTTGAAATAAAAATAGTTTGGTAATTGTGGATACATGGCGCAAGTATCAGAAATAGAAAATTTACAAAAGAAAGTTTGAAGTAATAAGAAGTCATTTCAATTAGATTGATTCAAAACAGGCTTTGAGATACTATTAAGAATGTTTATGCACACACTAGATCTGATATAAAATCAGATCATTTTTTAATAATGGTAAAATTAAGAATATTCTTTAAGAGAACAAAGACAGAGAAAAGAAAGAAATGAACAATTGATCACAAAAAAGAGGTAATGGTAATTTTTTTTTCTAAGTTGCTGCAGAGAAGATAAGCACAATATCAGTCCTTTCTTTGATTGATTAAATTTAAATTAAAAATGGGATTTATTCACAGAAAGTTTAAAACTTTACTTAGTAAAGATAGGAGAATATAGAAATAAGAGAGCAAAAGAATATTGAAATAGTAATGTAATCAGTAAAATGATTGATAGAAAAATTGTGACTTCTGTTGAAGCAGCGATGTATAGAAGGCTTGACAATGAATTACGATATAGTTAGAAAAGTGGTCAGAAAAGGAATATAGAAGTGCTATAAAGAAAAGATATATCTGATTTAATGTATAGTAGAATAAAACAGTTTAGATTAAAAAAGCAGGATCACAGGAAATTAAGATAGAAATGATGATTGTTAGTTAAGAAACATGTTTTTGAAAAGGTGGGAAGAATATATGATATATATGATAAAAGTAATTGGCTGTCATCTATATTAATTGAAAAAATCAATATAAAAAAGAATAAGTTCACAATAATGGATGAAGTAAAAGCATTAACTATGATAGAAACTGGAAAAGTAATGGAAATTGAGGGATTCCAATTGAATTACCGAAAGAAAAAAACAATTGAAAAAGGATTGATTGGATTTGTAATTTATTTATAACTCAAGAATGTGACCAGTAGAATGAAATTCAGCTAACTTCTTCTGCAAACAAGATGTTGTTGTGAGTCTTAAATAGACAAATTTTTAATACGTAAAATGTTTTTAAGTGAAAAACGATTTGGATTGAGGTAAATTAGAGACAAAAAGAGCAATTGCAATGGTGAAAGTCATTGTTATGAGATATGTAGCGAAAAGAAAAATAGATTAATATTCATTTTCTTGAGTTTGAAAAGGTCGTTGATAGAATGAATTGGATTATTTTGTGAATATATTGGAACATATTTATTGAGAAGATATAGAATGAAGTTAAATGGTCTTGTTATGGAAGAAATACAAACATATAAAATTTAAAGTTGGATTGCTTTTTACTTTTTTTAAAAAATTGTTTATATATTTGTGTGTGGACTCTTTTTTGCTTTGTTTTATTGTTCTTGGAATATCTTGTTTTATTTTATTTAATACACATTTTTTATTGCAATATATATATATTTTATCATTTTATTTGATATATGCATGTTCTTATAAATTTAATAATAAATGTAGACATTTCTTATGCATTAGCATTTCTGAATAGATTTTTATTATTCAGGTATTTTCTATTAAATAATTAATATTTTTTTTATAAATAAATTGTTTTTATTGAAAAAAAAAAGATTTTTATTTTATTTCCTATACACTTGTAATATATAGGATATATGAGCACAGACTTTCACACAACCCACCACTCTCCACACTATCTCATAACACTGATACACTATGTATTCTACTGATACTCTATATGAGGGGTCAGATTGACCTAAGGTCAACATGGGTGTGACAAGAATCTCAGCCTCAGGGTGGCCTTTTAGCATTTTCATCATCAGATTTTCAATTGGATGGACAGTTGAAGAGTTGGAATGTGGAGGAGATTGAAGCCTGTTCATTAAAGTATGAGGATTGGCTATCTTAATATATATCTGAGCACTTATAGCATATATATGTAGAGATGGTAATCTGGACCAACTGATGATTGCTGGTTTAGCATGAAATACATATATTGGTGATTATTTATCTTTTCAACATATGTGTTCAAGTATATTAGTGTTATGAGATAGTATGGTGAGTGGTGGGTTGTGGGAACGTCTGTGCTCATATACCCTATATATTACATATATAGACACAGGTATATATAAAGCCTGTGTGTTTCATTTATACACTTGGTAATATAAATTCAAAAATAAATGCAGATATTTTATTTTTAATTGATTAGTTTTATTTCACTCAGTGGTAAGACCCTTCAATAAAGCAGATAGTTCAAACCAATATATTAATACCATATTATGCCTATACTTATTTTTGAAATAATGTTTAATATCAACTTCATAATATTAATATATCAAATTCTTCACCATTATTCTAAAGAATGGTTTGTACTAGTAATTATTAGTTATCAACCAATATATATATACAATAAAATAAATATGAAGTATAAGTTAATGTTACTTCATTCATATATATTTTTTTTTCAGATACAGAAACCAAATATATTTCTTAAAATATTTTGAATATTATGATAAAAATGTATTACAGAATAGGTTTTTATATTCGTTTGATATCTCTTCTCATTTTTCGAAATATTGGATATTACTATATGTTTTTACTCATTTGCAACATCCAGAGTATTATTTAAAATAATTATTTTTAGAAAGATATCCCTTATTTTATTTATTTACATTTTATGCAGTACCATTTGTTTTTTTGTTTTTTTATAGATCGCTTCGGTACTTAAGTATTAGACCTGCTATGCGTTTTCACATATCAATCCACTGATAACTTTCTAACCTTGTGATGTGACCAAATAACGTGTAAACTTGGGTCTTGTACAAACTTAAAATGATCAATTCATTAATATAGACCACGTGTGCATGATATTTTCACAAGATTTACAAAGTTATCAGTAGTCTAAATACATATGTGAAAAGGCGTAGCTGTTCTAATATGTGACAGTAATTGCACCAGACTAAATCTAATAATACTAAAAATATGAATTTCATACAAAAATAAATCTGAAAAGTTTTACGCAATTTCCAAATGTTGCTTTATATATGGACAAAACAATCACTAAATTACAAAATGCTTAAAATATACACGTGCGGTACTTACCGTGTAATATATAACAGAAATTGTCACAATGACTCAATCAATTAGTCTATTCTACTTTATTTTATGTGGATAAAATTTTGTTTCAAAATTGACACTAAAAGTAAAATTTTTTACTTTCCTCAAAATAGAGATTTACTTAACATGTGATTGTGCAATATAATGTCGGCACGGGATCTTCACCAGAAATGTTAATTAGTTGTAAATATATTTTTTTCAAAACAAAATAAATAAATAAATTAAATTGCTATACTTTTATTATTTCTTCAATGTGATGGACTAATTTTTTGATGTCATCCAGTATGGTTCACATGAAAATGGTTGGTAACCGGCAGCTCGTAATTCAGCAGTTTTATGGGCTTTCCAATAGTCTGAATAATTTGTCGATTCTTCCATATTTTGTTTGATGTCTTCCATCAGAGTTGCTGCTCTTCTATCATGAATTCTTATGATGAAACACTCATCAGTCTCTCTCTTCTGGGGGAATTTGTCTGGCTTGGTTCCTTTTTTTTTTATGCAAAAGGCTCTCGTCAATTTCAATAATTTTATTAGGGCCTCCAATTTTACGTTTTTCTCTTCTAAACCAAGCTCTGTTTACCTCCATTCTATGGATGTTAATTTGTGAACCCAACTGTAAACAAATTGAATCACTGTCAAAAATGGGAATTCTGGAACCCTCCATCCATGTTCCCTTATGAAGGCCTACTTTATTACATCCGTGAATGTTACAATGCTATTGCTTCTCCAAAGTGTGGATATACTTGACCCCATTGGTTTCAGTAGCGGTTATCCAAATGTTCAACATTTTGTACTGTTTAAAAAAAGAAGAAAAAAAATTGTAGTATTAATCAGAAAATTGGAAAAAATAAATGAGCATTGAAGTAAAAAATACGTTGAGAAGAACTTGACCAAGAACTTGACCAAACAACATCTGGATATTAAATGAAGGTGTAAATTTATCATGTTATTGAACAAGATTGGATGAGATCACAAGGTTTATTTGACAGGATGATAAGGTTAGACATTTATCATGAATGTGAAAAGCCATACCATCTCTCCTACATTGTAGGACTAATACGTAAGTATCATTGCTTTTAATAAATAGTATCTTACATTCTGCGTGATTTACTACACTAATAGAATGGTAAACTCTGGAATTCAAAATTCATGACTTCAGGTTTGTCACTTCCAGTGCTTGAATTTATGAATCATGATCAATGAAACTATTTATTTATTTGTTTATAAAAGTTATGTGATCCAGTTACTCATCTCATTATTTTTTCTTATATAACATTACATAAGAGTCATCTACATGCTGATATGAGTTCACAAAGATCTATTAACACTGAAGAAATTTAATGAGTAATCATCAGACAAATTCCATTGCACATGATTACTTTCTTTTTATATGCAGGATCAAATTAAATATCTTTATTTTAACAAGCTATTATATATATATATAATATTAAAAAATAACAAGGATAATATAATTTCCAGAGATAGAAAGCGAAAATTTGGAATTGAATATTTAAGTGAAAATAGCTTTAAAGATGTTGATAATGCAAATACAATAAATGAATATTAAAAAGACACTAAATATTAATATATATACTTTTAGAAAAATGCATAGGAGTATGTTGATTCTTACATTGTGTATTATTTGGGCTTAGACCTAATAGGATCATGTAATCAAGTGATAATACATAATAATCATGAGTTTTTTTATCTTATATTTAGCTGCTTAACTTGCAAAATGGCAGACTGATCTTGACAATATCTTTAATCAATGCCTTTTTTTTCTTTATTTTTTTTAAAACTGGGAATTGACCTAGAAACCATTAGCTTTCAAATCACCCATTCATTGTTTCTCAGAATTAACAATATCATATACTGTTTGTGGTAGTTTTATATTGATTACTATCAATTCAAAACTTTGGAGTTGGAGAGGATTCTATTTTGCGATTTTAGGACTGACATCTTATGGCAAAATAAAAAATATAATAAATAGCTTAAGTATGCACATAAATTTATTTATATTAGTAACTTCATAATATATGATTATGGATGCAATTTGGCTTTGGTGTCACTTGTTATGATTACTCATCACTCATACATCTCATGATCTGAAAATTATACCATAAGTGAATCAACTATCTAAATAAAAGTGTCCTAAATATGGCTGGCAACAAGAGAAAGAAATAAAAATGCCGATTTACTCTGCACCAAACACTGATTTGTTTAAACATGAATAAAACTTTATAGAAATCTTTTAGAAAAATGTTTTAAACTGGACAAAACAGATCCAATTATAGCATCTTATATTTAAGCCTCATGGTAATCTAAATATTCTATTTATAAAGTAATACATACATGTCTTTTTTAAATACATATTATAAAAACTATTAATTAAAAGGACACAAATGAGAAAGATTTATAACAATAACAGAAAAATATATTAATACATATGTTTGAAGGGAGAGAAAAACAGGTTTATATCATTAATCAGTGATGTGAATAATGGTAGCTTAACTTCACTTTGTAAAAAAATTTAATAAATATTTAAACAAGTTACCTAAAATTTAAACTGCATTTTTAATAAAAGAACTTTGTCTATTTTTTGTTCTATATTTCAAGTTTAATTTCATTTTTTATTTATGAACTGAGCTCAATCATCAGTTTTAATTTTAGTCACTTAAAATATAAAATACCTGAGTTCAACCGCATACATTCAGACTTTATTTTATCAACCATCCATTTCATTTATTTATGCAGCCATCACCAAATTATCATTAAGATTTTAGATCTAAACAGGTGTGATGTGATGTACTGTGACTTCTCCTTAAACAGAGTCAGGAATCTCTCAGCAACTATGCCCAATGAAACCTGTTAAGCCACTTTACCTTCCCCTTCCATTCCACACCCCAATCTTTCCCATAATCTGTTTCATCCCATTTCTACAACAATCTTTGTGAACTCTATGGCCTTTATATCTAAATCCCCCTTATCTTTTTCCAAATCCAGCATAAAAATCAATAACCCGCTTTCTATATAATCACTTTGTTCATATTTATTCTCCCATAACTTCATTATTTGTACTCTTTCTGTTTTCAAGCATTTACATTCAATCAACAGATGCCTAATATTTTCTATACCTACTATATAAAAATATTTATGTATTAACTTTTTAATTAATTATGAATTAAGTCAGTATTAACAAAATTTTATTCTACAAATGTAATGTTTCCATCAGATGTATATATATATTGTAATGATCTGGTAGATTTAAGCCTTACATTGCACACCTATAAAGTGCTAATTAATCAAACTATAAAAGGAATAGTTATATTTCCTAATTAACTGACTTAATATTTTATTATGATTTTCATTGCCAACAGAATCAGTTTTTTATTTATTTCAAAGGGCGCCAGGGTTTGTAAATCCACTGATATCTATTGCATTGTCAATTCGAAACAAATAACTAAAATAAGATCGTGATTTTGTTTTCTTGCCACTTAAATCTTTTATTATTTGAAATTTTTCTATGCTAAACTATTAAACAAGAATATTGGCAAAGGTAATTTATACATTTCTCAAAACTCAATAAAAAATCTAATAAACTAAAATTACGAATGTACAATGAAAAGTTGATATTAATGTTAGATATTTTATTAAGACGAATTAAAATATTTAAACAAGAATTATTAATAAAATGGAAAGCACATGCACATGCTTATCCAGATAATACTAATCAAATAATTCAACAGTTAATATTTCACTTCTTTTAAGTTTCTTCTAAGAATCTATAGAAAAAATATGAATGTCTTTTTCTAGGATATCCGTTGAAGGTTAAGCCATTTATTTGAAAGTATTTCTGTGGTATTATTGTTATAATCCCTTATTTTTATGTAATATTTATTATGCATAATTATAGTATTTTCAGATTTTAGCCAATCCTTGTTCTGGTTTAATTTTAATTTCTTAGCATGGGGATACATTGGGAATGAACATTTTATATATTTCAGTAGATAAAAGAAAAATAAAGGTACAAATATAATTGTAAAAGTATGAATTGTCACTTGGTCTGCAAATTTATAATTTATTTTAGGAAATTCATTTTTATCTGCAATTAAATAACAAAAATGTATGCTAGTTATTAAAATAATTAATTATTATTAATCAATATTTTGAAAGTAAAATTATCTTAATGTGTTCTTATAGATTTAAATCCAAAAAAACAGAACAGCAGAAAAACAATTGATAAGCAAATACAGCAATCTTTAACTGAGGTTTAAAGTTTATATCTGTGCTAGAGATAATCTCTTGTTTAGAAAATGATTAGTAATAATCATTATTGTATTTATCTGAGGTGGATGGTGTCAAAGTTTTGAGTGGAGTGAATTTGACAATGGTAAATGTAATAATTGATAATTAGTAGTAAAAACAAGAATGTTGGTTAATTGGGTATCCCTGAGGCTATATGATTTGAAATAGATATGATAATTATAGATGTAAATAGTTGAATTTCAAGTGCAGGCAACTGATTGTCATTAAGGTCAGGGTTAATGTGCAGCACAAATTAGTTACCACTAAATAGAAGAGAAATGGATTACCATTGTAACAACAGCAAGAAGGCAAAATGATTATATAGTGTAATTTCACTGACAAAGTTTTTATTAATTATCTCTGGTATCACTGAAACTAAAAGTTCCATTGGAAGTTCAATCCAATTATGATCAATATGAATAACTTCATTAGTCACTCAGTATAAAACGTCAATTTTATCACTGGAATGTAGTTCTATGTTTGCCATTTTGAATAATGCTTTCTAATATTGATTATTTAATATAAGACAATAGATCTAATTCAAATCACAGGGAATGAATTTTGCAAGCTATCTATATATCATTATTTTTATATGGATTTTTGAACTATCTTATACTTTTCTGCTACTTATATGCATTTTTGAAACAACTATTGACTCCATATTTCATAGTATATCTCACTTGATTGGTGTTATTTTATTTATGATTATGAGGATTATTAATTTAGAGGAAATGAATTTCTTTATATTTGGATTGGAGATTAGTGAGACTCCGCATATTAATATTGAAATTCTCTTAGTAACTATGCAATATAGAACTTCTTATGAAAATGCATTGTGTCAATATTCCATTTTATTATAAAGCTATGTATTATGACAAGCACTAAACTGCCAAATATTACACTGCTGGATTAAGAAGTTATCACTATTTGAAGATAATTTATGAAATGATCTAAAAACGATATAAGTTGAGTCTTCTAAAGATTATAAGGTTACCCACTTTTTATACTGACTGGAGAGACCAGTGGGATTGTATTGAGGCTTGTAATTCAGTCAGGATGACGCATGTAGCCAGTAAGGCGTTATCCACTGAGAATAAACATTATTTCACAATGAAAATATGAATTAGAGGATAGGAAATTTACTAAAGACAGTAATTTATCAGTATATAGAAAAATAATTTATTATATATGAAAGATTAATTTCCAAACAAACAATTTATAATTTTTTTGTATTTGGACAATTAATTGAACAGAATGTCTGTTTTTTTTTTTTATAATTAAACTAAATAAATTCATGTTGGACTATGCTTTTTACAAATTTTATCTTTATGAAACAAGTAGAGGATTATTATTTTCAAGATTTGTTACAAGATAGTATTAGAAAAATATAACCATTTCTGTGATAAGTCTTGAACCAATATGTTCTATCTTTTAGTACAAATATATACATTATTAAGATATAGAATAGTATTTATACCAGTGTATAATAATTAGAGTGGATTTAAACACAGACTTTCAATCTCTTTTTAGCTATCGACTCCATCTTATATAACTGATACACATGATCACATAGTGTGAAAAAGATAAATGATCTCCAATTTACATATTTTGTGCTGAACCAGCACTCAACAGTTGGTCCAGATCATCTCCCACACACATATATAATCAGTGTTCAGTTTATATTAAGATAGCAAATCTTCAAAACTTTAATGGACAGGCTTCAATCTCCTCTACCTTCCAACTCTTCAGTCATTCATATTATTGAAAATCTGATGATGGAATGCTAAAAGTTCTTGTTGGTGGCGATATTACCCATGTTGAATTCAAATGGACATATTCAGGTCCTATATATGAGGGATTAAAGTGACTTAAATTCAACCTGGGTATGACAATACTGGCATCATCAAAGCCTTTGAGCATTCTTCCATCACCAGATTTTCAATAATATGAATGGTTGAAGGGTGAGAAGGTTAAAGCCTGTCCATTAAAGTTTGAAGATTTGCTATCTTAATATAAACTGAGTACTGATTATATATGTGTGTGGGAGATAATCTGAACCAACTGGTGAGTGCTGGTTCAGCATGAAATATGTATATTGGATACCATTTATTTTTTTCACATGTATATGGTCATGTGAATCAATTATATAAAAAGGAGTTTGAAAGTCTATGTTCAAATCCCCTCCAATATCTGTTCAGTATATAGATTATATTCAAATACTAATGCATAATAAACAAATTTCATTGAGTAACAATTAAAATTTTAGAAAGTCTTTAATAATATGTCTGAATTTGTTGTGACTGTTGAGTGCTTGTGTTTACATCAACTTTTTATATTGTTTTTTGTACTGTAGCTAAAACAACTATCAGAATTTGATTCTAGAGGGATTTTTAGTCTAAATTTATGACATCTAAAATAATGAAGTTAGTGATTAGTATGCTAGGAGAATCATTATTGGAAAAAATGAAATTATATTACTTTGATTTAGCAGGATTTGGCGTAAGTGGATGGATGAATTAGTAGCTTGAAAAGTATGTATATATGGCAAAACAGATTGATGAATCTCAATATTAACAGATCACTATTAAAAACAGTATTATTGGATCTTCAAAATCTTTGTTTTTGATAAAAGTTTATATGGTTAATATAATAAATTGTTAAATTCTCAGGTGTATATAGCAAATTATGTTCCATAAACAAGTATCGAATCTATGTTTGATATTTTGATCACAGTACAGAACATAGTTATATCATCCAAATGTTCATAACTTATGAAAAATGAGTTGTTTTTTTTTTTTCATGTGTCATAGCATCAGCCGGGAAACGAACCCGCTAACCCCAGGTTATCTGAGAATATCATTTGGGATACTGATTTTTAAACTCATTTTTCAATAATAGTTAAGAGTAACTCAATAATATTTATTCATATTATTGGGAAATGTCATGGATGAAGTGCAATATTTTTCCCATATTCAAAACTTCACTGTGTGGCTATAACTTCTTCACAGAAAATAGATTTTTTTAAATGTTTTCATTTTCTGTGTTCTCCAAACTATTTAAATTGTTTGCACCTGTGAATGAATTCATATAGAGTAATTAATGGATCAAAATAATGATGGTATAACAGCATAAATCATGACATTTTTATTGCCATGTTTTATAGCTATCAGATTTTCATTTTATGACTATCAAATGAAAATTTATCCAGTAGTTGACAAAAATTTGAATGCTTTATCTGTCCATATATCCAACATATGAAATTGTTTTGATAAATTTTGGTATATAGATTTAGTAACCTTTGAAGTAAATTTGTTTTATTGTGATTTTGATTGTAATCACAGTTCTTTTTAATGTCTTTGAGCCTCTTATAGTAAGCATTGATTTCTGTATATGGTTATTTCTCCTAAGTTTTTGTTCTCTCATAGTGAATACAGTAACTCTTCTTGAATCTTGAAATTTTTAAAAAATTTCACTGATTTAGGGATATAGGCTTTAACTTCAAGTAAAGAAAAAAAATACCTTTGTATATCATTTTTTATGTTACTTAATTGAAAAAATATCGTACATAACAAATATTCTTGTTATCAACAATTTTTTTGATATAATTCAAAATTTTCATCTCCTTTTTAATGGGTTTTTTTTTCATTAAGTAAAAAAAAATTATTCTTAAAGCTAGTATAAAATGATTACTTTTTTTTTACATCATTTCAAAATAATTATCATTCATGAGTTATGAATAAAATATTTGAATATTGGTGGAAAAATCACAATATGCGAGGGGAGGGGGTAAAGTCTAGTAAAAAAAATACATAAAGTAATTAAAATTAAATGTATAAAAATGTTTGTCTAGGCTTAATTCTAAAAATGATATATCTAAATTATTAAAAATAATGTTTTTAATTTGTTTATAAAAACTATTAAAAATATATTATACCAGTTTCCCCCCCTCCCATGTCATAGCGTCTGCCGGAAGCGAACCCATAACAACCATCTGCAAAAAACTGCTTGCTTGCAAGGCAGCTGCACTGACCTCTCAGCTAACAACGCTTGACAAATATATTATACAAGTTCATATATGAATTACTACTGAAAACAAAACAAAAAAATATATATGTATATTTCAAAAATAGATGATTTTATAAATATATTTAACAGATCGTTTATTTATAGAAGTATATTGAAAAATAATTTTCAATAAAAGTCTTGTACTACTACATAGCAAACAATAGCAAACTACAGTCAGCAATTATTACATATTATTGCTTGATCTATTATCTATTTACTTCTACATGTCTTCAGAGAACTTAACTTACATAAATAAATGCATTATTGCTAATCATGAATAGAAGTATTTCAAGTTAAATTAAATATGTCCTCATTAAAAAAAAAAATTAAATGAAAAAATCAGAAATTGCCAATTTGTAAAATAAATTCATAAATATGTCCAGTTGTATGATGCACAGCACCGTGAATACTTTCTCAGTCATTTCCTTGAAATGTATATATATATATTCTGTTAGTCACACATCTCAGTGAAACATTATTTTATATTTGCAATGTTGTGAATTATTTAATGAAAATTTTGTTTAAAATGAACTAAAATTAAGTGTAATTCTATATAATGAAATAAAAATATTTAAGTCAGTCTAGTAAATGAATTCATTTACATATATTTGAAATGATATATTCCTTAGAAATATATTTTATTAATGTATAGATTACAAAATTTTATTTAATGATTTAAAAATATGGTGTCATTGAGTGTGTTTAAAGAATTTTTTTATTATTATTAATTAAACATTTTATGCACTCTTTATTTATAAAAAAGTTAATTTTATAAAAATATAATTTAAAAAGAAAGTTAATCTATTTTTATAATTATACAAAATATTATTTTGTATTGAAATCAATTCTGTTGTATTTAAAATATTAATCAGTAAAGAACTGATTATTTTTTAATTAAATATTCTGAATTATGAACTGTAACATCATTTATTGTTCTGTTGGTGCTTTGACAAGAATAACTTCTTTATATTGACTGATCATGTGGGCAGATTGAATTGTCATTTTTTAAAAGAAAAGTAATAACAATGAATTTCTTATTACATAATTTTTATCCTGGAAGATGGACATCTATTAATCCATATCTTCATCATCAATGAATAACCATCCATTGCTGCAAAAATTTTCTTCAATTTTGTGTAGGCCTATCTTCTGTTGTATATTTAAAAATGGATCACCTTAATGGACAGAATTGTCTGCTTCTGTATATTGCTTTTGTCAATTACCAAAGGAAAAAAGAACTTTACTGGTAAATAAATCGCAGTTAATATAAGCAATTTATAATTTTTGGGGGATTTTTTTTTTTACAATAAACTTTCTGATAAATATTCTATCTTAATTACTACTAACTTATTATTAGTTCTAAACATTATTTAAATTTATAATTTGTAATAAGATATGTATTTAAATTAATCTTTCAAATATTCTATTAAAATAGTCTAAATGTAGTATAAATGTGAGAAATAATAATTTATTCTTATTTATGAAAGTATACCGACATCATTGTTTGGTGCACATTGTAAAATATGTAATCTTTGTTATTTAAAGATAATTGCTTATAATTTTAAGTTTATAATGTTTAATTGCTAATGAATATTTATTTTGTATATGGTAAACTGATGCTGCATGTATTGGCAGTTTGGATATTGTGTTATTGAATGTATTTAGTTTGATATTATTAGTACCATTTGTAAATTTCCTATGGTTTCGTTTATATAATGACTTTGTTTTGTAATAAATACTTTTATAAGAGCATGGGTGATGTCATTATGTCGTAATAAGTACGATTATAATGACATTACTATCGAGATTATTTAAATATTCTATGTGGTCTTAAGTATAATTGTTCTTTTAATGCAGTTTCTTTATTATTATAGTATTGGATTTATCTTATTTCACCCATTGCTTCTTCTTAAGAGCTTTCATTGTATAGGTTACTGAATTATTAACTATTTACATCAATACTGGCAAGATGTAGTTTGACAATATGGTAACTTTCCAATCATGTATGCATTGGTTGATTTTAGTATATGAATTTGAATATTAATGGCTGTTACAACAGCATTATTGTTTTTTTTTTAAAGTAAATTATTTTATTTGTTTTATTATTCATCATTACTTGATTAATAAGTTGAATAAAATTATAAATTATTTATATGCTCAATCTAATATAAATGTTATATATAATATTGTAAAAGTTTCTGATCTCCACAACCACCAGTCTGTTTAAAATAAAAACATCTTTGTATGGTTAGTAGATTTGTGTGTAGACGTGACTTTGCTGGTAAACTTCTTTATTTAGAATTTGATTTAATTAGGAATATTAAATAACAGTTTGATAGGAGAAAGAGATTCAATGCATTATGGCTTCTTTCTCAGAGTCAAGAATCTCTCAGCCACTATGCCCAGAGAAACCTGTTAGCCACCTTACCTTCCCTTTCCATTCCTCACCCTAAATTTTTCCCATATTCTTCTTTATTCTGCTCCATCCCATTTCCACATTATCTTTGTTCTCTTTATAGTCTTTATATCTAAATCTCTCATACCTTTTTCCAAACCTAGCATAAAAGCCGAAAACCCACTTTCTGTATAATCACTTTGTTTATATTTATTATCCCACAACTTCATTATTTGTACCCTTTCTGCTTGTAAGCATTTACATTCAATTAACAGATACCTAATATTTTTCATGCCTTCCTTGCCAAACTTGCAGACTAAATCATTCATATTTCTTCATTTATGTGTATATTCCTTTGTTGCTAATGGTTTTCTTCAAGCCTTAAATAGTAAACTACTTTCTTTTCTTATTGTCATAAATTAACTCACACCCAATATTCTGTTTATTTCTATATATAGTTAAACTTTTTACTCTCCATACTAGTTCTCCATCTCTCCATCTCCCTGTTTTTTATTAATACATCTATTCTTTTATCCCATTCCTTGCCACTATAACACTCAAAATAATTCTCCTAATACAATCATCCCATCTTTTATATAACATGCTGACATAGTCTATCCAAATCTGCATATCCCTATTGCCTTTCTCACCCATTTTGTTGCCTGTTCTTTATGCATAACCCAATTAAATACTATTTTGGCTATTCTCTTATTATTCTTAAATTGCAATCTACCGAACACTTTCATTTTTGCATTTCTCATATAAAAACTTGACCATCCCATTTCTTCTTGAATTGGTTCGTTTGCCATCCACACATATGAGCAAGCATGGGAGATAGTGATCATGTGATGTTTAAAGGTTTAATATGCATCTAATGCATGTTTTCCTACTTTTTATATTTTTTCAAAGTAATCTAACACCCCTTTACTAATACAATACATTGTTACCATAAGTTAGCCCTACTACCTTACATACATTTCTTGCTACATCATATTTATTATATGAAAACATTATTAATTTCTTTATCCGGCCATTTCTTTTCTTTGCTTCATTTATCAATTTTTTCTCTCCATCAACCAAGCAATTTCTCAGATTACTTTAGACGATTCCCAAATAGTTATATGTTTTCACTACATTTAACTTTATATTCTCCAATAAATATTCTTTCTCTTCTCTTTCCCATCACTTATCATCATTACTTTTGATTTTTCTTCACTAAATTTAATCCCCATCTCTTTGCCCACTCTTGTGTATGTCTTCAGCATAACTTCCATATTTCCCTACTTTCTTTGCGTAAGAACATATCAACAAGTATATGCTCTCTTGCCATCTATTAATGGTATCTCTACCCCCTTTCCTAGTCTTTCTATTGCTCTCCCCATTTCTCTCAAATATGGTCTAGATATATTATTTAGTGGTGCCTCCTAATGAAGTTATACATCGAATTACTTTATTCCTTACAATATATGTAAATTTAGGTAAATAAATATAAATATGCTCTCAATTTATTATTATATTAGCCTTCTTTTGTAATCCTGGCTTTATTAAAATATGAAGGAACATTAACTAATCCAGTAGGCATCCTATGAATTTAAGAAATTGTATTTCCAGTTCCATTAGGGTCATCCTTTTATATCAGCATGCTTATTTTTTTAATGCCGCATAATATTAGGAATGACTTCTTGCTGTTTTTTCTTTTATAGCTTTGTTTACTTTTAGTCAATAGATGGAAGCTTTAAATAAATGACAAGTATATATATGAAAAGAAATTCTGATAGGATTTTACTGATAGATCAACACTGTCAATTCAGTATTGCTTTTTTTTGTGTAACATTATAAGCAAGTATTTTTTCTAACTTCAATTTATTTAATTTTTTGAATTATTATATTTTAAAAACTAATGTTTATATGTATATATTTTGTTTTTCAAATTGTTGAAAATTCAACAATGTGAACAAAAGTAAAGTTTTACTTTTAATTTAAATCAATAATATTATAAATTCTTTAAAAAGATTTCTAGCATTTAATTTTTATAAATTTGTTAAAAAGTAGGCATTTTGAAACAAATTAATTTATAAATGGGGTCTAAATGGCTACACTTTAAAAAAAATGCTAGCTTGAAAATGACTGTCACAAAGATTAACAATGAATAGATGTGAGAATCTGATAAAACCAGACAACATTAACTGTAAAGAATAATACATAGTAAGAATAATTAAGATAAATTTGATTTAACATCTTACAAAATGAAATGAAACAGTTTTGGAGGCAAAGAATAATAAATTTCAATAAAGATGAGAAGAATATGTGTGATTTAATACAATAGAAATAACAATTCATTCTTTTTTTAAAATGAAAGAGAAATTAATTTTTTAAAGAAAAAAGTGCTAAAATCCAGGGAGTAAATGTCTTAATAAATACTTTGGCAAAAGCTTGTAAAAATTGATATCACTTCAAATAATTTATGACCATAACTGATAAATGACTCTTTTTATTATTATTATGATTCACAGAGAAAAGATTTAATGTAATAGAATTTAGTGATTTAAAGCAAATAAATGATTTTTTTTATGTAGCTAATCTATTATGGAAAGTTATCGACTGCATCTACTTTTCTTTGCAAAAAGTAGGGTAAGGGATGTAACATGTCCATGTGTTTTAAACAGTTTTTTTTTGTTAATTGAAATATACCATATACATGTAATGTCATCATCTTCATTTCAGTCATTATTGATCCAATGAAGACTGGATGTTTCCAAGTTCTGACCCATAGTTTATTTTTCACAGTAGGTATACTAGCAAATTTCCTTATCTCACATGTGATCTCTTTCTAGGATTTTTATAAATTCTAGAGAACAAATTTAAAACTTCAATTGCCTATATATTATCATTTCTTTTAGCATATATATTAAATCTAATTCCATTTTAGTCTTAATTTTTCAGTGATGTCAGTGATCCTATTTGTTCTTTCACCCAATTGTTTCACTTTCACTTTTTTCCTTCTAACACACATCTATTCATAATTCATTGAGCTGTCTGAAGTCTCTCTATCGTTCTTCTGTGAGTGACTAATTTTCAAATCAATAAATAAGAACTGCTAAAAAAAACATTTATTAGATATCTTCCTTCTCAAACACATATTTCTTTAACATTAAATTATTTCTATCCAAAGCACTTCAAACAAATTTAATTCTATGATTAATTTCAGCCAGTGTTTCTTTTTATATTAATAATCTGATTAAAGTATTTGTAGTTGTTGTGTTCTTCTAATTTATTATTATCAATGTTTATTTCTTCTGAGAAAATCTACTGACCATTACTTAGTTTTTTTTAGCATTTATCTTTAATCCTTTTTTTTTACATTTGTTAGGTAATGCTTGCAATATTTTCTGAACTTTTGTAACATTATTTAGAAAAACAACCACATCATCTGCAACAACTAGATGACTTTAAATAATCTCCATTTACTTTATTATCTTGGGTTCCCATTTTTATCCAAAAAATACTTCTTGTAAAACTGCTGAAACAAGTTTTGCAGATATGGAATCTCTCGTTTGTACAATCTTATCATTTTCAATCTTTTTAATATCGTCATGTAATCTAGCCATTGCTGTTGCGTTTTGATAAATATTCTTCAGAATATAACAATACCCAATGCTTTAAACACTGAAAATGCTTATAGAATCAAATATTTTATCATAATATATAAATTCAAAGCATTAGGGCAACTCAAATTCGTTAGTGGTTTTTACAAATTCTTGGATGTAATTCATTGTACTCAAACTGCTTTTAAATCGTTTGTTCTTTAGTTGATTAAAGTCTAAAATTTGTTATAGATAAATTGTAATTATCTTGGTAAAAATTATGTATAGAACTGATAAAAAAAATTGATAAATTTGTAATTTCTAATATCTTCTTTATCACTTTCTTAAATATCAATATTAGTTTCAAAGAGGAATTTTATTGATAAAAATACTTAGTATATTATGATAGAAATGGAAATAAAAACTATATAAAGAACTTGACATATTTGCAATTTGTTAAAATTAGATGGGGGGACGACGACTACATATTGCTAATATAAAAAATTGTAATGACTTTACAAGTCATTAAAAAAAAAAAAATCTAAGAAATTAGAATAACTCGCTATAGGGTTGAGCACTGATGAATAAGTGACCATGTCAATATTATTACTGCATTCTTCCAATTATTTTATATATCTTCATCATTTAGATATTTTGGTCTATATTTGCCAACAATTATTCTATTTTCACCTGCTTCTTTTAAAATAATAATTATTATTAGTGGAGCATTTTTCTTTCTTCATAGATTTAATTATATATCTCTTCATTTAAAATACTTGGCAATTCAGATGTAGTAATTGTTACTACATAATTCATGATGTCATATCTCTTTTTAGTAATAATTCCATTTTTCTTCTTATTGCTGAAACAACTACTCTTCCAGTACTAAGATGTTGTTTCATGCCTTTGACATTTTTTTCTATAACGTTCTTTGCGAATTAGATCATAATTATATATTTTTTATTATTTTGATTAACTCTTTTTTTGTGCAATTTTACAAAATGTGAGATATTTATTTCTTGTTAATGGATCATATTTTTTAAAAAAATGTTGTATTCCTTCTTTTCTTCTTACACTTCCTTGTCTCAATATTTTTTTAATGATTTTGGTACTTACATATTAGACTTGCTGCATATGTTTGCAACAGCAGAATGCCATACCTTTCTCCAGTAGGGGAGGGGGGTTGTTTCAGCGGAATGCTGTAGTTGCAACTTTAATACCGCATTTTGCCGTTGCAAACATGGACAGCAGGTCTAATATGTAACTACCATGATTTTTGTCTTTTTTGGGAGAAACAATTATTTTAAAAAGAAATTATGGAGAATGCATGCATATAGTGTCATTTAAAAAGGAATTGATAGTAATTTTAGGGATAAGTGTAGATAGTAACTCACAAGAGCTACAACTGGTATGTGATTTCGATATACATTTTCAAACGCTTTAATTTCATATATTTTTTTTAATTGAACAGAGATCTGTCTCAGTACATTCCTACATATGTCTCTATTTTGCAAAAAAACTAATTAGTTTAAATTTAGCTCATGCAGTATAAGTTTTGTGTCCGTCCCTTTTTCCAGGTTTAGTGATATATCATATTTGTAATTTAAATAATAATTTTTTTCATCTTTTGCAAATGATCATTTTCCCCCTACTTTTTTAGACATATATAATATTTATTGTAATTAATGTTTACAATAATAAAAAGCAAATTTATTTTATTATATTAACTGATTGTAAGAAAACAACTTATTTCAATTAAAAGATATTCTTAAAAAAGTAATTTTATTTCTTTTTTGTGGGTTTATGGTTATACTTTTCAAATTTTTTTATACAAATACTTGTAACAGTTATTGCAAATAATGCTTATAATAAAAAAAATTAAATATGGAATAATTATATAAAATAAATATATTTCTTAGGAGTGGTATGAGATATCGATTGTAGCATTTACATTTCTCTACCCCATTCAGACTGTTGCGGATTATTTTTTAATAATAATTTTTATTTGTTATATTCAATTGTATATTAAATTATTTCACATTGATTCTAAAAAAAAAAATGACTTTTTATTATACATGTAATTTTTTTGCATATGTATATGTGTATACTTTATGAAGAGGATTTTATTTTTTATTTTTAGCTGAGTGCAATTTCAGTGACAAGCATCATAGTCATAACTCTCTAATTTTTTAAGCGTTGCTGCTTTATTTGTAATCCATCTTTATTATTCATATTATGTAAATCATGTCATTTAAATATTCCATCTATGTGATAATTGAATGGTCCTTTGACTTATCATATTTTTGTGGTTGGGTATGAACCAGTCTTTTTTACTTTCCTTTTTCGATCATCACGTTCTATGCATATAAAACTGACAGATTGTGGGTCGAAGCTATAACCATATATAAAATAAAATTAAAAGCATGCCAATAGTTTGTGAAAGCAAGTGCATATATTTATATGTTTGAGTGAATGTGGGTATATAAATACGCATATGTATGTATAAAATTGCCCAAATATAATTTCTAATATATATTTGCTCTTCCAAATTATAATTTATCAATGGTATTGTTAAATAAACAATTTATTACATAATCTCATTTATTTTGTAAGAAAATAAAAATTCTCTAAAGGTATGCTTTCATATATTAATCTTGGATTAAAAATGAAATGTCAAGTGTTGTTAGCCGAGAAGTCATCGCAGCAGCCTTGCAAGCAAGTAGATGGTTGCAGACAGTTGTGGGTTCACGTCCCGGCCGATGCTATGACATATGGTGGGGGGGATGAAATGCTAAAACATTCTCATTTTTACAAAAAGAGTATCATAAAATAGGGTTGATAAGCACTTGTATGTCACTTCAATTGTAATTTTATAAAGATTAAGATAATCCTATAAACATAATTCCTATTTTAAAACTTAAAATACAAAAAAAAAAAAATCAGTTTATGATTGAATTCAAAATTAATAAGTTTAAAAATATTTATATTGTTTATTTTCTATCTTCGATGATTCTATTTTCTCACTATTATAGTTTTTGTGATATAATAGCTTTATGAAATATATAATATTTTATTTTTAATATCATGTAAAATGAAGTTATTGTGAAAAATGTTCTTTCAATCAAATGCATTATATTTAATATGACACATAGTAATTCAAGATAAAAAGTTGTTTCTAGGATATAAATTATATATATATTTTTTAAATTAAAATTTACCTTAGCTATTCTTATTTTCCAAATTTTATGAACAACAAAGAAAATCATCATCATCATTATTTTTTATTAAACCAATAATTTAAATAAAAAACTTATTATTTTAATTAGATAAAATATTTGTCAAGAAAAGGAAATGTCTTTTTCTGTGTAATGGATAAATCATAAAACGAATTAATATTGCAGAATAAATCATCTCTTTCTCCTTTTCCCTCTCTTTGAGATTTTTTTTAGCTCTTACACTCATAAGATATATAATAATTTATAAAGTGCATACTCATTATGGAAGTAATATATATTAATGCTATAACCTCAAGACTATGCGCCTAGATATGACAGTAGGGACCTTTACAAATCTTAACACAAGATTAACAACTTTAAAAGATAAGAGCCGCTTTCGTCTTTTAAAGTTGTTAATCTTGTGTTAAGATTTGTAGAGGTTCCTACTTATGTAGGTGCATAGTCTTAAGGTTATAGCCTTAATATATATTACTCATGAGTTATGTAAAAATATTAACAAATTGTAATTATACAATATTAGCATAGTTGGGTAAGAATTTATAGCACAAGGCTAAATGGATATTTTTTAAAAAAATATTTATTAAAAGAACAAACAATAAGGTAAATTTGACTGATAAATTCAAGATATTCATGTTAAAACAATTTAATATTTATTAAATAGCTTCAAAATTGAAAGTTAAACTTTTTGTGAATGTGTGTTTTAAAACATTATTGATCTTTATGATAATATAGTGCAATATAACATGAAAATTGTATGCTTAACTTTTAAATCTAATATATTAATAATAAGGATAATGTTTAATAACATTATATGTTAAGATTATCGTACATGTTAAATAAAAATAATATTGACAGTCATTATTTATCTTTTTTTATACTTAATTTTAATCTTCTCTCGTCATATTTTCATGTTTTCAGAGTTGTTTTATTTTTTTGTTTTATTCCTTTTGATCTTATATTCATTTATCCGCTGCTATCTGGTAGTTTGCTGCCATCCATTTTCCTACTTTTTATTACTATTCTTATTGAAGTATTTATGTAAAGTAGAGACTTGTATTTCATAAAGATTATAAATTATACCAGAGGTAACTTAATTACTAGTATGGATCTCAAATAGAATAGATTAAAAGGTGAATTTTGTTTCTCTAACAGTGCAAAAAAATTGAACTGTCAAAAAACCTGAAGTCAGTCTTATCATATAGAAATGAAATATCAATTTAGAAATTTAAATTGTAAGAAACTGAATGTTATTAATGGAAAAATTAAAAAAAAAAAGAAGACTACAAATGTGGTGATATTAATAATTAGTAAGAAATTGAGTTCAGATACTATTGTTATTGAAAGTGAAAGAGTATTTGAATTAATACAATAACATTATAAATAAATGTAGATTTGATCTGTCTATCCAGACTTTAATTTAGTATTACTAATTTTTATATATCAATTTTTTCATTTATGGTAGTTAAAATATTATTAATGTTATCACACTGCTAAATAAAACTATAATTAATTAGCTACTCACGTGCTAGTTAAATCATTGTAATGAAAACAAAGGCAAAACTCTCCATACAGTAGTGCCACCCTGTGCCAAACAGAGTAATCAGTGGATGCCAGAAGGCTTGTGCATAAAATCCCTATCTAGTGCCTACTCATCCAATATCCCCAGACTAGTTTCTGGCTGTGGCCATCATCAGTGAGGAGCCTTGCATCTGAGAGCACTGAAATTGTTTTCTAACCCTGCCATATGTTGTTGTTTTTTTTTTTTCATGATTTTTATTTATGTATTAGCAAATGTTCAATTGTTAAAGGACATATTCTGTTTGAATCAATAAGCTTTCATTTGTTTTTGCTGTGAATTATTTTGCAACTAAGAAGTATACCATATATAACATATATTTTACTTTCATCTGCAAATTGCAAGTAGGTATTTCGGATATTCATGCATAATGAAGTTTTTTAATAGCAAAACAAGGGGATACTGGATCGCTATTCTTGTGATTTTTATTAGCATTATCGTTAGTTATCATTCCGCAGGAAATATTTGTGACACACACACACAAAAAGAGAAAAATTCTTTATCGGATATTCAACTTTTTCATTCTCTCTTGAATTTCAAATTTAACTGGAAAGTATTTTAGCAAGTCCAGATAAAAATTGACCTTTATAGATGAACAAGGAAGTGATAAAACAAAGAAAACTAGTAAAGTAATTTTTTATATATAGTACAGTTATTTCTATTTTCTCATTACAATGAAACAAAAATAATGTAGAAAATTGAATATTTCTGATAATCTCTATGGAGTTGCTTTGCAGCATAACATTTTCAACAAATGCCTGGATAAAAATTAAATCTTTGATCTAATTTATTTATTATGACCAATTTATGTATAGAAATAGATAAAGTCACAAACTTGTTTAAAGCAGGAAAAAAAAAACTAAATATGCCCAAGTATATATTAGGATTTTTTTTTTTTTTGTAATTCAAGGTTATTTTTTACAGCATATGATGTTTGAATTTATTTCTATCCATTTCTTTTATTATATGTTTTAAATTATTGGCTGGGGAACTAGAAAAAATATTTTGCATTATACAACTGTGTTCAAAGGTAATGAAAATATTAGAACATACTCCATTGTTTTTTTTCCGTATAGTTGTTAAGATTGAATTTAAAATGATAATATATATTAAATAGTAGAATAAATGTTAAAGTTTATAATTATTATAATAAATAATATTTTTAAAAAATAAAATAAAGTGATATAAAATAAATATTGATAGAATTATTTAAAGAGTAAAGTAATAAAATAGGAAATGATTATTTATAATGGTCAGAGTAAAATGTATATTTATTTTTGTTTATATTGTGTATTTAATTGTGTATATGAATATGTGGATAAGTGTATTAATTGTATATTTGAATATCGTAGCTCTGATGATGACTGCAGGACAGTCGAAACTGTTAGTTTGATATAAATAAAAGTATTGATAAAGTGTTTAAGAAAGGTGTAAATGGTATGATAAGATTGAATTTAATTATCACATAATGTGGCATTGACCAATATTTAAACCATTTATATTTGACACTTTTTGTTCCCGATATAGAAATTTTACATGCAATTCCTAATTTTTTTAATTCCATTATTAAATATAAGAATAGTAATAATATTTAAATACATATGATTATAGAATTTCATATTTTACATATCTTTAATATGTTTAATTTTACACATACTGACATAAATTGTACATTAATAAAATCTTATATAAATCAAATTAAAAATAAGAAAAGAAATTATAACAAATAATTAATATGATGGCTGTGCTTCCATGTTTGGGTATATAGTGAAGATTGTGAGATACAAATTACTTTTGTGATCTCAATATGACTGATATTTCATTTTGATTTCAACTGTTTTTTGAGAAACAGGTTTTCTATATCTATGATATTATGAATTTGTAATAATCATTCTAAGGAATCACATTTGTACATATATGCAGAAAAGATGTAAACACTTCAGGAATACTCTCCTTTCCAAACACAAGATAAAATCTTTTGAATAAAAGATTTGCCTAAATCCAGCATGGGCAATTGTTTTGGCTCGGGGGCCACAGAGATTGGAAAAGGACTGCACCTTTTTTTCATGACACAATAAACACACTATTTTATTCTCTGTATTACCAAAAAAATATTTGTTTGTCCATTGTTCATTAAACACATGACATTCCTCATCGATTTTACATTTTTTTGGTGGGTTCATGGTTTCACTAAAGTTGGAAATGTATATATTTGCTAATGCAAAGACAAAATTGAAATTAACCAGATCAACTGGAAAGCACTGCACATCGTATCTACACTGTGCATGTGTATTGACATGGCTATCCTAGTGGAAAATATGAGATGAATCTTCAGTCGTGCAATCTCAATTCAAGGCGGAGTTTTCTGACTGTCTTGGCAGGCTGCATGTGGCCCTCGGGCCACTATTGCCCACCCCTGGCCTAAATGTTTAAATCTATACAGAGCGTATATAAATGGGTGATTTCTTAATGATGGTTACAAATTAAAAAAACAAAACAGCACTAGATAAGTAAATAACTCATTATATATGTTTGATACAATAAATTGTATTACTATTTATATAGTTATTTTATTCAGTACTTATTTTCAATTAAAAGCTAGAATTTCTGACAAGATGATAATTTAAATTGAAACCACAATGATTCATTGGCCAAACTGTCAATTAGTTGGGTTTATTTTTTATTTGTGTAAATATTCAAATTAAAATATCAAATAAAAATCAATCTATTTAATAAGTTAAAATTATTTTTTATTCGCAGTGAGCGCGAGAGGTTTTCAGTCTCAATTTAATTTCAATATTGTTTGCGCTTTATAAAAATAAATATTATTTACCCTATAGTAGAACCATTTATGTAAGCCTGAGAAATCAATGGTTACCAGTTGTTATAGAACTATAATATCCTATTCCTAGAATGGTTTTTGACTTTTTCTTTCAGCAAAGAGGACTTAAAATTCAAAGATAGGACTAATGCATTTACATGTCTAGCACATACTTTTAACTCTTTCATATTAATTCAAACTCACAGGCTGAAATTTAAAAAAAAATGGTAAGCACATGAGAAATATATTGGTATTAATTTTATATCAAATGATTGAAGGGACCTATAATTGAATAAAACCGAAGTCACTAAAAGATATAAAACTTGACTTAGTGTCAGGTTTTATATAATTATACAGATTATTTGGCTTTGATTAAAAGAAGTAAAAGATGACTGTTTTTGAAATACACAAGTGCATTAGTTTCAGATTTGAATCCCAAGTCTTTATTAATGAAGACAAAAGTCAGACAATCATGTGATAAAGAATACTTAATGTCAATAACAATAAATCTGAAAACAGATCTAATAAAATATAACTATAAGTACTTAATAACAAATATTGAAAACTATATGCTTAATTACAAAATTTAGCTGACTAAAACTGTACAATGTGTGCATATCATGAGACAATCCATTACTACTGCAGAACTTAAATTGAATAATATACTGCATACTATGTGTAAATTAAAGACTAATTATAGTACAAAATTTTAGTTATTTTAACTTATTCAGAATAGAAATATAACTGTGTAAAATAGTCTTTTAAGAGTGTAACTGACTATTGGTGTAAAAATATTGTAAATAATATTGATTTATATATTTTTATTTTTATTATTTTTAAATTTTAATTTCAAGACTCCAATAATTTCCTTCCAATTCCACAGAATCATGACTCATAATTGCTGCACCACTGTCTTAAAGAAAGCAAATTACCTATTCTTGTTATTGATATGTATTTTTAATAGAATTCTTACACACTTGTTGACTTCAAGTTTGGTTGAAAAGGTAACCAATTAATAATATAAACTAATTAATAACACTGAACTAGCTTTCAGAAAAACTTCCAGATTCGTAGTGCTGAATAAAATTATGCAGTACAGGTATACTTACATGATATGTAAATGAAGCCCAATATGCAAATAAGGCAATTAGATATTCCATTATCCAGACAATGGAACATACAAATTCGTTTTATTGATGGAATGTGGATCCTTTACAATTGCCCAAACCTTTTTGTATTCTCTTTTCCTATTGTCCCTTTCTGAGCAACCCATTCTAATATTGGATGGGGAAAGTGTATGACCTGTGGATAAGCCTCCTTACATACCACATAATGCAAATAATCTTAGAAAGATTTGTGCTAATACATACAGGGTTAGTTTTAGATTGCCACCATTTCTTAACAATTTGTTGGACAATATCAAAGGCAAAATATTTGTGGAGCATGCTCCTGGCCTATAAAATTGCATGTTCAGCTTTGGGTATTATTGGGGAATCTCATGGAAATAGATCCATGAGAATTGCCAATACACACACATATATATATATAATAGAGCTAAACAAAAGACTGAATACAGATCTATTTTTCTTGATCATGAATGCTTCACGTGTCTTACATTTTGTCCATCCAATGTTAGAACGGTTTGCTCAGAAAGTGACGATAGGAAAAGAAAGTACAAAAAGGCTTGGGCAACTGCAAAAGATCCACATTCCATCAATAAAAAGGATTTCTGTGGTCCGCTGTCTTGAAAATGGAATATCTAATTGCTTACTTGCATATTAAGCCTCATTTATATATTACATAAGCGTACCTGTACTGCATAATTTTATTCAGCACTATGATTCTGGTAGTGTTTTGCTGAAAACTAGCTCAGTGCTATTAATTAGTTCATATTATTAATTGATTATCTTTCAACCAAATTCAAGTCAATGAGTGTTTAAGAATTAAATAGATTGTTGAAAAGAGTTAATAAGTTGAGATTTTTAAAAGGACTAAAATTATAAAGTGTAAAATAAGATAGGATTTTTTATTTATTTGTTATTTAATATTAAGTCCAAATTTAAAATAGATTTTTAAGATATCATTTATAGAATTCTAATTAGTTTGCATTCTTTTAATTTTGAAAGGCCAAAAATTATGCAACTCTTTTTTTTTTTTGCTTTTAACAATTCTAAAGTTGCAAGAAAATTAAGAACACTGATATTAATATTTCAGTCTTGGTGAATTGAATTATATTTAAAAATGTATTTGTAAATTAGAATAGAGTCCAAAAATTATACATGTGCATAGTATCTTTTAATCGCCAATGAGATATTTATTTGATGTTGAGCAGTTTTTTGTTTAAAGTAAAACCACTGCACATTTATTGTACTTTAATTTTCTTTATAACATTGTTTTTTTTTCTTCTCATGTGTCATAGCATCAGCCGGGAAGCGAACCCGCTAATCCGGGACAACTTCTTGTAAAGCAGCTGTCGCTGACCTCTCGACTACCAATGCTTGACAACATTATGTATTTTAGATTAATTTGTTATATGAAACTCAAAAAATAACTATTTCAAGTCGTCATTGTATAACCTTTTTTATTTTGGAGTTTAAAGTTTGCAGAGATGTAGAGGGATTTGGAATAAAAGAAAGTTGAAGAAACTGCCAGCCTGTTTATAATTTTTTCCCCCTATAGTTCAGATTATATTGGTTTGTATATTATTGTTTTGAAAAAAAAAAAAAAAATATCAATTTCAGTCAAACAGATATTAGAAGCAGAATTCTGCGTAGATGATTGAATTAAATTTTGTTCACTTATTTTTCATTAGCTCTTTTTCTGTTATTAAAACAGGCAAAACTCTCCATACTGTAGTGCCACTCAGTGCAAGACAGAGTAATCAATGGATGTCAGAAGGCCTGTACATGAAATCCCTATCTAATGCCTGCTCATCCAATATCCCTGGACTATGGTGATCATGTGATGCTCTTTTTCTGCTCAGGATATTAGTGGGTTGTTTAAACATTTCTAATTATTTTTATATATAAATCTAAAGACCAGTTTAACATTATAGAATCAAATTTCCAATTCTTTATTTCAAACAGGTTCTATTTCTATCAAGATAAAGTCAGGTTTTCCTTTCTCAATTTAAGTTACAAATTTTCATATTACTATTTATAAAATCCTTAATTAATAACTGCTAACAAACGGTTTCACAGTAATGTTTTTCTGGGTGCTAACATTGATGATTTTAATATAATAATTATGTGTATGTTAAATAGTAGTATATTTATATTATCTATCATTATTTAAAATAAATTATTATTCTATATAAATAAAAAATATATTTAAGTGTTTGTATCTTAATGTTTATAATTCTCTGCGTAAAATGTAACAATTGCTGTATTTTTATTATGCATTTTTTATTCCATGTTTCCTTCCAGCATTTTATATTATTGTTTAAATGTAAAATATCATTATCAGAAATTAAAATATGGCTCTAGATCATATACCAAATATTGCTACAAAAATCTTGTCCAAACTGTAGAGGTGGATGCTGAAACTGTGTCTTGCTGTAGTAAGTGGGATGACCATAAATGGTGGCCTAAATGCATCACTGCATTTGACATAATTGTGGAAATCAGTGGGTCCTTTACATTTGCAGATTCATATCTGGAAGGGACGACAACATTCCACAATGCAAATAGTGATATGGTGTATCTGAAAAACCTTGTCTTTAATCATCTAATAGCCAGGGTACCATAAATAAATCGGTCTAGCTGCACAATAATTAATGATGTGGATTCCCACGGAAACTAGTCAATGGCACTGGGGTGTGCCGGCGCAGGTAAAAGCACAAGATTGTATAGGACCTGGTCCCTTGTGTGGGCAGAGCAATGCAGCTGGACACCCATGAATCCTTAATTTCAAGTAAATTATGTATCATAGTTAATGTAAACTTCCGAAATAAATTTATTTCTTAATAAAAAATTAAAAAAAGAAATTAAATATTTTTGAAAAATGTTCATAAGAAGTAATATTTATGAAACTGATATTTTTTAATATTTCATTTTTCAAATTAGTGAAATTATTTGGTGGTAGAGGTGGAAATTTCTAAAACAAGTTATTCATATTTGATGTCTTGACATTATTTATTTATGACTGTTGGTTGCATAGCTTCAAGTGTTAAAAATTTCACAAGAATTTTTATTGTTGTTTTTTTTTGGCATAATATTTAAAAAATGAAATTGTGTGTTTTTTTTTTTTATGATATCATTAATTTTTAATAGAAAAATGAATAAAAAAGTTTCAGTTTTAGAATTATTTACTTATCGTAATATATATATTATTCTTATTTAAATATAGGGGATTTGAACTCAGACTTTCAAGCACCCTTCAACTATCCATACTATCTCATACCACTGATACACATGATCACATACATGTAGAAAAGATAAATAATCACCAATATCTGTATTTCATGCTAAACCAGCACTCATCAGTTGGTCCAGATTATCATCTACCACACACATATATATAAACTTGTGTAATCATCTACCACACACATATATATAAACTTGTGTATCAGTCGTATGAGATAGTATGGATAGTTGAAGGATGCTTGAAAGTCTGAGTTCAAATCCCCTATATGTTTTTTAAAAGAAGTTTAAAAAGTGAATATTTATTTTGCTATTTTATGAAAAAGTTAGTGATAAAACAAGATTTGTGTCAAGCGTTGTTAGCCGAGAGGTCATCACAGTCGCCTTGCAAGCAAGTAGTTGGTTGCAGACAGTTGTGGGTTCGCCTCCCGGCCGATGCTATGACATATGAGAGAGAAAAAAAAACAAGATTTATAGCAAGTTAAGCTCTATCTGTACAATAATCAGTGTAAATTTGGGCATCCTGAAAAACCAAATGATATAAAATGCTATTTATATGTTCCTCAGGAGTAAATGTTGATTTTCTGATATTTTTTTAAAATTATCAAGCTTAATTTAATAGTATTTAGAAAGACAGGGAGGAAAGGGGGCATCTAAACAATTTATATATGTGTGTGAATGAATATATATAGACATAGTAGTCAAGAATGAATTTATTATATCGATTTTTTTTCCCATTGTAACTTTTCATCATTATCTCAATTTGTAACTCTGAAAAGGAAAGATGATATGTAAAGCATTTAGTTTAAAGTAAAATAATAATTTTTCATATTTTAATATTCCAAACATTTTCCATTTTTATAATTAATTTAATATACATAAATATTTGCTTATGGTCGTTTAGGTATATAATACTGCCATTCATCACTATGTACTCATAAGTATTCATCTATGTATATCTCTCTAAAAGAAAATATTACAAATTTTTTTGTCACAATAAAATAATATATGCCAAATAATAAATATGTGAATAAACATTTGCTTTTTTTTAATCATCTTCATTGTCAACAATTATCAATCCACTGCAGGATGAAAGTCTCTCCAAATTCAATCCATTTTTTCCAATCTCTAGCCTCTTCTTCACATCATCTCGGCACATTTTGTTATTTCACCCACCCATCTCACATGTGGTCTTTTTCTGGGTCTTTTAAAGCTCTTGGAATCCAGTTTAAGATTTCAATTGTCCATCTATTATTACTTCTAGAAATATGTTTAGGCCAAGTCAATTTCAGTCTTTTAATTCTTTCAACAATGTCAGTAACACCTGTTTGTTCTCTGTATCCATATATTGTGTTTTTGATATTTTCTTGTTACTCCTAATAGGCATCTCTCCATACTTCTTTGAATGGTCTGAAGTCTCTGTAATGCTCTTCTATTATACAATATTAATAAAATTCCAAAAATTTAAAAATATTTTTTTTTTTAGCATTATTAAGATGAAATAATTTTTTTAATATTAAATAACTTATTTAAATTAAAATATTCCACAAACCATAAATAAATACTTCATCAAAAAAAATGTGAAATTCTTACTATATACTGAAACAATAATAATAATAATAAACTCCAATAATTAAAGAACTGTTATCTGTAATTTTATGAAGAATTATGTGGATATGTGTACATAAAAAGAAAATTTGATTAGAATTAATGTTAAATATAAAATATTAATGTATATATTAGGAAAAAAATGTAGAACTTATTGTTTGGCAGAATTTCAGAGTTCAGACTCAAATCAACAATAATATCAAAAAATATGAACATTCACAAAATACAGTTGTACATAGATAAATGTAGTTAATATTGTGCTGGTCTTATAGAATGACTGGATTCACTTCCAGCTGTATATATTGGCTTGCCTCATGAGTTCTAGTCTTAATTCTTTCTGCTGTACTGGACAGCTTGCCTTGAGTTTATTAAATGACCTTTGGCTGTACTAGACGGCTTTCCTCGAGTCTGCCGTAGTCATAGAAGCTTCCAGTCCTATCATGGACTTGCATCACTGCGTAAACGTATCAGTAGTGAATATAGTAGAAACACCTTCACTGTTGGAATTGGTTTCAATGGAAAGCATGTTCAATCATTCAAGGAGACAAACATTCTCTCTTAAGAGCACATATTATTGCTTAGGTTAGACAGATGTTCTCTTCCTTGCATCCTAAAAGCTGACTATTTATTGCCAGATCCCCTCCCTTACTTGCAGCAATAGGATTCAGAGAGCCTAATCAATGGTAGATTATATGCACATGTTTACACATTGACCATACTTATGTTTTACACTTTGGCAATGTTTATACATTGCCTATCCACATGTTTACACATTGGTTAGCTGCAATGCATGCTCAATCTGATCAGATAAGGAAGGAATCGGGACTAGTCCACTTCTTAAGGCCAGGTCAGATATAACATCTCTCCTTCTGGGTAACTTTAGCCCTGGAGAACGTACTCTTCGAGATGACCTAGATGACGTGTTGTCCGCTTTGTTGATTTCTCAGGTTTATTGCTGTAACTGGATGTTCACCTGGATTGTTGTTCTCCTCAGGTTTATTGCTTTTCGTGGATGTTCACCTGGATTGTTGTTGTCTTCAGTTTGGTAGTCATAAATTCTGCTTGATATAATTGTTTTGGGTGATTCAGTCTCAGTTATTTAGGTGGTGATGTCGATACCCATCTGCTGTTTGAACTACTACAGTATAGAATCCTTTCAGTTGTGTAACCACTGCTGATATCCATTTTGTGGATCCATAGTACATTCTACATAGCACCTGAGTGCCTATTTGTATTTCCTTTTTTACCACATGTTGAATCAGGTTTCAGGCTGACAAGTTAGGTTTAGGCCACAGAGCTCTTTGTCTTTTACTGGCATTTTGATTCATTTTTCTTAATATTGTGAACTGGTTTTTGTCCTGAAAAGTCTAAGTGTTTGAACCAGTCTTGGCCTAATAAATTACTATGATTACCTGATGTCACTATCAGTGGTAGGTATATAGTCTTGTTGGACATAGTAATTTTAACAGTTGTTTGGGGTATTTTATACTATTTTTCCAATCATAGGAAAAATTTTCCTTTTGTTTGACAGCACCAAATTTGTTGGGTTTGGATGAATTGCAGGGTTCAGACTCAAACCAACTGTAATATCAAAAAATATGACACTCGCAAAATACAGTTGTATGTAGATAAATGTAGTTAATGCTGTGCTGGTCTTGCCAAATGACTGAATTCACTTCCAGCTGTATATTTTAGCTTGTCTCATGAGTTCTAGTCTTAACTCTTCCTGCTGTACTGGACAGTTTGCCCTCATGTTTGTTAAATGACTCTTCTGGCTGTACTAGATAGCTTCCCTTAAGTCTGCTATAGTCATAGCAGTTTCCAGTCCTATCGTGGATTTGCCTCACTGCATAGATGTATCAGTAGTGAATATAGTAAGAAACACCTCTGTTGGAAATGGTTCAATGGAGAAGTTCAGTCTTTCAGTTTGACAAACATTCTCTCTCTTAAGAATGCATACTGTTGTTTAGATTAGACATTGCTCTCCCTAGCCTCCAAAAAGGCTGACTATTTATTGCCAGATCCCTTCCCTCACTGGCAGCAATCGGTTTCAGACAGCCTAACCAATGGTAGATTTTATACACATGTTTATACATTGGCATACTTATGTTTTACCCTTTGGCCATGTTTATACGTTGCCTATCCACATGTTTACACATTGATTAATGGCAATGTGTGCTCAATCTGATCAGCTAAGGAAGGAATCTGAACTAGTCCACTTCTGAAGGCAAGGTCAGATGTGACAGAACTAGAATATACTTTTTAATTAAACTATCATAGAAATTATCTTATGCAAATGAAGTTATTACTTCATAGATGGAGATCATCAAATCTGGAAAACCAATTTTATGTAAACTCACAAGATTCCATTACAATTATTAAGTAAATTACGTAACAGGTTATGTATGATTCATGTTTTATGAGCAGTACTATTATAATATGTATAGGAATAGAAGATGTATAAATTGTATAAATATATTTTGTTTTCAGGGCATAAAAAAAACTATCAGAGATGTGATTCCTAAAAGAGGTATTAGACAAACAAAAATAAGTCACAATCAGATTTAAAAATTACAAATATGTATTGACCTATATATTCATTTAATGTTTTCTGGAATTAATCATGTTTAGTGGTAAAATAAGTTTGAGTTAAATAACTTAATGCCTGATATCATTAAAAATGTATATTGGCCAATTTGTATGTTTTTGAAAGTCTATCTTTTTGTGTATGTGTTCACAATTTTTGTTTATCCATCGATTCTTGCTAGATTTGTATTTATGATAGATTTCTTTTTTCAAAATTCTAAGGACAGTTATATTTTGCTTGCCCAATTTGCAATGATTTTTTTATTATTTTGGTATCGATTTGCTAGTGAAGTTATTAAACTAATAAATAATAACAATATTTGGCTTAGCATTTTCAGGATATGTTAACTCTCATATTCATAACCTTTGTCATTAGTGATACAGAGCAGTTGTTTTACATGCAAATTATTTAACCTGACCATTTTTTTAAATCATGAAACATCTCGTCTATTGATAGCATTTGGGTTGTTAGTGATAAAATGTGTTTCTTTTATTTTCCTTTTAGTATCATTTCTCTCAGAGCAACCATCTTGTCATTATTGGGTTTGAACCTGTGGCTAGATGCCTTTTGGTGATCCAAGAGCGCTAAGCTGCCATCATTTTATTATCTGCTCTTTTGTATAGTATGTGTGTTGAGCCACTCGTAATGCTTATTTGCAATTTTGTTTCTCCAAAAATCTTCACTTTGCTTTGGTGTGAATATTTCATTATTAATTTGTGTTTTTCAATAAAAATATAATCTTTTTTTACATTGATTTTCTTTTTGATATAAACAGAACAATCATTGGACAAATTAGTGAAGTGTAGAAATAGACACATCTTATAATTGAAATATGAAGACAGTATGAAGTATACTTCAATTTTTTGCATGCTGCTGATATCAAATGAATGGATACTCTAAATAAAATGCCTAATTATTGTTTTATTTTTTTTAAAATTATGTATGAAATAATGAATGTATTTTATAAGTAAACTTTTACTTTTAAGCATTTAGAATAGCTTGTAAAATTTAATTATATGTATATGTTCAATTTGATATTTGAAAGCAGCTGTATCTGAAAGAAATTCTTTTTTAGTATTTTTAATTAAAGCACTTTTTCAAGCTGCTAGTTTTTTTTCTATTCAGAGTTAAATAAATAACCTAATGAAAATAAAAGAAAAGTTATTGAGTATTTAGAATTGTTAGCCAAGAAGAAAAAAAAAGAGAGAACATTTTATTATAAACAATGAGGATTGCCAATTCCTCAACAAACTTTGTGATAAATGCTTAGCTAGAGAAAGCATTTAAAATATCTCTGTCAGGACCCCCCCCACCCAACCTCTGACCATGGTTTCGAGCTCTGGCCCTTCTCAGAGAGGTGCTAGGGTAGGTTCAGACACTAGATCTAAAAACACTAACCCTAAGCCAGCATTTAATTAAAAGTTATCTATTGAGTGGAAAATCTGAAATTTTCAGACAGCTACATGTCTTCAAACCCAGCTATCCAACTCAAATAGCTATATGGGGCTGAGAAAACAGTTTTTGTCAGGGGGGGGGGGCAGGACTAATTGATGCTAAATTAATATCATACCTCCATTAACTATTTTAACTGCTTTACATTTTTCTAAATGATTCTTTTTTCTATGTATTTAAGCTTCATACTTTGTTATTTTCTATTCTCAATTTTTATGACTCTGCATTTTCATCTCACTCAATGAAGACTACAAGCAATAAAGTTATAAAATAATATGGAGAAATTTCCTCCTCCTCCTCCTTCTTCTTCTCCTCCTCCTCCTCTTCTTCTTCTTGATCATCATCAAACTATGAATTTCTTTGCACTGATGAATTTTTTTAATTCTGACTGGAAAATTCCTCTAGATTTAAAAGGATTTGCCAAATGCTGACTTGAGAATTATATTGACTTGTTGATAATTTATAACTAAAAGTATGGGACTATACCAATACAAAATTAAATTAGAAAATTAATCAAATCAAAATGCATTTCATTATGTTTTCAATTTAAATAACAATATATATATATATCAACATTTTGAACGTTTGAAAAAGAAAAGATTATTCAGTATTAGAATCTTTATAACTTGTTGAGTATGCTTTCAACCTCTAAGACCAGAATCATACCTCTCATAATCTGCAGGGTGCATCCTAAAATTTAAATAATGTGAACATTATTGTTTTTAAAACCAGTGCTTTTCTAAAAAAAAAAGAAAAAAAAAGGATTTACTTCTGAATAATATTTTATGCTATAAAATAAAAGTGACTCTGGATACCAGTCTAATAATAAAACAACTGATAAACTATTAAATTGTCTAAATGCAGTAGTTATTGTTCTTCCAGTAGTAGTGTTGAGTTATTTTTTAAACTAGTTTAGTTGATTTAAAAAAAAATGGTTTAAATCAATCAACCTTAACTATAATATATTCTTTTATGAATAAAATTAATAGATGTGTGAGCTAAGAGAATTAATGACTGATTTACACCTGTCTGATATCTATCTGAAAAAAAAAAATGTTCTAAAAGTTTATAAGTAGATAAAGAGTATTGTATTCATAATATACTCTTTTATTATGACATTGTATGTAGGAAAAAGCTGTGTGAATAATGTTAATTTGCAAGTTTGAATGTTATGCAAAAAGCAACCATTTTCTAAAAAATTAGAAACAGGAAAAATATGGTTACAGTTTTAATATTCAAACAGAATTATATCAGCTTCATTATATGTAGCAGAATATCTGCTATTTTATGAAAAAGTTCAATTGTTATAGATATATTAGTTTATTCATTGTTTTTTTTTCTCAGTGATGAAATGTTTATTCATAAAAAAAAAAAAAAACAGATACAGTAAAATAAATGAAATTACAGGAGCAACATAGTAAGAGGGGAAGGATACATGTAAAAAGGGAATGGGAAGTGGAGAGGGGAAATGGTGTGTAGTCCAGGCTGGTCAGAAATGCATATCTTCGTGATTGAGTCCTATGACAGAGGCTGAGAGGATGGGAGTTGGAGGATTGCTCAAGTGTCTGTGAGGAGTGGACGTGGGGCTAGTTTGGTATCTCGGGTTTTGAGAGCACGAATTAGGTCCAAGAGCTTTTGATTGACTGAATGTACTCTCTGGTCAAGGATAATGGCATATCGGAGCAACCAGAGAGCATAGATGAGAAAAACTGATACTCTAATAGCTGTGAAGTCCCCTGTTTCTATGGATTCTTGGAGGTTGAAGAGTTGATTCTCAATTACCTCAAAATATCATTAGAAAAAAAATATCACTGAAATGATCATTATTATATTGGACTAAAATACAATTTTTATTGTGAATTTTCTGCCACATTTATAATGCACAACTTTTTTGTAATGAAGTAAATGTAAGTATATAATCAACTTATTTTTTTTTTTTGTAATAAATAATTTATGCTAATAAATTAAGCAATAAATGTAGGAATAATTTTTAAGCATTGTTTTTTTTACCCATTATTTTTATGATATGGGCAATTTTTATTGCCCTATCAAGTTTCTATCACTTAATGCAAAATTTTGTGAAATTATGTGATGAATTTAATTCTTTTTTAAAATTAACTTTTTTATGTAAAATTCACTAATAAATTAAATAATAAGTATGGAATATTTTTTAAGCATTTTTATTTTTAGAGATCTGTTTTATGATATATAAAAACAGTACAACTTTTCAGTATTAAATATTTATTATTTAACAATACAAATTTTTTTCATAATCAAGTAAATATCAGTAATAATTTTAAATTCACTTATATATATAAATATTTTTAAAAAATAAGTGTGGCAAAAAAAATTATTTTTTTTTTAGCATATCTAATTGATAAAAACAAAAACTTAAATTTTTTTCTCCAATTTACAGTACTCAAAAAAAAACAAATGTATTTAAAAAATAGAATAACACTTTTTTAAGCTATATCTAATTAATTCATACTTATAAATAATTAATATTTTATAATTTTAAAAAAACCTTTAAAAAAATATGTATTTTGCTATCATTAACAATGTAAACAACTACCAAAATCTGCTTTCTGGATGCTTGTGCTCTAGAAATCTTTTCCCTCTGATTATAACTGCCATCCAAAAACAATAGTTAAATCTAAGATACATAAGGAGGGGTTCCCCTCTTTTCTTCCAATGCGTAAGCTTGTGTTTAAGACCTGTAGAGGTCACTACCTTTGCATTTTCAACCGTACATGTTTTAGGTTTATTGCCTTAGTAAATATAATGTTATATATTACATCATGATCTTTCATTATATAGAAATATTGAAAACAGAGTAATCTCCAAAATAATCACTCCACTTGAGGCAAATGTGAAGATTTTTTGATAGTGATTATAATAGCCCCCATAGTATTATGACTTGATCTATAAGGAGAATTAGAAAATGTTTAATGATAAATGACATTAAATTACCTAATACATTGTATTTAATTTTAAAGCATTTTCCCTTTTGTGTGCTATATTTAAGTGATTTTTCATTTCTGTAAATTATCTAAATATGAAAGAGTCAAAAAAACAAGTATTTTAGAATAACATCATGCAACTGGCATTGAATTCTAAGTAACCAAATTCTTCTTAATGTAAAAATATATGTTGCTCTGCATTGTTTGCTATAGTAGTAGAAAGATTTTAGAGTTCATGGTTCGTGGATTGTGATCCCTCACTTGTAATGCTTAATTGTTTAATAAATGTCTGAGCAGCATATCTTTCAATTACTTTGATATTAAAACAGGCAAAACTCACTATATATATATTGCCACACACAGCAAGCTAGAGTAATCACTGGATGCCAGAAGGCTTGTGCATAAAATCCCCATCTAGTGCCTACTCATTCAATATCCCCAGACTAGTTTCTGGCTTATGGCCTTCGTCAGTCAGGAGCCTTGGATCAGGGAGCACTGCACCTAGATATTAGGGTCTAATGCAACCCTCCAGCAACCACCTTTTATCTCCATTTAACTACAAAACTATGGGTCTTAAACTGAAAACATCTTAACGTTTTCAATCCAAGCCCATCAGCTTATATAGTCGTATGGGTCTGAACCCAGTTCAGTACCCATACATTTTGGTGTCTTTGGTTCTCTAATAACCATAGCCACCACTATCCTATTAGGCAGGATTTGCCTGTTTTAACAACAGTTGTACACAAGCATAAGAGGAGATGGTCATGTGATGTTTATTTACTTTATGGTATGGCAGCACCAGTTTTATTGATGTGAGCTATATTCTAGGTTTAATCTATAGGTATATATGTATATTAAATTGTTTGCAACAGTATCAAATTACTGTGATTTAAAGTATTAAAATAAAAGCAATATATTTTAGTCAAGCATTGGTGGTCGAGAGGTCAGCACAGCGGCTTTGCAAGCAGTTGTCCCGGGTTAGCGGGTTCGCTTTCCGGATGATGCTATGACACATGGAAAAAAAGCAGTATATTTTATTAAAAACATAGAATTATGATGGTGATTTTAATAAATATATGTAAGCATACTTGTCAAATAGTTTTTATTCAGAATCATTTTTCCCTCATTAATTTTTGCTGTATAAAAACTTAGAACATTCAAAAAAGATTTTATTTAGATTCATCTACACTTATTCAAAATATCTGCAAAAACATTTTTCAGTTATTTTGTATTGAAAATATATATATGTATATTTGGTATATTTAAATTTTGATGTAAATTAATTTTTCGGCGTAAAGCAAATTGAGGTTGGTAAGTTATGTTTCTGTAACCAAATAATCATTGTAAAGTATTCTTTAATATTCATGGTGTAGCAAATAATCTTTATTAAGATGTTTGAACTGTCACCAAAGTTGACTAACTATTATTTTATTAATTTTTAGCAAAAAACTTTACAAATATTTTGTGAATATTTACGAAGATTATACATATATAACATTTTATTAATCAAGAAATAATATTAAGAGCATAAAGTTAATTGAAATTATGTAAAAATGAGAACAAAGACATCATATTTACTGGGTACAGGTCGCAGAAGATGCATCTCCCCCACTACACACACTTTTTCATGAATTTGCATAATGATTGCTGTTCTAATTTTATAGTTATTTAAGTCTACAAAACTATCTTTTAATCTTCATCCTCAAACCCAGAAATTCATCTTCAGAGTTAAATGAAGAATCACTTGGAACCTCTTCTTCTGAAACTGAGTCTTCATATAAAATAAATCAGTGTCTGTACCATCAAGTGAGTTACTAATTCCACATTTCTTAAAATGACTCTACAACTATCTTATGTTCTACAGCATCAAAATCTGTAGACGACATCCAACTATTCCATTTCTCCATGAATTCTTTAAATGGCTTATTAATGCAGACATCTAAAGATTGAAGCTGGTCCAATCCACCTGGAATTACAGCTAATTGAGTTTTCAATTGATTGATTTTATTTTTGACAATTTCTATGACTCCAAAATTGATTCCATACTAGCAAGGCAGGTTTCTTTAATAGTCCACTGGGAAGCTTAGACCACACATTGTCTATCCACAACTTCACCCCTTCATCCATCCACCCCTTAGGATTATTATATACAAACATATTTTTAGGCAGTTTTTTCTTACACATTTTTTTTTGGTGCAAAAAAAAATTATGGAAACAATTTATTTGAAACAACTGTTTTGTAAAAGAACAAAATGCAATAGAAAACATTTATATATGAAAGGATTAAGGTTCATATAAGTAGAGTTAAACATAGGTATCTTAACTCAGCTTTATATATTCATGAATTGAATACGGGTCATAGAATATTGTTTGACAAAGCTTCGGTTATTTTTTATGGAAAGAATGAGTTAAAAGAAGAATAAAGGAGACTTTGATGATAAAACTTCTTGATTCTAAGGCTATCAATCTTATGAAGACTTCTTTTGATATTAAGGGAAGGTGGAGTTTGAAATGAATTATGGGAAGATTTGTTTGTTTGTATATATATGTTATTTCGTTTAGTTTGATTTTCACTTGAGAAGGTCTATTTATAGTAGATGAAACCATGGTTGTGTAAGGATTTTGATAAAATTTTGGATTAATCTAGTATTGTATTGTTTTATGGTTTTGCATTTTTATATATATATATATTAATATAAACCAGAAGTTTTAGACTGACTGAAATTTCAACTCATAATTTTAATTATCAGTGCATAAGACGCATCCCATATTTTAGGCATATTTTGAAGGGGAAAAAACCATCCTACACTATATATTCATGCTAAGTTCTCTGTTTAAAGTGAGTTTAGGGATATAATTAGGCATTTTAATACTATAATACTTGATCATTATCAGATGTATTTTATAATTTCTTCTTATTCTCTTAACACAATTTATTTGAGCATATCAAAGTAGAAAATAATAATAATCATAAAGTAGTGAAAATCTATCATGTGTGTGAAACTTCTCTATGACTGGATAATGTTATATAAATACACATCTTTCTATTTTTAATTTTTCACTGTGAAAATTGTAAATTAATTGCTATGTATTTTTAAACTAATTTATTTTAAGTTCGTCTTCACTAATTACTTTTTTTAGTTAGCATTACTAGTATGATATTTAGTTTATCATTATGTTAATATTTAAAAATTACTCCCTGTAGATTTTTATTTAAAATGAAAAATATGAAAATTTGTTTTGATGGAAAGCTATAATGATGAATATTTGAATTTAATTATTTGAATCAAGGAGATGAATTAACGTTAATTAAAACTTAATGTAAAAGAAAGGAAGATAAACAATAATAAATTTAAAAAGTAAAAAAAAAAAAAATCTTAATTGTTCTTATAGATTTATTGTACTGTACTATATTTAAGAATTATTCTTGAAATGGAATTTTAAAATAGTTGCTATTATCTTTACTTTTTATATACTTTATAAACTTTTGTTATAAATTTATTTAAGGCACATTGATTACTAAGTAATATTTACTAAGGCAATAAATCTAAAGTATGTGCGGTTGAAAATGCGAAGGTAGGGATCTCTACAGGTCTTAACCACAATGTGTAAGCTTGTGGTTAAGACCTGTAGAGGTCCCTACCTTCGCATTTTCAACCGCATATGCTTTAGGTTTATTGCCTTAGTAAATAAAACTTTTGTTATGTAAATAAAAACAAAAGTAACACATTTTCCATTGATATTTATTTCCATTCACGTCTCATGTGTCAAAAGTTTCCTAGTGGCATCCATTTGTATACTTAAACTAATATTTCATAGACAAACATAAATAGTATTGAAATTTTATTATTTTTAGATTGATGTATTACATTAATGAAGAAAACTAATTTTTACATGTGTGAATATATATAATAATATATCACAAATAAGAAGCTTAAAATAATTTCTTGTAATAATAAGAGCTATATTGAAGATAATGAAATTATTAGAATCATCAACCTTACCAAATAAAAGATGTCAAATCTATATCAAATATTACTCAATCTATTAAATAACAAGTACAGTATAACAAAACATTAATTAATCCTGGATTGGCCTTTTCCAGATTATTAAAACTGTCTTATATAGTAATTTTTTAGTATCAGTCAAGGAATATTGATGAAATTTAATTAATGCTATATTTAGATTAGTTATCTTCCAGAATGTCAAAGATCCCAGGTCTCTCACAGTAATTCCTTGGCATGAAATCAATAATTAATTATAGGCTTGGTTTTGCTATGGTGGCATTTTTGAATTTGGAATTGATTCTTAATTAGAAAAATGATAATGAAGTGCAAAGTCATCCTCTGGTAGACCATTTTTTTCAAAGACATTATGATATAGCAAATAATGTTGTTGTGCAGTAGAGTTCTTTTAAAGTCATGCAGAAATCTTCAAAAACTATTTTTAACAATATATAATTATTCTATTTTAAATAAGCTAACAGTAAAAAAAATGGTCAGGTGATTAGCAAACGTTAACTTTTTTGACAGCAGCATTTCCATTCATGTAACTCCTATTTCAGAACTGCAGTTGGAAACAGTTAATCACTTGATACCAGATGTCAGTATTAAACAGATCCTTAAATTAGTTAATCCAACTGAATTTGCACAGTGTTCTAAAATGAGCACACAATTTTACATTTGAAAAATAAAAAATAAACTAAAAATGTTTGGAAATCCAAATGATAATATTATTGATTAATTCTGGGGATGGGGGGGTTAATTTTTACAAAAATAAAAGATAATTTTAAGAAATTATAGTTCTATAAACTTATAATTTCTCTATAAAATATTTTCATAAATAACTAAGCTGATGGCCTACAGGTTTCAAAAACTAAGCTGATGGCCTACAGGTTTCATGAGGAACTAGTTTATTATTGAACATGTAAAATGCATTATATAGGAATAAATTTGGTGTGCTATTTGAATTGTTTTTTATTAGTTATCTTTCAAAGTTCTACTAGATTGATTTTCATTAGATAAAAAAAAAAGCTATTATTAGATTGTTTAATATTGTCATATTTTATGTGAAGGAAAAAGGTGAAAAACAAATGTCTGCATATTTCATGTGCTGAAAAAAAAAAAAAAGGAAAACAAATACCAGAATAATAAATAGCAAAAAAGTATTCAATAGTATCAAATTATACAGCAAAACCTGGAATTTAAAAAAAAAAAAAAATTTATCATGGGTCATTTAAAAGTACTTAAGAAAAACATTTTGATTGAAAAAACTTATGTCGATATTATTAGTAAACTTACTAAAACTTTTATTAGACTGAAGTATATGGTAAAATAATATTAAAAAAAAAATTCTGATATTTTTAAAAGAAATTTTTAAGATTCTTCATTGTAAAATTATATCTGAAGATACATAACGATTATGTGAGTTATTTTCAATATTCAAATATTGTTATTTTTACAGTTACTTACGGTGACCTGCAGTCAAGAATTTATTAATTAAATGTATTGAATTTGAGAATTAAGTTGAATAAAACTAATGGTTTTTGTCAAGTATTGGTAGCCGAGTGGTCAGCACAGCTGCCTTACAAGCAGTTGGAACGGGTCCGCTTCCCGGCCGATGCCTTGTCACACGAAAAAAAATTAATGGTTTATTTGTATTATATAATGACATTCAGTGAATGGAAACAAGATTTATGAACCAAGTAATTATACTTATTTTGAACGTTTGTTTGGTAGGTTGCTTATTATCTTTAAAGAACTATCTTTAAAGAACTACATTCTAAAGAAAAGTTTTTAAGATTAATCTAGATCATTTCATTAATTAAATCTAAAATTTATCACAATACTCTTAAATATTGAGATGCTATAGCAAGTAATGGAAAACAATAACCAACAATGGTCAGATGTTATTGTTTGATTTTAATATTATATTGTTGAGTTGCTGTGTCTCTTTTGAAGTAGAAAATTTTATACAATTATATATAAAATCTTTATCACTTGAAATATGAATCAACTTAAAGGAATTTTAAACAAATTATGGCCAATTATATTTCATCAAAATATCCCAAATTTATAATTTTTTATAGTATTACTTTAAAAATTCTTATTAAAAAATATTGTGGGATGTTTATTGGCAGAAGGATATAAAATTATAAATAAAATAAATAGTAATATGTTATCATTACATTATTTTAATATATTATATAATCAATCAAAAAACACTTTTTTTAAAAAATTTAGCTGCTCTTCTTATCATTTATGATTATAATTTGAACATGTTAACTTTAATTGTATGTTAATAGAGGTGACAAAGCTTAAAAGGTTCAGGAATTTATCCTCCATGACTGGTTATTGCCTTTAGTTGTGTTTTTTTTTTTTTTTTTTCATGGATAGAATATCAAAATTTATATTAACATTTTTATATTATATATACTTGTGTATGTATGACAATTAGTGAAGAATAAGTGTTCCATTAGATAACGAAAATTAATAATAATAATTTTAATAATAAGTGGATTAATAAAACCTGTAATTTTGATAGAAATAATTATTTTTTTCATGCTTGTAAAAGTTTCAACTTTTAATGATATTATTAAATGAGTTTTGTTTGAAAAGTATTAGCTTTCACAACAGTAATTAATTTTCATTATGTAACAGTTTTATAATGATGACTATAAATTTAAAAATTGCCTAAAAATATTCTTTTTTAGCATCTGGGTTATTTCATGTTGCTTCATTGGCTATCCAGTATAAATATAATTTTCAAACTGAAAATTACAAACATTTATATATAATGAAATGTTTATTTCTAGTTTATTTATTAAAATTGAAATTTATTTTGCATAATCATATTTATCAGAGAAAAAAAACAACAACTAGTCATTTAATTTCTTTATTTGAGAGATCATAGTAATATTTTAGTATCAAATTATCTGGCAGTTCATAACAATTCCAATTAATTTTAGTAAGATTTTTATTTTATTTTGTTCTACTGATAATTGAACCAAGAATTTTTTATTTTTGAGTCTGGTGTTCTAACCACTCCACTATATTATGCAGAATATTAAATTAATGGTCAGTGAAAAGAGCTTTTAATACTGCTTATTTCACTAAATTATTAAATAGAGTATGGCAAATTTTCTAAAATTAATTTAATTTGTAACTATCATTACAACTCTTTTACTAAATGATCGTGAATAATTCCTCAAAAATACATATAGACTTACATTTTTTTTCAGAAGCCTGATTGTTCAGACAAAAGCAAAGTAAAAGTGTGTACATCAGCATGTGAGAATATTTATCCTGCACCCTACACTAATTAAACAATCAAATACACTTGGGTCTCGTTTTACGCAATAGATAGGTTCCTCAGAAAACATGCACAAAACGAAATCGTGCAAAAATAGACGTAACTTACATTGAAAAAGGGGGGATGCGGTCTGTGATTTTTCAAAATTTGCGTAAAAGCAAAGCACCAACATAAAATTACTTTAAAATTCGCGCAAAAAAAAATAAGGAAATAAAATATGACTAATAAAAAATTTCAAATTTGGAAAAAAATTGATACAAGATAAACATTTTTTTAACTATAATATTTAATTTTATTCAAAATAATATATTTTTATGCATAATTTACAGTACAGTAATTTACATTTTTTAATACACATTTTAATTATTATCGCTATTTTCTGAAACACACGCTCATTTGCAAACTGGTAAAAAAATCAGATTCTCACAAGAGGAAATACAACTAGCACCAAGTTCACTCTCATGTTTTCTGTTGACAACGTAATTAGTAATTAATCTTTGAGACGATGATTTTATTGTTTATGAACTTAGACTTATGATAATAAAAAGACATTTATTGACCACTGCTGGGAAAAATTAATTAAAACTAACAACTAAAAATTAAATTTTTATTTTTGTCTTTAATTTTCAATTCCGTTTAAAAATCAAATTTCGTTTTACATCACATTAATTTCAAGTCACCGTAAGTAATTTTTAAATTGTTAATTACAATTAAAAATCAGATTTTAATTTTTAATTGTCAAATTTAATTGTGCCCTATTACTCACCTTTTAAAAATAAACTTGCGGACACTAAATGATTAATAATTGATTGCGTTCTTTTTTAAAAAGCAAAAACAGAATGTGATTTAAAATGCAAAATTAACATGCACAATGTTTGAACAAATTTACATTATAATCTTGTAAAATTTAATGTGTGTATACATAAAATGTGGAAATCATGATTTTAATTTCATTATTGCATAAAATCTTACTATTATAAAGCACTGAAAATATTGAAATTACTAAGATGAAAGTTGAATTCCAATAATGTGCTATTACTTTCAATATAACGTAAGTGCATGGAATTTATTATTTAAAGTAATAGCGCATTATCGGAGTTTGACTTCCGATGAAACATGAATTGCGTAACTTCAAAATCGTGTTAAATAAGTCCACGTAAAAAGAGACCCAGGTGTAGTTGGTTGTTCAGGAAGTCATGTGATGTTTGAGATTTGACCAAGAACCTTTTGTTCTTGAGTATACACATCATACTTATTTGCAACAGGGAACCTTATTATTCAAATGTTATAAAGATAGCAGTGTTAGCACCTGAATGCAGCAAGTTCTGATAATCCTTAGATGTTAATCTTTGAGATGCTATTCTTTAATTTTGTATTCTCTATAATTGCAGCTCGTTTTCAAATGAAGAAAGAGTACATGAATTACAAAAACAGTATCGTGTATTAAATAGAACTTTGTTGAACTTTTGAAGTTAGAAGAAAAAATTAAAATAAACAATTGGAAAAATCTATTGCTACAAGTTTAGGCAATACCATTAAAGGGAAAGTCATTGTAAATAAAAGATGGAATTGATATCAGACAGTGTAGAAAGATTACTTATTCAAATTATTGAAAGTTACTAAAAGTAGATAATTCAGGCTTATGCTTTAAGTTCTATTGAACGGAAGTATTTTTATACAATTAGATAGAAATTTTGAATGATTCAAACAATTTTCTAAACTTACCAGGTGGTAGTTTATTGTAATGATTGGAAAATGTTTGAAAAGTGAAATTGCAGAATGTACTTTTGAATCTCAAGACTGAGGAAGTATAAGCTTATTAAATTTGTCAATAAGGGAAAAAGTGGCAGGATGTGTCAATGTCCCAGTCCAAGGTAGATTTCAGCTTAGAGGATATATAAACTTTAGGCTGAAGGATTTCTTTTTTCTTTTGGAAGATGTGTTTTCTACAAAAGAGTCCAAAACTCATTGATTCTGACCAAGATGCTAATCATATATTATATGCACGTTCAATACAGGATTAGTTCTGTTACCTGTCAACCCCATTCTTCCATTGACATATAGCCATAACCCTTCCATGTACTAAGTGCCTAATGGATAGACATGGATCCCTTCTATTGCATTGAAGGGTGGGTCTATCTTATGAGGGCAGAAGAGTGGGTCTATCTTATGAAGGCTAGCATGAATAGGAAGGGGAATCTCCTTGAATTAATTCATGCCTGCTTGCAGATTGAGCATGAAAGCGAAGGGAATTTCAAATTGGTGGGAATTCTTGTCTCTCCAACCAAACTCTTGTTGAATCCACTGCATGGGCTCCTGTAATGTTAAGATAAAATTGGAGATCTTGTACTTTGGCTCTTGCAGAGAGCCCTAGAATCATTTCACTTCCAAGAAAGAAAATGCCACCTATTCAAAAAAGAAAGAGAGGGCTAGCTTTGTGATAACTGTTATCTGTCATTTTTGCTATTATCGATTTCGTAAATCATTTCATTTCCATGCTCGTTATTCATGATGTTTAGTTACCATATTTGCATTGTGGAGGGACAGTTTTTCGATTTTTTTTTATAGAAAAATTTAAATAGTTTATAGAAAAATGCTTATAAATCAGATGCTCCTTATTCATGATGTTTAATTATCATATTTGTGTGTGGGGGGGGGATGACAGTTTTTTGAATTTTTTTAGAAAAATCCAAATGGTTTATAGAAAAAAATTTATTTTAAGATTTTAATCTTTCCTTCATGTTTTAGTGTAGTGATAGATTTCCAGACTCTACAACATAAGGTTATCCATGGATTACAGTTCTGGCACGTTTGTCTCTTGACCGTTTTATGGCTCATGAGCAGTAAAGCTATTGAATTTTTTTTTTATCATAGAGTCAAAATAGAGAGTGATTATTAATTACTGAGAGCCCAAAAAAAAAAAAAAAAGCTTTTGAAGTCAAAAATGATTCATAATACTTTGGATATGTATTATTTATAAATATAAAGCTATCATCGTAAATGAAGCTGCATTTAAATATATATAAAACAATGTGTAGACAATAATATTTACAAATTAATTACATATACATTTTTATATAGATTATGTTCTTGCGTATGTATATATATATCTGTGCCATGAATTGTAGATTCAATTTTACGCACATTGAATCGAGTGATTAATTATTCATTTATTTGATATTTATATGTAGTATTAAATGTACTGTAAGGGTATGAGGTGTACAGAAAGGGAGAATAATATTGTCATTAGCATGCCTCAAATGGTATGAAGAAAAATAGGTTATGTATGCACTTATAATAATAACTTATTGTTGAAGTAATCAAATGGCACTTTACAGATAAAAGATGATCACAATAATTTAAGGATTCATACTTTTGACATATATTTGATTATATTTTTATAAATATATATTTTGAAACTTAGATTACTAAACCATCTCTGCAAAAAATCAGCTAAATGTCATCAAAGTACTATCAATAACCTTGGTTATTGAACCATAATCATTACGTAACTAATTTATCTTATTACATATTCAAATTCCATATAGTGAAATTATTTCCAATGATGCCAGCCTCATTGAATATGAATTTTAATTGCTCTTTATCTATTAAAATGTATATTCTTTTCTTGCAGAATGGAATGAAAATAAATAACTAAAAATATTTTGATTCAGTACAAATAAGCATTCCCAAATTAAGGAATATAAATAATATAAAGGATAATAAAATTCTGTCAACATTTGTATCCGTACTCAAAATATTAATCTTGGTAAAATAGATTATAATCTTGTTAAATATTTTAAGTCACTTCTCTATTTTCTTTTGATATATCTGATTAGATGAAGTACATATAAAATACTTATACCAAAAGACTGTATATATTGATATATCTTCTTTCTGGTATAATTAAACTGGTTACAAGCAATAAAATGAACTACCTTAAGAATACGCTAGACATAAAATCTTGTCAGCATTTTGGTTCTCTTGATTTCTCCATGACTTGTATACAAAACTCTTAGTCCTTGAGAGAGGCCATTAGGATATTAACTACTCTTGGTTCCCAGACAATATATCCATTTTCAATTGAGAACTCCAGCTATACATTCAGTAAGTTTAATGCCAATCTTGTAGTTCTTTATTTGGTAATTTAAATGAATCTTATTTAACATTTAGTCCAATTGGAACAGATTTCCTGTTTATATATATATATTTTTGCTTCTAAATCTGTCATACTAATAAATTATTGTCTAAAGTAAACCAATCAAGAACAACTATATACATTTAAAATACACCTGGATCTCGTTTTATGCAGATTATTTTAATGCGATTTTGAAGTTATGCGCTTCATGTTTCTTCTTAATATCCTTCATATTTCATTATATTTATTAGATATCAAGAAATTTAAACTATTAATAACTTATTTTGACTTGAAATACTTTTTTTTTCTTTCAAAAATATAACATTATATTAGCAGCTAATGTGAATATGGCCTGAAGCTGTATTTAGAATCTTAGCTTCTATGTAAATAACCTACTTATACTAATGAGTAAATAATAATAATAATAGATTTATATATACGTATAAAAATATCACAATAAATATTCAAAAATTTTAAACTTTTAAACGTATTTTGTTAGATATTAACAGAAATAAATATTTTTTTAGACTTTTAAAATAAATAAATAACGAAGATTTTATTGATTTTATAAACTGAAAATAATCTTTCTAATGATAATGTATAATCTTTTTGTTTTGATTGCGATCTAAATTTTTTAATATAGAAACAGAAAACCATTAGCACAGCATATGGCGCTAGTTGTACATCACATCACGAATTTGATTTCTTACTAGTTCACAAACGAACACATATTGTCAAATAGCAGTAATGATTAAAAAAAGTATGAAAAAATGTAAAATTAAAAACTGTAGTTAATAAAAAAAGTAAAAAAGTTTGTCTTATATTAATTTTTTTCAAATATTTGAAATTTTTTATTAGTCATACTTTATTTCCTTATTTTTTTAATGCGAATTTTAAAGTAATTTTTCCTTGTTGCTTTGCTTGTGCGATTTCTTTTGTGTGCATTTTCTGAGGAACCTATCTACTGCATAAAGCAAGACCCAGGTGTATAATACTAGATTATCAATAATTTCTATTATCATTTATTATTCAATTTAAAACACAAAAATTGTTTGTAACTTTTCTTATTAAGTAGTTTATTATAGGCACAATATTTTTAATCCAGCTACAGAAAATTCAATTTCTTCTAAATAAATGGATAAAGAATATAATTTATATAGTTCATTATTTGCATTAATATATTTTTTAATGAAATTGCTGTTAATACCATCTTCTACTATTAATATTTTGTACTTATTTCAATTATTTAGATTATTTAGCAAAAGCTGTAGTTACAAATATTATTAATAATGATATTAAACTCTAATTAATACTCTTAAAGTTTTTTTCTTTTTGTTAAAGAAAAAATAAAGACACTGAATTATGGAAAATATATCTGCAAAAATATTTTAGGTTGTGTTCTGATCTATTGGGTCAGCTGCTTGATGGCATTAATGCTAAGCAAAAACACATTGATATAACGTTCCTGGGCCAGCGATTTCCATAAAATTAAAAAATTTCAACATAATTTTAAAATGTAATCTGACTTTGGACTTTTTGGGATAAATTAATCAGAGACTGCCTTTTTGTGTGTATGTATAATAATAACAAATATTTTTTTAATAACAAATAATAGTAAATTACAATTTGTGAGGGTTACACAGTCCTGATGGAACATTGATGACACTGTTAAAACTGTTATAACATAGCAGGAGGTCAGTTCACATGGGAAAAAAAGAGTTGGAGTTGAAAAGTTAAATTATTTAGACACGATGCAGTCAACCCACCCTCACATGATGCTGCAAAGAAAATATATAATCCAGCATTACGATAAAGTGCATAACACAAGCAACTATATCAGCCAATGAAGGCATTTTTCTGTGCTTTTAGCTTAGGAAAAAGCCACAGCGGTAGCTGGCAACCGAGTAAATAGACTGTTTTATCGTAGAAAGAAGGCTAGCTGCTTGGGTGCGACCATGGAAATGGCATATTTCTAGCAATTTAGCTAGAAATAGCGTCGTCAAGTGGCTGACATGATAGAATAGAACACTACCATATTTTAAAATAAAATGGTGTTTTAATTTTGTTATACTTTATTACAGTAATCATTTGTAAATGTTGGCCCAAAAGCAATGTTGTGTTTTTTTTTTTATAAACTTCTGTGAATATTCTCTCAAATTATAAGTAAGGGTATATTTCTGATGCTTGATACAGGAAAATAAACTTTAAAAATTTGTGAATTTTATTTGGTATAAATAAAATCATACTGGTAAAAGATTAAACCACATATTGATGTTTTGCTCTGATGAAAAGTCTAAAAGGCATTCTTCATAAGCACAATAAGCAATAAATTTTATTAACTACCTTTTTTTGTTTAATTGATTCTAAGCTATAAAATACTTTTTATGCTTACTTTACCACTAGTATAGAGTAACATATTTCATATTGGCAACCACATTTGTTTGGTATTGTACTTGCATTAAATTCATATCTAATTTATACTTAAATGCATTTTTTAAAAGCAGTGTACATATATGCATATACTTACAAACTTAATTATACTATTTTATTCTTCTTTGTTAATAAAAGCAATTTATTTTTTAATAACTCGTATCATAAGCAGAATTTTATTAAATTATCTCAAAGAGCTTGAAGCTTCACAGAGAGTTGTTGCAATAATTTTGTTGTTGCAGAAAAGTTAGATTGCATTCTACTTATTTTTATTAAGAAATATTGCCAGAAGGTTAAACACAAACTAATAAAATGCAAGTAATTTTTTTTTAAAAAAAGTTTTAACTTTTTAGAAAGTATATATATAAATTGAACGTATGCATATGTTTATGATTAAAAGTTGAATATAGTTCAAAGTAGACAGTTAAGCCCAAAGACCTGATTTTTTTTTTTTTTAAGTTTATATGGATGAGCAATTATTATTTAGTTTCATTTTTTTTAACAGAATTTGTATAATTCGAGTATTACATTTTAAATGAAAATTAAATGTATTCCTACAGACATAATGCAAATGAATTAGTAAAACTATTGTAACCATAAAACAATGAGGATTGCCAATTCCTCAACAAGCTTTGTGATAAATGCTTAGCCAGAGCCAGCATTTAAAATATCTCTTTCAGGACCCCCCCCCCCCAAACCCCTGACCATGGTTTCATGCTTTGGCACTCCTCAGAGGGGCCAGGGTAGGTTCAGACTCTGCCAGGAACTGCTCCCCCAACCCCTGATCATGGTTTCATGCTTTGACATTCCTCAGAGAGGTGCCAGGATAGGTTCCCCCCAACCCCTGACCATGGTGTAGTGCTTTGGCACTCCTCAGAGAGGTACCAGGGTAGGTTCAGACACTAGATCTGAACCTTCACTGGCACCTCTCTGAGGCATGCCAAAGCACGAAGCCATGGTCAGGGGTTGGGGGGGGGTTCCTGACAGATATTTTAAATGCTGGCTCTGGCTAAGCATTTATCACAAAGCTTGTTGAGGAATTGGCAATCCTCATTGTTTATAACTTACAAGCTTAAGAGAATAGGGTCATGTGATCTATGACTCTTATTTTGACTATTGTAACCATAATTTGAAAAATTCTACGAATAGAGTTCTTTGGATTACAAATTTTTAGAGAATTTATTAAATTGTTAGAATAATTATAATAAAGTTGAAAGTTTGTAGAAATTTTAGCAGTTTAACATTAAACTTATTTTCATGAAAAATTGAAGATGCTTGTGTATTTCCTGGTAACTGAAGGACGGAAGCTGTTTTTGTTCAATTATGCACTTTGATGAGGCAATTTTTTTTTAGAATATTTGCACTTTATTTGTTAATATTTTTTTAAAATTAAAAAGAAAAAAAAAAGAAAAGAAATATTAATGTAAATAAGAGAAAGTGTATAAACAAAACCTATTATTGTTTATTTATGAGAAAGGTATTTGAGAATTGTTCATGTCAGTGTATAGTTGAAGGTAAAGTGTCATACTGTGGCTATTAATATATACTTTTTGGGAAGGCAGATCCCACTTGTTTGCAAATACTCCAAGGCAATGCTGTTCCTGCAAGGAAAATTGCAAATTTTGATCTTTTATGCAAAATGATAGTGATGAAAAGAAAGATGCTGCTTTTAACTAACTAGGAAGATGTTATATATAAAAGAAACATTTTAAATAAATCCTCTGAATGGAATATAGAATTGATTTTTTTTTTCAACTTAACAACTAACACATATTTCTTAATATAAAATTGTAAAAAAAATAATAAAGAAACACTTAACATCACATGATCACCATCTCTTATACTAGCACATAATTGTTTTTAAACAAGGCAAAACTCTCCATACAGTAGTGCCACCCTGTGCCAAACAGAATAATCAATGGATGCCAGAAGGCTTGTGCATCAAATCCCTATCTAACTCATCCAATATCCCCAGACTAGTTTCTGGCTTGCTGGAGGGTTGCGTTAGATCCTAAGATCTAGGTGCAGTGCTCTCAGGTCCAAGGCTCCTTACTGACGAAGGCCACAAGCCAGAAACTAGTCTGGGAATATTGGATGAGTAGGCATTAAATAGGGATTTTATGCACAAGCCTTCTGGCATCCATCGATTACTCGGTTGGCATAGGGTACCACTACTGTATGGAGAGAGTTTTGCTTTGTTTAAAGAAACACTCATAGAGGTTTGCCTCTGAAACTGTATAGTTGAACAGAAAATCTTTTCATCTTATGGGAAATACACAAGTACCAAATTGAATTGTGAGGATTGTTGTAACCACGGTTGGGAATTCACAAGAAGTTTCAATGCCAGAACTAGAATAGATCCAAAGAACTTTCATTCCAGAATCTGACAAATATAATCAAACGGCTTTATTGCCCAGTAGTTCAAAAGAAGTTCAAGTACCAGAAATGCCAGAAGTGGAATCAATCCAGGGATCTTGCATTGCAGGATCTGACATTCGACCATTGTACTAAACCATACAGGGCATTTGAACATTTATTAGTTATAACATTTTAGGAAGACAGTAGAATTCTTTAGTTTATAGATTTAATATATTTGTAGTCTTATATTAGTACAACACTACCATATTATTCATTTTCTGTATTTTAATTAGTTACATTTATTTTTAAAAGATGTCATCATGTCTGATGTGGAAAGTTATTTAGATAATTTTGTTATTCATAATGAATATGGGAAGTTTGTATGGCTAAGCAATGAGGAAATACGAACTATATGAAGTATCAATTATTATGAGGTAGTGTGGAGAGTGGTGGGTCGTGTGAAAGTCTGTGCTCATATACTCTATATATTACATATATAGACACAGGTATATAATAAGCCTGTGTTTCAGTTATTACATAGTAGAGATGTCTGCCCATCCCTTGTGTATGTATTAAATGGATTATGCCTTGTACATGAGGGGTCAGATTGATCTTAGATCAACTTGGGTGTGACAAGAATCTCGGCCTCACGGTGGCCTTTGAACATTCCATCATCAGATTTTCAAATGGATGGATGGTTGAAGATTTGGAGTGTGGAGTAGATTGAAGCCTGTCCATTAAAGTATGAGGATTGACTATCTTAATATATATATATCTGAGCACTTATATCATATATGTGTAGAGATGGTAATCTGGACCAACTGATGATTGCTGGTTTAGCATGGAATACGTATATTGGTGATTATTTATCTTTTTCCACATATGTGTGTTCAAGTGTATCATTGTTATGAGATAGTGTGGAGAGTGGTGGGTCGTGTGAAAGTCTGTGCTCATATACCCTATATATTATAATGAATTATAAAAACTGGAAATAAAAACAAAGATTCTGCTTACTTTGATTTTTCTAATTGTTTTTGCTATTAAAAAGGTATTTTTCAACCAACAATTATAAATAGTAAATATCATACTCTTTATTTATGGAGTCAATCTATTCCATGTATAATGAGATTGGCAACAAGCCAAAAATCTTGTATGTACATAATATCCCTCTCTGCACTTTTAAAAGTTATGATGAATTAGGATCCATTTAAATCTTGCAATTCTTGAAAGCTATTCATAAACTTAAGTTGCCAAGTAGTGTATTGATCATTTCTCCACTCATCACATTTTCATCCCTGGGGAGAAAAATACTTTTATTTTATTTATGCAATACCTTGCAAATAACAAATATTAAATAGGTTATCAAATAATTATAAAGTTAATAATAATTGTGTGAAATTTATTAGTGATATGAAAAGGAAAAATGAAAACTTTTATCAATTATACACACATGCAAAGAGTAAAACATTTTTTTATTGTACATAATAATGTTACTTTATTATTTATTTTTTCGATTTGTTTGCCTTAGGCATTTTGTGAGGGTAGTTTGAGGATTTGTTCTAACCAGTTCTTGCCTTAGGCATTTTAATTTTGCAGCGGTTTTTGCATTTTAATTTTCCATCGATTTCAACCATTTTTTGATAGAAAATTATCACTTACAGGCTTCTTGGTGGTTCTGCAGCATCACCTAATGGCTTATCCAGTGTGACGAAAAAGTACCATTTATTTTAATTGTTTATCACTTATTGTTTAATAATTGTTTTTATGGTTTTCATTTTTTTAATTATTTAACTAAAAATAGTCAAACATCATCTAACAATTGAATTGGCTATGGATCACTTATATGAAAACGTTTTTTAATTTGTTTAGGAGTTCTCAATTATTTAAAAAAGTTCAAGAGTTCCATCAAATTTAGAAACAGTTGTGTCAGATGAATTACTTTTATTTATATATATGTACCATTTGAGTACTTGTGTCATGAATGTTCTTCGCTTTGAAAAAGTAGCTATTTACTAAGAGAGTGACTTAGAGAAAATACTTAAAGATTTTAATTTTATTTGGACAACTTTTGACATAGTAATAAACGTGAGATGTATTAAAAAACTTGTTATACAAATTTTGAAGGTTATTTTTCTAAATATTAACATAATTACTTTGATTAATATCTGCTTTAATTTATTTATGTATTTTAGCATTAATTAAAACCGAAAACCTCTAGTTGCAAGTAAGTTTTTGCAGAACTATTTAGGAGTTTTATATCTTTAATTCATAGAAAGATAGCATTCTGCAACAGTTTTTAATTGAGAAATCTTGTTTCATTGGATTTTTTATCATCATTTAGCAATTATATGTAAACAGTTTTGTCTTATAAATAAAATATGATTCAGCTAAAGTGATTCATTTAGATGTGCTTGTTTTGAGGCCAAGATTTCTCCCCCTTTTTTTGAAGTAATAACACATTTCTGATTTTGTAATCCATAAATAATTGTTTAGAAAAAAAATATTTTCTTTTCAAAATTAGTATAATCCAGAACATTTTCTAAGCCAACCTTGACTATTGAATGTGAATAAATGGTGTTACATTTTATTTCAATGTCATTAACATTTATTGCAAGTTTACAAGTACTATAATAAAGAATATAAATTTATAAATTTATTTAATGCACATTGATTACGTAAGTAATATTTACAAGGCAATACACCATAAGCAGATGCGCTTGAAAATGCGAAGATTTATTGCCTTAGTAAATATTATTTACGTAATCAATGTGCGTTAAATAAATTTATATTTACAACTTTAAATTATCGTAATAGATTTCTAACTATATTGTAAATCGAAAGATTTCGTGAGTACTAATGTGTAATAGGAATTATGGATTTAATCAGTGAAGTATTAAATAGCTTCACACTCTCAGATCTAACTGCTTCAGCTTGATCTATTTATATAGAAAGTAGGTTGAATGAAAGAAGGGTTCCCCTCTTTTCTTCCAAAGCGTAAGCTTGTGGTTAAGACCTGTAGAGATCCCTATCTTTGCATTTTCAAGCGCACATGCTTGAGGTTTATTGCCTTAGTAAATATTATTGTAATAAAGAATATAAAAAGGTATATAATTAGTTCTCTGATTTCAAAGCGAAACTTAGTTGCATGAAATGCATTTAATGTTTCAAGAAAATTAAATGTTTAGAGTGCATTATTTTGGGAGAAGATATAAAGATTGTCCCAGAAAAGAATAAAGCAGTTAAATACACACAAAGGCTGAAAAATATAAAACAAATACAAGTGTACCTGGGAGTCAATTTTTTTTTCAAAAATTTTTTAGAGAGAAAAGTCCTTGTGAATTATTTGTAAAGAAAAATGTTGGAGGGTTAAAGTATTAAAGTTATCTTTGAGCTAACTAATCCTTCATTTGTACAATAGTATAGAGCTGAATATTGATTCATATCAACAATGTTTTGACCATAATTCTGACAATGGGAATATAGTATAGAGTTGGGTCTTTAGTCTGACACTCCTTCCATAACTGTGATTGACAAATTGCATTGACAGAAATGATGTCAAAGATAGAAAAAAATATAGCCAGTTGGATAAAGATCCATTAGCTATTATCTATACTAATGGTTCTCAATCTTTGTAGAATTATGGAAAACATTTTACTTAATATTTTTCATGGCGGAACACTAATGTATAAAAATTCAAAATTACAAAATAATTACTTAATATTTTATGGTAGTAGTTAGTCATCAATAATATCAAATTGTCAAAAGAAAATATAGAAATTTTATGGGAAATTTAAACTTTTATAGTACTGTGTATTGGAGAGTAATAAGAAAGGAAATAAAACAAGTTGATTGTTGTAGTTATATGAACATATTAGCTTTATTACATTATCATATTTAAATAATCATTGAAAGCAAATTAAAAACTTAATGAACTAAAGAATAAATTTAATGTGAAACATGTGCTTGATGTTTCTCACAAATTTCTGGAATATTTGGATGAATGAATAACAGTGACACATTTCCTGCTCTAAGTTTTCAAGTCTGTTTTTTTCCTCATGTGTCATAGCATTGGCCAGGAAGCAAACCCGCTAACCCAGCACAACTGCTTGTAAGGCAGCTGTGCTGACCTTTTGACCACCAACACTTGACATGTCTAATGTTTTTTTTTGTTTTTATGTTGACTAATTTCGAAAAACCTTATTCACAAAGATAAGATATAGAAAAAACAAATAAAACATTTAAAAGTTTTTTTGATGTAGCAGGATATTTTAAAATAAACGTTTACCTGATATCTAAATAATATACGAATTATATAATAAGTGTGAGGATAGTTCATTTATGGCCACAATAATACAGAACTATCTATTATTATTTCTACATTATTATTATTATTTTTTTGAAAAACACATGAAGCAGTTTCATTGAACACCTGTAATGCTTTGAAAACCACTGATCTGTACTATCAAGAATTTCCTCCAATATTTATATAGTTGCCATTAAGGTAAAAGATTCATAATCCATTATTGGCATTATTCTCCAATAAAAAAAATGGCACCAGACTATTTAAAACTGAGAATGATGTACTAATATTAATGGCCCAAATGATTTTCAGATGTGGCCTTGCATATATCAGATGCAACTGAGATAGGTTGAGAGCCATAAATTCTGGCTATCCAGTACCCATAAAATGAATAAAGGATAGGTGAGCCAGAAAATATTAGGAAAATTTCCACAAATCTATGGGAATTCACTGGAGAAATTGATATCAAACAGAGGTTGCAATATTGATAAAAGTCTAATACTATTTTTAGTATCCTCTAAAATATTAGAATTGGTGAACTGTTATCATCCTTGTATTGAATTAACTTTTACCAACTAGTGGTGGCCTGGGATTGGCTCAGATAGTAAACCTATAAAAAATGCTAAACATGTAAGTCAGGTGCAATATATTGAACCAGTTGGGGTAGTAGATCGAATAAGAAACAAATATCTAACATGAAATTTTTACTCTTAAATTAATAGAAATAGAGACTTGTGAAAGCAAATTGTAAGACTTACTTTTATATATAAAATATATTATAAAATTATTTATTATAAATTCGATCTACTTTGATTGCAATTTACATTTTGTACCACACCGGTCCCTTAGGCAGAGAAGCATAATACCCAGAGGGTACCTATGACCAGGCCAAAGCTATGTAAGATATATAACTGTAACCACATTTGTAGGCCATAGATCTTCTCGACTGCTGGATTCAACAGCTGTCACTCAAAGCACTTTTTTGTTTTGAAGTAAACTTCAGGTGCCAAATCCCAACTAGCTCAATCATAAGAATAATATAATAAATTGCTGCTTTAACTTCTCTGCTAAGTTGTTTTATAGCAGTATAATCAAGAAAATTGACCGACAAATACTAATTTCTAAAATAATTTATTTTAAATATTTAGAATTAACTGAGAACTAATTTTTTTTTTAATAAAATAATAATACATAATAGCATATATCTTCACATGTATTATGATAAACATACAATAGTAATATAATATAAACATAAAGCATTAAAATAAGTACAAGCATTCAAACATGCATGTAAATAATTCATTTTATACGGCTACAGAGTTCATTTATTTAAACTGACTCTGGGAGGCTTCAAAGATTGCAATGGATACATTGATTAATATCAAGAATTGGAATAAGAAAATGTTATTACCTATAGGATTTTTTGAACATGATGGCTTCAAATTATTTACTGTTGTGTGTGTGTTTTACCAACCAGTTGGATTTTAGTCTTCTGTGGCATTCCTGATGATTGCTATTCTGTGCTACTTCTATTTCAGACAGTTAGACATTCCTGGTGGCTTCAAATTATTAGACGGGCATTGCCTCTATTGGGAAGACTGCTGATGTTCTGTTAGACTGAGGCTGGAATCTGGCCGTATGCTCCGACTTTCACCTTAATACTGCATTTTAACAACTACATCTAACAGATGACTGGATCTAAATACGTGAAAGACCGCTATGTGAATAACTCTAGATATCTGAATGACTGACAAATTTTTCGGCCCTATTTATATGATTACCTTGTTATTCTTTTTAATTAATTTTTAAATTCGTCCACTGCTTTGATTAAATTCTTCTGATAAGATGCCTTTTAATTAATCCTGGTTATGGATTTGAATTAGTAGCCATTGCTAATCCTGTTTTTATATGCTTATGAGCATTTGCAATCTTTGAGGGAAATTTTTGCTTATAACTTTTATTTTTAATGTTTACCTTTCATATTTTATTTTTTTAACATGCACACATTTTACTATTTCTTTATGTTTACAATCAACTCATTATTTACACACACATATTTTATTTTAACTAAATAAATGAAGAGAGATTTTTCTTTTTTTTTTTTTAGTTTTTAAGACTTCTTTTTTTTTCTTTAATATTTTAAATTTTCTCAGTTACACTCTCCCTTGGGCTAACTGCATTTTCTTTTTATAAAACTAACTTTCTAAATGCCACTTTTTAAATTTATTCTAAAGTTTATTTTTTTGCCAAGTTAAATTTTCTCCCCCCTCTATTAATTAATTTGTAAAACTTTACTACTGATGTTTAGCAAACTGTTTTAAACTAATAATAAAATTTTTTAATTTCTTCTTTTTTTTTCAAATGAGATATTTTAATTTCAAAATTTTTCTATTATTTAAATATATGATTTTATTTTAATGATTGCAAACAACAATTTTATGTGTAGCGGTATTCATTAGCGGTACAGTACCAATGAAATTTGCTCTATGGCCCAAAGCTGATAAGCTTTCGAGCCACACACACTTGGTTCAATTCAGAGGATATTTCTAGCATTGACTGATGCTGACTCTATGGGTTGAGTATAAAATTGCAAAGAATTCAATGGTAACAATTAGAAATTTAAAACAATAAGACAATCACAAATATAATGCTATTTGGCAAAAACTTTTTTCTCTCTCATCACAGTTATGTCACTAAGTATAAGCTTTAATAATTCAATAGATATGAAATGGATGTGTTTAATGTATCTGTCTAAGGCTATCCTATCTAATATCCCCAAATGAGTTTCTAACTTATGGCTTTCATCATTGAGATGATTTGGATGCAGTGCACCTGGACTGTTTAAATGATCTAATGCACTTTTCCTTTAGTAGTCATCTTTTGCTTTTTTGCTTTACTATCAAAATACACGCCAACTTACACAAGCAAATTGGCTTAGATTGAAAACTTTAATATGTTTTTATTTTGGTCTGGTAACTTGATAATAAAACAAAAAAGTAAAATATGGCTACTAAAGGAAAAATCCATTATATTCAAAAAGTCTAGATGTATTTCATCCAGGTACAAGACTCATTACTGATAAAAATCATAGACTTAAATTGGTCTGAGGATAGTTCTGGACAGGAATTTATTAAGTATTATTATCTGACTTCTATCAGTCAATAAAGGTTATACTGTGGTGTAACAATGGTTAAAGAAAAAGAATTTGTTCTTGAAACATTGGTGATTATTAATGATACAAGATTCACTTTTGGCTGAATTTGAGAACTTTATAGCTGACTGAGAGAGGAAAGGATCGGACCTATTCAAGTTTTTTTGTAGTATGGTCACGTGCAATCACTAAAAATGTTTTTACAACAGCTAAAACAACCTAAATAAATATAATGTCGATAACTATATAAGAGATTAGAAATATGGAAATATTGTATCAACATATCATTCTATCTCCAGGTAGTGACAAATCACCTACAGCAATATTGATATATCAAAAGCCTTAAATTGGCAGAAAAAAATAGGCAAGCTTTCACAGAAAGAAACAATCAGAATATAAGTCTGTGATCTTTGAAAGAGATGGATAGAAGGAAGTATCACTAAAATAATTTACAAATCAGATGGTAGAACTTCAATTTTGCACTGTGGGTTTGTCTTCAAACACATTTCATTTATTGGAATTTGACAAATAGCGCTCAGACAGAATAAATCTTGACCACAAGTTACCAGTAATAAATAATAAAATTTTTCTGATTATTACAGCTGGGGAACTATATTATCTGAGAGAGTGCATAGAAATTGATCTGTTAGACAAAGATCAACAAACTAAAATATCAGGTATTATGGCAAGGAAAAGAAATTTCAGTGTGAGATGACCGAAAAATCACATTTCTTTAGAGATGAAATGATGTATGAATTTCAACAAGTGATTTGTGATATATGTTCAAGCAAAAACATGAAATTAAAGCCATATAAGATTCATAAATCATATTAATGGATAAGGTCTAACTTTTAATTCATTTGTATTTAAATAAGGATGATTGTAAATTGGAAAGCAAGTAATTATCTATTTGATTAAAATTAAACATATTTTACTAAGATAATTAATTATATGAAAAAAATAATTAATTAGTATGAGAATAAACCAATTGGAATACATTTGTAGTTGATTCAGATTATTCCAGTGAATATGAAGCCACCATGACTACTTACTACATTAGTCATTTGTAAGAAGAAAAAATTGACTTCATTCCCATTTCATCCCCAAATATCTGCCCAAATGGGGATTTTTGGACTCAAAACAAGGCCTACCTGTTTATGTAAATGAAGTTAATAATTAATACTATATAAAATTATATCTATACATATTTCTATTTATTGGCTATTGAAGTAAAACTAATATGTTATCTTTATACTTATTATATATATATAATTATTTTATTGGTTATTAATGCAAAAATATTTTACTTAACTTGTTCTGGGATTATTTTAAATAGATGTGATGTTTGTCTCCCATTACATATGTGTTCACAACTATATGTTTGTTGGAAGTTCAGACTAAATCATCATAATTCTTGGAATTCATATAGATTAATCTATTTATTTAAAAAGTACTAGTTATTATTTGAACAATATGAGTATTTAAATTGTAACTTTATATGTTATTAAATAGGGTTTACTTGAAACTTAATATTTATGATAAAAGTGCTAAGCTATATTTTTATATTTTGCTTTACTCTTTGCAGGATATGTTTTCTTAAGATTTGAGAATAATTGCAGATGTTTAATTTCTTAAGACATATCTAATCACTGAAATTTACAAATATGTTTATTCCACTGATAAGTAAATGAAAAAAATATATCTTGTCCTTTATTACAATACAGATTTTTTTCCCATATTTTTTACAATATAGATTATTAATAAGCAACAGGAACTTTTTTCAAAATAAATGTCGTATATATATTATATAATCAGTGTATATATAAGTTATATAGTGAAACCATAAAATATGATATGCTGTCCAAAAAAAAAAAATGTAAATAAATAAACAGTAAGCATTAAAATTTATAAATGTAATAAATTTTACATATATATTACTAAATAGTTGTCAGTTATTAAAATTGTGATGAAATAAAACATTTTATTAAATAGTTGTCAGTTATTAAATTATGAATACAGTTGATAATTCTGCTTAATTAAAGTTATTTTATAGATATAATAAACACCTCCATACTTCCCCATTCTTTTTAAATTCATATAAATAAAGATATAATAAAAGACAAATGACCCCCAAGGAGCATTTCGTGCTGAACCAGCACTAGCTGGCCCGGGTCACTATCTCCGATATATATCTTTATTATATGCAAAGTATTTATTTAGAGTAAATTGTTACATTTTCACTTACCATTGTCAAACTTTCTCCACTCACAATCTTGACGCCATCCACTTCAGATAAATACCCTAATGATTATTACTAATCATTTTCGAAACTAGAGATTATCTCTAGCACAGATATAAACTTCAAACCTCAGTTAAAGATTAATATATCTGATTTTTTTAATTTACACACACGGAGTTATTCACTTCTCTCTGTCCCTCCCGTATGTAATATCTTTATAGATATAATAAACACCTCCATACTTCCCCATTCTTTTTAAATTCATATAAATAAAGGTATAATAAAAGACAAATGACCCTCTTTTACATTCTTGAAAACATGAGTGGAATTCATTGTTTTAAAATATATATATATTTTTGCCATTATTTAATGTATTTGCAATATAACAATATTTTCATAAAGTAATTTTCTAAGATGGAAGGTTTTCTTCTTCTTCATATATTTTGTGTGTGAAATGAGTAATTCTTATAATAAGTTCATATTTGTTAGTTGCAATAAAATTATAATAAATTTTGTAATTACATAGATTCAGATTGTAGATCTGACAAAATGCTAATGTTAGAAATTATAAAGATCTGCTATTTTTATATGTTGTATTTTAGTCGTAATATAGACACATCTAATCATATAGCAACAATAAAGTGATGATTAAAAAAAGTTGCTACTAGAACATCAAATGTCTTTTTTTCATAATTCTATCAAATTTTAATCATTAAACAGGTTTTTCAAAATCAAAAGTGAATATGTAACATGATTATCAAAAAATAATTTCATAAAATTAGAAAATCTATCAATATATATAAATGCATGTTCTAAACATTTTCTTATTAATGCCATTTTACTATTATTAGTGTTATTATAATTAACACAGATAAGAGGTTATTTGTATCCTATTCTAAGAAATTATGAAATTCTGTGATTCATATATATATATGAAAGCATGTTTTCCTGTATTGGCTACTTTCATTATCACATAGATATTATAATTAATAGTATGAAGATCAAGATGGCGGAAATCATTTATAGACATGGTGACATGTTGAGGGTTCTCCCAATATCACCTATCTTTCCGCTATTCTTATTTTGGAAATTGATTTAATTTTATGTAATCTTCATTCAAAAGGAATAATGAATATTACTTCCAATTTTTTTCTTTTTTAAATATTGTCATTTGACAGATGACTATAGTACATTTCTTTTATTAAGATGAAGATGTAGAGATCTCAAATTTTTATACAAAATGTATTACCAAAGATAACATTTCTAACAATATGCCTTCAAACTATGCTTTAAACTCTTGTTACTATAAAACTCATTATTTACACGGTTATTTTTTTTTTATTGAAACTTATAGATGCACTGCAATGAAATTCTCCCCTATTCTTCATCTTCCTAACCTTTGTGATAATAATATTGCTAGTAAAAAACCTCTTTCATCTTGATTTTAAACAATTGTCTAATGTTTTAAAATAAAAATAATATCTATCCATTTTATAAATGGTTTAGTTTTATTTCCTTCTTTGTTTTTGTTGTATTTTATATTTATTGTTTGTTTAATTTATGTACAATTTGTAATTGGCTTTGGTTATTGATATGTACAATGAATAAAAACGAATTATTATTATTTTTATTTTCAATGTTTCACACCTATGGGTATTACATATGTATGTGATCATATGTAAATATGATTGAATGTAAATATCGTGTAATGTTATGGACTTAGTCAGTCAGCCCTAGTCAAATCTTGCATTACTACAATTCTCCTCAATCAAGTAAGATTGAAGTGAGGGATAAAGTAAGTACTCTCAGATAAAATGAAAATAAAATTAATGTATTAAAAAATGCTCTCAATTTATATCGTATACTTATCTGAATATGTATAATTTAAATTATAGTTATATAATTGTAATAAAATGTATATTTATAAATTATAAAACAAAATTATATTTTGTAACATCGCTTAAAATTTAATTAAAGCTTACCCCCCCCCTCCAAAAAATAAGAACTGCTTAAGATTATTTATAAAGTTTAATTAAAGGTAAATTCAAATAATAATAACCTGTAATTATGGATAATTAAAGAATTAAAGAAGAAGAAAAATAACCAATTAATGGCAAGTTATTAGAAAATGGGAAATAGGATTAAAATCAAGAATGATAACAAGTGAAGACTTTTTGGAAGGGTTACCCTTGCTGGAAAAATGTTGGAAAAGAAAAAAAAATGAGGAAAGAATATATCTATGGAGAGCCAAGGTACACATCATCTGCATGGGATAGTTGAGAAGGAATTTCAATTCTAGCCGTGGAAGCATTCTATATTGACTAAGAAGATCTCTGTTATATAATTTTCAGTACTGACATAAAACCCAGTTAGAATGTCAAAATTATTCTAAGAAATACAAACATAATTGACTAAACCCATCTGTGGTGTTTCAGTCTGCACTGGAATGATGTTGACCATTCCAACTTTGAAGAAACACCTAGAAGAAGCCCAGATATGGAGAAAGTGCTGAAACTCAACATTTTCCAAAATAAAAACTATTTTCAAAAACCTGCAACAGACTATCAAGGGAAAAAAAATCCAATAAGATTCAACCAAAAGAGACTTCCTGTTGATGGTAAAATTTCTAAACTATCTAAAGACACTACCATAAGACTTTATACATACATGTAAAAGGTTTTTTAAAAAATAAATATAATACATATATGTTAATAACTGTAACATTTTTTTTTTTAGAAAGTATATATTATTTAGATTATTTAAATTAGTTTCTATTTATCCTTAACAAATTTTATTAATTAAGAATTATATATGTTAGTTGAACATCTGTATATTTAATTAATTTTTGATATTTATCTATATATTAATTTATTATTTTTAATCATCAAATAATAATACCTATAGGCAACTTCTATTATCAGTCAAAATATCTATAATAAATGAATAATATTATTTGACTTATTTAGTTGTCTGTGTATCATTCTCTGTTGGTTCAATTTCGATGCATATATATCAATCAATTCTCTACTGATCTTGAATCATGTTCTGACTTGAGAAAAGTACCATGAGAACTGTGATGATGATGCCAGAGGATAAAATATTCATATGTGGTCATTCTTAAAAGAAAGTAGTGTTTTTGACTGCAAATTAATGAAGTTCATATACCATACATTCAAATAAACGCTTTTGAATAAATGTTAAATGAGAGATTGGTATTTATTGTATGATGACTAGCAAATATATCCAAAGTGCCTGATATAAGTATTTATATAAGAGACTGAAGATATGGTTATCATGATCAAGATCCATTTTTAATTAAATGTCAATTGAAATTCAAATCTCAATTAATCTTTGGGTAAAGTGATGAGATACGTATTATTTTAGAATAATTCATATACAGACTGGAAGCTTTACTTGTGAATTTATATATGTATTGGATATGAGCCATCAGTATAAATACCATCATCATCAGCAGCAAAAATGGTTTTTGGTATGATACATTTGTTCAAATTATATGTCAAATCTATGAGTGATCATTTGATTGCAAGTTTTGATCAATAAACTGAAATTTAACATATTTTATACTTTTTTTTTTCCGGCACAAAAAAAAAAGGAATGGTATACAGCTAATTCTCTTTTTACATGATAGATTGGTTCCCAAAAATTACATGTAAAACAAAATCCATGCAAAAAAAAACAACATTATATATATGAAAATAAGGAGATTGGTTCCAGATATAAGAAATCAATGAAAATAATTCAATAAACCATATAAATTTTTTTGTTAGAATGTAATATAGAAACATAAATTTCATTTGAAAAATAAAAAAATGTAAAGAATCAATGAACATGAAAATTAGGCAAAATTTATAATTTGACTTATCCATAGCAAGATTTTATTCACTGTCATTTTCTGACAATAATGCATACATTTGTGCATGATTAAGATACCATTGTTATCACTAAAACCTGCAACATCACTGCTATAATTAACAATGCTTTGGTCTCTGTGTTCTTCTACCATTAATGAAGTTCTCTGTAAACTCCTGAACAACACTAGCAATAATGATCTATCATGCTGATGTTACATTTTTAATGAATGAATTTATTAATTAATGTCTGAGTTTGTGTAGTGGCTAGGTCTTTATATCATTCTCTGTAAGATGACATTCACAATTTTAAATCTAATTAATACTTTGAAGCTCGTTCCTCATTAGGATCATACTTGACAAAATGAATTACCTAATTGGTTAGCAGAATCAAGAACTTCTTTAATTAAATTAACATTTAACACTGGATCATCATCTTCATTATCATTGTCTTCTTTAGAATCGGGAGTTTAAGAACAATCTCTACGATTTCTTTTTGCTTTATCAATTCTGTCAATTAAGCAGAGCATTATTATAATATTGGGAAATTCGGTCATATTACAGACAATAGAATTATTGCTTTTTACACAATCTGGCCAAATAGTTTTCCAACATACATTCAAAGTTTGAATATTTTAATTCAGATAATGTTAATTCACACAATTCAGAATTGAAAATTTCTTCCACCAATTTATGGCACTTAAATATTTTATCAGTCAGTTTGTTCAAAATGTATTGAAATGTTCATTTTACATAATAAGTTTTAAATGGTGCAATAATTCCTTGGTCTAATGGTTGAATCAAGGATGTGGTATTAGGCAACAGAAAACAAAATTGTACACTTGGGTGTTTCAATGCCGGATGGCTATGGGCATTATCTAGATTCAATACAACTTTAAATTTTAGACCTTTGGCACTCATATATTACCTAACTTTTAGAATAAAACATTTGTCAAACCATTCCATAAAAAATTTAATTGGTAATCCAAGCCTTTTTATTTGCCATCCAGTGAACTGACAATTTATTCAAATCTACACTTTTCATTGAATGTGGTCTTAGGACTCAATTAATAACCAGGGATTTTAATATGTGATCTCCCAAAGCATTGGAGCAGAATACCAACATGACACAAACTTTTGCTACTTTGAAACCACCAGCAGTTTTCTGTGATTTTGCTATGTAGGTTCTACTTGCATTCTCTTCCAAAAAAGACAATCAATATTTCAAACTTGATCAGGAGTGTATCTTTCCGTCTTCAATAATTTTCACTATTTTTTTGGAAATTCTTTAGGAGCTATTTTATCTGTGGATGCAATTTCACCTTTTATTTTAATGTTGTAAAGTACATGTTTTTCAAGAAACTTTGTCATCCTTCCTGTATCTGCAGAAAATTTATATTCCTTGTTTAACTCAGATGAAGTGTCTGGATCGATTTCTTTAATTTGTTTGTAAATTTTTAGTGTTGTTTGCTTGATGGCATTTCCATCTGCTGGTAGTTTTTTCTGAAATTCCTTTTGTCTACGTTAGTAAGGTTTTTTTCCATTTTTCCCATAGCAATATCTCTTGTATAAAATGCTGATTTAGCACTCAATTTTATTCTAGAACATAACGACTTTCTAATAGCAGTTTCATTACCTCTAATTTTACCAAAATGCTTTCGTACAGATGTTGCTCTTTCTCTGGTTGTAAGATGATCTAAAATTTGAATATCCAACGAAATCACTTTCATCTTTTTTGTAGGTGGATTATTTGACATTATTATGGCCTACAGAAAAATATTTCAGATCGAATTAACAAAACATAAATTCAAAAATATGCCACCAATGTTTAACTTATCAAAATTAAATTAAATTTAAGAAAATTAACCAATTAATTTTTTTTAAAAATATCAACACCATCAAGGAACACTTTTTTAAAAAAATAATGCCAAAATACAAAGAAAGTATCAATGCCAAAAAGGTAGTTTCCCTTTCAAAACAAAACATCAAAAATGTTACAATGCAAGAATATTATCAAAAAGGGGGTTTTTCTTTTTAAAATAATAGAAAATAAAGAGGTGAAACATTTTTTAAAAATTAGATAATGATAACAGACAATTGTTTTTTAGTTGTTTTTTCCCCCCAGATGGAGGCGAACCCGCAACAATCGTCTACAACTAATTGTTTGCTTGCAAGGCAGCTGTGCTGACCTCTCGGCTAATAACGCTTGACAAAGTTTGTTTTAAAATAACTTGTGAAAGCTGAAGAATATGTATTTTTAGTGCACTTTTTAAAACTTTTAGTGCATTTATGTAAATAAAAGTGCTTCTTTAAAAGTATATATATCTTTTATTATCTTTAATTATATAACATTGCATATTAGTGTATTATTGATTTTAAAAAGCTATAAATCCAAGCACTGTCATTGCATTGCAAATAATTTTTCAATTTTAATCCTGCAATTGCATATTTCTTGAGTAAAGACAAACAAAAGAGAAGTTTTTACTGATTAGTTTGTAAGTATTTTATTTAATAAAGTTGTATGTGTGTGTACAGGCTGGTCTGTATAAGCAAAGCTGAATCATTTTAGAAATAATAATATAATAGAAAAGGAAAATTAGTTTACAGCAAGAAGCAACATGCCAATTAGCAAATGTATTAAAATGTCTCCAGAACCTTTAATGGAAAGAGAAGCAAAGAAGAAAAAAGGAAGTTAGAGATTTTTAAGTATAGACTGAAAACTAATTGTGCAGAATAAACCAACATTAGCAATGGAGACCGAGTTCCAGACAAGTCTAATTAGACTAACTCAAGATTGTGTGTATGGTAAGGTGTTTATTTAAATAGTAATTAAAATGACATTTGATATACCTGGAGTTGAAATTTATATATGATGTTGAGTTGCCTACAGTTGTAAAGATATATATATATTACTTATCTACAGATTTGAACTATTATGTGATCAAGAACGATCATGTTCAATTAGAAAATTGCCAGTTGATCCTATTTACTAATATTATTGTTATTCAGAGTAAAATAAAATCTTGAAATTATTATTAAACTTTTCCCTTGTTTGTTTATTTATAACTCTTTATATAATTATCCAGCTGCTATATAGTTGTTCCTGTTTATATTATGAGGAACAGTCAAAAATCAAATGGAGTACCTGTGAAGTATGATGTGGTACAGTCAAATTGAAAACCTGTAAAGAATGTGCTGGTGAAACATTATACGTGTAGATAAAATTTGATAACTAAAGATTGTTATACCACAGCCTTACAAGCTGAACAATTATCAGTTAAATCAATATGTAAATTTAAAACAAAAAAATGTTTAGCTGTGACCTGACAGATCATTTATCAAAGCTGTGTAAAAACAAGTGACAAATGACAAAATAGGATTTTCTGTAAAATAAATTGAGAGGAAGAAGGTTTAAGAAGTTTACAACTGTGAATAAGTTGAAAGAAAGCGATGATATGCCTAATATATTGTGTGAAAGTCTATGGTCAAATAATAGAAATGGAGATAAACAGTGGGGTGGGCATATCATTGGTATCACAAAAAGTTTGGACAATAATTCGAAAAAGAGCAAATGTTAATGTTGAGTTAAAGAAAATTACTTTGGTAGCAACAGATTTAAATGGAAACCAATAAATATTAAGGGAGTTGCGACAGTGCTCATAATGGTAAATAGCCATAATAAAAATTTACCATATGTAGTTTCAAGGAGTATTAGCCCCAATATTAGGACAAAATTGGTTTAAGCCACCCAGAATAAGTATTGAACATACTGCTAAAGTAAAAAGAAATGTCCAAAATAAATTTCCACTGCTAAATAAGTTGAAAGTCCAAAATATCAGTGTAGACAAAGAGAAATAAAGAGTATAGTGTGATAAACAATTGGATAAAAAAAATGGATTTAAATGATCAAATAATATAATTCTGGTAATTTGGAATGCTCAGGATAGTCTGTCAACTTACCATGAATGCTTATGATGGTCCGTGTACCTGATACTACCTGAGGGGGGGATGTGTTATGGCTATTATACAAAGGACACGTCAAGCTAGTCACAATGAAAGAGCTTGTTCGTTCATATGTTTAGTAGCCAGAGTTGAATAGTGATATTGAACAAATCATTACTCTTGCTAACAAACGATGAATTTACCAGCTAAAAAATGCAAATCCAGGCCTGAAGCTATGAGAGAATGGCAATGAATTTTTTCAGACTATGCTGGTCCATTTCATGGTTATATTTTTTTAAATAGCTGTAGATGTGTATTCAATGTGGGTAGAATACTATCGACTAAAAGATAAAAGGATAATAAGTGTGATAAAAGTTGTAAACAAACTTTTTTTAATGCACAGATATCTGGAAACCATTGTAACAGATAACAGCATGGATTTCAGTGCAGAGAAAAATAAAGACTTCTTTATTCCAAAGGGAATACAGTATATATTGACATTAGCTTATGACCTCAGTCAAACAGAATAACGGAGAAGTCAGTACAGCCAGCTGTAAACTATGTTAAATAAACAGGGGTATGGTGATATTCATGAAGCACCTGCAACAGCAATGTTTTAGCAGCACTTCACATCCAACTCGATTACAAAGAAAACATCCATGGAATTGTTAATGAAACCACATGTAGGACATTTTTCTATTTTAATTTCAAATAAAGAAAAAGAAAAGACAGCGATTTGGAAAATGTCCAATTTAAAGTAAACCAAACTGTATGGATTAGAAATTATTGGGAATAATAATTAGAATTGGGTCAACATAAATATGTGAAATAAAAATTGGAAGATGATAGTTTTAAGATACCATGTTAACCATATAAGAGAATGGCAAACTAAACTGTTAGAAGATCTACTTACTATTTTGAGTACAAAAAAGAATAGTAAGATTCATGTTTCGACTAAGGGAGGTGGATGTAGGAGAAGAAAAATCTTTGGAACAAGAAACAAGGAGAAATTCCTAGTCTAGAGTTATCAGAGAAAATGGCTTTTTCAAATTGAATTAGTTATTGAAGAAGAGAGGTTAATATCATTACTAAGAAGAGCTAGACTACTGGAGGAAATCAATAAAGATATAAGATTTTATTTATGATTAAACCTATGCTTATTTCTAGAGTGAAGGGGAGATATTGTTGTATACTGGCTAGTTTATAAATATTTTATTTAATAAAGTTGTAATACTTTTAATATGCTTTAAACATGGGTATAAGTGAAGTTAATAAAAATTTTTACAAATAAAAGTTTAGCTTAGCACTTTCAGAGTACTCCATACTCCGAAAAAGCACTAAACTAAACTTTTATTTGTGAAATTTTTTTATTAACTTCACCTATATACATTTAAAACATATAAGTATTACGATCAATTGGCAAAGTAAATTATTCATTAATAAAGTTGTATCTATATATAGGCTAGTCAATATAAACAATGTTGAGTCACTCTAGAAATAATAATATGCAGAAAAGAAAAATTAGTTTATAGCAAGAAGCAACATGCTAATTTGCATGTCAATAAAGTCTAACTATGCAAATTAGGAAATGTATTAAAATGACTCCAGAACTTCCAATGGAAAGAGAAGATGAGGAAAAAGAAAGTTAGACTCCTAAGTATAGATGAAAACTACTTCTGCAGAGTAAATCAATATTAGCAGTGGAAACAAGCTCCAGTCAAATCTAATTAGACTAACTCAAAATTGTGTGTGAGCAGTAAGATGCTTACTTAAATAGTAATTAAAGTGACAGTTGACGTACTGGAGTCTAAAGAAATGTATATATGATGTGATTTTTTTTTTTAATTTGAATTTCATAGCATTTTCTTGGTTTTTTTTATAATTTGTACTTTTGATGTATTTCTTGGATATATATTGCCTCAGGCATGTTTATTTGTCAATTTTCAGTCACTTCCGTATATAAATTTAACACTTGCAGGCTTTGGGCCAGTTGTTGATGGTGTTGCAGCGCCATCTGCCGGTGGCAGTACGGTCCCTCCATGACTATCCCTACTTGTAAAGATATATATGTATATATTACTTATCTATAGAGTTGTGAAGTATTGTGTGATTGATCTACTAATCCTTTCTAGTAATATTATTGTTGTTCAGAGTAAAATAAACGTTTTGAAATTATTATTAAACTTTGTTGTTTGTGTTTAAACTATTTATATAATTATCCAGTTGCCATATTATATTCTCTTTTATATTTATTTAAATATGTTTGAGATGGATGGGGGGAGGTCAAAAATAAACACCAAATCTTTTAACTATAGTTGATTGCTTTTTTACATTTGTTAAAAAAATTTTAAAGCAGTTTTTTTCTTGAAACAGACACCGAAAGTCTTAAAAAATATTATTTTATTAAAGTGTACTTGTTTAAAAGTAAATAACTTAAATATTGGATAAATATTAGACCAAGCTTGTAATGAGTCAGCATAAGCTGCTTAGAAGTTATAAAAACATAATTTTATTATTTTTTATGTTTTTGTAGTGTTTTTTTTTTGATACATGTTATAAATATATTTTGGAAATTTTTTTAAAAATATGTCAAGTGATTGTAAATAACACCAGGCAGTGACAAATAATTAAATTTCCAGAAAACATGAACAAAAGTATAATAATTGTGGATTATTTTAAAGATACCAAAAATGTCAAGCGTTGTTAGCCGAGAGGTCAGCACATCCGCCTTGCAAGCAAGCAGTTGGTTGCAGACGGTTGTTGCGGTTCGCCACCTGGCTGATGCTATGACATATGGGGGAAAAAAATTAATAAAATTGTTTTTCTGTGTAACCTCCCCCCCCCCTTTAAATACTCATTTATTTTACAAATCTTGAACCAAAATTTTTATATCCTATATATCATCATTATTTTCAACTATTATCCATCCAATGCAGGATGAAGGTCTCTCCAAGTTCAATCCATCTTCTCCGATCTCTAGTCTCTCTTCTCCCCATCACCACACATTCCTTTACTTCATCCATCCATCTCACATGTGGTCTCCTTCTGGGTCATTTACAATCACTTTGAATCCAGTTTAAGATTTCAACTGTCCATCTATTATCATCTCTTCTAACAATATATCGAACCCAACTCCAGTTTAGTATCTTAATTCTTTCAATGATACTAGTAACATCTATTTGTTTTCTTATCTATGTATTTTGTTTTCAATCTTTTCTTGTTACACCTAACATGCATTTCTCCACACTTCCTTGAGTGGTCTGAAATCTCTTTATTGCTCTTCTGTTAAGTGTTCAAGTCTCAGATCCACAAGTAAAAGTGGTAAAACACATTTATTAAAAACCTTTCTTCTCAAATACTTAGGCATATTTCCTTTTAATATTAAGTTATTTCTACCAAAAGCATTCCAACCAAGTTTAATTCTTTGATTAATTTCATCCATTATGTTTCCATCTGTAGTAATAATCTGACCAAGATTTAGGCTTTTTAAAGTTTACTTTTAGTTCTATTTTTTTACTTTCATCGGCTCTTTCAATATTTCCTGAAGCTCTAAAGCATTATTTGCAAAAACAACTACATCATCAGCAAAATCTAGATGACTTAGTCAAGCGATTGGTGGCCTAGTGGTTAGCATAGCTGCCTTCCAAGCAGCTAGCCCGGGTTCGCTTCCCGGTCAACGCATTTGATATATGAAAAAAAAAAAAAAATCTAGATGACTTAAATGATCATTTACTTTTATTCCTTTATCTTCTCAATTTAATCCACAAAATATTTCTTGCAACACTACTGTAAAAAGTTTTGGAAAATTGGAGTCACTTTGTCATACACCAGTCTCAATATTAATCTCCTAGTATCATTATGTAATATAATTGTTACTCTTGCATTTTTATAAATATTCTTCAGAATATGACAATATCCTGGGTCTATACCTTCTTGATCTAATGCTTTAATCACTAAAGAAATGCTTATACAATCAAATGCCTTATCATAATATACGATCCAAAGCATAATGGTAAGTCATATTCATTGGACCTTTCTATAAATCAAGCTTGTTCTTTAGGTTGATTGAAATCCAAAGTTAGCAGAGGATAAGTTGTAATTATCTTGGCAAAAATTTTGTGTAAAACTGATAAAAGACTGATAGGTCTGTAATTTCTAATATCATCTTTATCACCTTTTAAAAATATTAATACTGCATTTTTAGTCATCTGATATATCTTGATCATTTGTTATATAACTTTGCCATTTTTTTATTTCTTGTCCTGTTTTTTTTTTTTAGATATTTATTATAATTCCATCATTACTTGAAGCTTTTACCTTCTTCATAAATTTAATTGTATGTCTCACTTCATCATTTTAAATCTTGGGCAATTCAGAAGATATAATAGTTGTAGGATGTATTTTTCTTGTTCTTTATTACTATATAATTATTGATAGAACTCTCCTACACATTTCATAATGTCATTTCTCTTTTTAATAATAGTTCTATCTTTTTTTCTTATTGCAGAAGTAAGTTTTCTATCAATGCCAGAATGTTATTTTACGCTCTTGAGAATAATAGTTTCATCTTTATTTCTTATTGCAGAAATAAGTTTTCTACCATTACCATTATATTATTTTACACTCTTGAGATTTTTGTTATCTTCTATAGCTTTTCTTGCTAGTTCACAATTATACTTCCTTATATCATTATCAACTATATTTCACATTTTTACAAAATTCCAAGTTATTCAATATTTAATGCATCGCTTTTATATCCCTTCTTTTCTTCATAAATTTTCTAGTCTTAGTAGAACTTTTACTGGTCAGTTGCTGCTTTTTTTTTCTATTAGCTATCTTTGTCGCAGTTTTTAAAAGTGCATCATTTATTTTCCTAATGATTTCATTTAAATCTGAATCGTGCTCAAAATCTGTCAATATTTGAAAATGATTTGCGAGTTCTAATTTAAATTCATTAGAATGTCTCTGAAGATTATGAATATCAACTGTGAATATTGTTTTTCTTAATTGTTTTCTCTCTCTAGTTTTGCAATAACATGTATTGGATATCTCACTAATTGATGATCACTTCTTGTGTTAAATTTATTAAAAACATTGCAATATTGAATTATATATTTTCTTTTAGTCTAAATATAATCCAATTCTACTGTACCTTCATTTGGATGCTTCCATGTCCATTTCTGTTTAACATTTAAAAAAAAAAAAAGAATTCATAGTATAAAGTTTTTCTTTTTCTGCTAACTCCACAAATCTATATCCTTTTTCATTTCTATCACCACAAGCAAATTTACTTACAGCCTTTTCATCTTTCTTTCTTTCTTTTTTTTTTTTACCAATTCTAGCATTAAAGTCTCCCATAACAATTTTAAAATGTGGATGGGTCTGATCAAAAGTCTTTTGTACATTCATATAAAAATTCTCTACTTCTTCATCATTATGAGAACTTGTTGTAACATAAACTGAATTATCTGCATTTGATATCTGTTATTAAAGTAAATAACTAATTTTGACACTATGCTATACACCATCAATCTTTCCAATGTTGTTCTTTGATTTTTTATTTATAACTAATTCTACTCTACTTCTACTTGCAATGTTTGTGTCTTTGTAGTACAGTGCATGCCCACTTTCTAATTCAATTATCTCTTCAACTTCTAACTTAACAAAGTCCAATAATGTTCCATTTAATATGAGACAATTCTTGCAATCTCCCTTCACTTGAAAGTGACCTGCAGTTGTAAGTATCTAAATAAGGGTCATCATTAAATGGCAGCCTGGATCCGTAATTAGGGGATTCTTAGCACCCTCCCCTTTGACCACCACAGGATGTTTTGGCTAGTCTCTTGAGAATAAGGGCCATGATTTATTTTTGTCTGTCATTATTGTAAATAGCTATTTAAAAAAAATATCATTCACACACACATTTATTCTGCCTTCAAAAAAACTCAATTGATTTTAGTTAAGACTATTAGGCAACTGAGAAGAAAGACAATGGTGTTTCTTGATCTTAAACTCAGAGGTAAACCATGCTGGCCAATTCATGTTGGTGAATGAATAATCACATAGTAATAGCAGTTCCAACTACACTGTTTAGTGTAGATTATGAATTTGCTCTGTTCTTTCTTTAAGGCTTCCAATAGGAATCAAAGGGTATTTTTTCAGTTAATCATAAACTCCTTTCTGTAGCCACTATAATAATAATAATGATGATGATTATGATGATAATGTTGCTGCTGCTGCTGTTGTTGTTGTAAATAATGTCTCATAAACATTTTAATTATGTTCTATAGATGCATAAAATATTTAAAATATAATTACATAATATTAGTAATTTCCTAAATATTTACAAAGTCGTATATATTTATAATTTGTATATTCAAAAATCAATAATAATAATTACAGATTTGCTTACATAAATATTATATTTTCTAAAAAAAAAAAAGTGTTTTATTTCTCCAATTAATTTTGCTTCAATATATATAATACTTATATAGTTTCTTATTTTTTTTATCTTCTTATTCTAATCTTATAAATAATTTATAAAATATCATATACAATTCTTTTTTTTTTTTTGGTAAAAAAAAAAAAAAAATCTTTCTAATTAACTTTTTAAAAAACAAAACAAAAAAAACAACCTTTATTTGCACAAAAAGTTAAATATACATTGTAACATATAGTTCTTGTTTACAATCAGGGGTGATTAGTCTGTACTATTAGTATGAATCATGAAGAATTAAACATATTAAATAAGCAGTGGACTAATAATGAGATTGAATACCAGAGCATTGTATAAAATAAATTGTGAAATCATGTTTGTTTAACCAATAGCAATATTAAATTGAATATGTGATGAGCAATGATATTAACAAGTGAGTAACTTTCAACATCATGATAAAAACTCATTTAATCCATAGTATGACATCATATTTGAAAACTAAACATTCATTGTGCAAATACCTTATCTTTGTAAACCGAAAACCATTAGTCATAATTGTGGGGTGAGTGTGGATTACATCAAGACAATTAAAGACTGAGTTGTTATTAAATTAGATGATGAGTATAGGATTAAAAGTAAAATTTTATGTTATGTTATTTATTTTAATTATTAAATTTAAATTTTGTTCTCAAATAAAATATTTAATTAATTTTTATTTATCAAGTGTCTAACATTGTAGTGAAGTCTGACATAACAAATTAATTGATTCCAGAAAATGTTTCGTTTGTTATAATAATCTATTTCAGGCCAACTGCCTAGAAGATCAAATTTATTATCCAAACACTCATTAAGCCATTAAATATAATACATATAAGATAAATCTATATGTCAAAATATGTATAAAATTAGTATAGTTTAATTTTAATGAAAACTATAATAAAAGTTTTAAAAGCATAAACTAATCATAATAAATTTATTGAATATTGATCTAACCCTTTCAATTGCGGAAGTTCCATGCTTTTTATTTGAAATTTATTTTTTCTTGAAGTTAAATTCTAACTTATTTTCTGCCTGTAGTGAAAATTGAAACTATTTTCTGAAAGTAAAAACAGGCGTATACTAATAAAAAATAATTTTATTTTTACTGAAAAATTTTTTTTATAGTGGTATTTAGCTTACTTTGTTTGATATTTAGAAATACTCCACAATATCTTGGATGTTCATGTTTTGTGTCAATCAGTGATGTTTTTAATAATATTTTTATTAAAAAACAATTTTGCAACTTTTTTGTTTGGTGAAAAACAATTGATGTTATGTTCTAATTTTATTTATTGCCTCATAGAGATGATAATAGATGGACAACTGAAATCTTAAACAGGATTCCAAGAGATTGTAAAAGACCCAGAAAGAGACCACATGTGAGATGGATGGATGAAATAAGAAAGTGTGTGGGGCTGATGTGGAGAAGAGAAGCTAAAGATTGGAGGAGTTAGATTGAACTTGGAGAGACTTTCATCCTGCAGTGGATTGATAATGGTTGATGATGATGATGAGTAAAAGTTAAAGTGATTTTTTAAAAATATGGTAATAAAAAAAATCACTGCTTTCTTGCTTGGATTTTTTTTTTCAAGCAGCAATGAGTTTACTAACTCATTTTTTCAGAAAGACTCTGAAGTATCGTGCAAATGAATTTCCATTATCAATGGATGACATTGGTATAGTTTTTTTTTTTTTTTTAAAAAAGGCAGTTTTAGAATATTTTTATTTGGAATTTTTTTCCCTTAACACTACATTCTAATCTTATTTTCTGTCTTAATTTTCATTAAGATTTTCTAAGAATAAAAAAATTATTTATGATGATAAAGAAATTATTTTTGCTTTCTTGCTTAGATTTTTTTTTTATATCTGTAATTAGCTTTCCAACTCAATCTTTTTAGAAAGCCCTAAAATATCTTGCCTATATATGTATGACCAATGTCAACTGATGGAAATTATCATAGCACATTTGTTCATTGATAACTTTATAGCTATTTCATTTTGATTTTTTTTCATGACAATATCAATTACTTTATAACTCAGATTTTCAAGTATATTGTCAAAATTATACATATGCAGCAGAATAACTAAAAGATAATATTAAGTATAGTAAATTTAATAATATTAAATAATATTAAGTATAGTAAGAAGTATGGAGAGATGCATGTTGGGAATAACAAGAGATTGAAAATGCAATACATGGGTAAGAGAACAAACAGGTGTTACTGACATCATTGAAAAAATTAAAAGACAAGTGAAGTTGGGCTGGGCATATTGCTACAAGTGATGATAATAAATGGACATTTGAAATCTTAAACTAGATTCCAAGAGATTGTAAAAGACCCAGAAAGAGACCACGTGTGAGATGGATGGATGAAATAGGAAAGTGTGCAGGGATGTTGTGGAAAAGAGAAGCTAAAGATCAGAGAAAAAGTATTGAACTCTGAGAGATCTTCATTCTGTAGTGGATTGATAGTGGTTGATGATGATGATAGTAAATTTGTATTATTAAAGACTTAAATAAACAGATGAACAAATTAAATTGGTAATTTAAAGTTTACTTTAAAGGAAAAAATAATCTGTCATTCTAGTATTCATTATACATTGCTGCAAATAATCTTACTTTAATGAGAAAAAATGATACATTAAACTATACTTTCACTTTATAGCCTTTATTATATCAGATTGCACTCCATTTCTATTTGAACATTGATTTTTCCTTTCAAATGTTTATATATATCCGTTAACATTTTTATTTTAAAATTTAAATGTTTATATTCATCCACATGTAAATATTTATTTGAATTTATATTTTTCAAATATTGTTACTCTGTACCCCAACCTCTTTGGTTTTGCTGAAGAATTTTCTAGTCACTTCAAATCAATATTTATTGAAAACATTTTTGTAAGCAGACTATAATTTTTTGAAGATAATTATCCTTGACTCCTTTGTAATAAAAATAACCAAAGCTTTTTTTTTTTTTATAACAAAAAGATTTATTTCAGAGCTCACTCATTTTGATTGTCAATGTATTTTAGTTTAATATATAATTAATAATTAACAAATATTAAAATAATCAATCATCTGAAATTAGAATTATTAAAGTTAAAAACATTTAGCTTACTTTTTTTTTGTCTTTTCCATTTGACATTTAACAGAGAATAATCCAAAAGCTCATGGCCTATCCGGAGAATGTTCATCCGGGACTCCATGGAATTCCAAGATTTGTACTTGTCCACCTGAGACATTTCACAGCCCCCATTGTACTGCGGATGATAAATGTTCTGGCAGGAGAGTTTCAAAACATTCCAGACCTGTACCCTGTGGCCCTTGTTCCTTTCCTAAAAAAGCCCATCAATCCCTCTACCCTATCCAACATAAGGCCCATTTCCATGATTCCCCTCCTAATTAAGATCATTGAGGCCATAGTCAAGGACAAAATCCAAGATCAACTCTATACACACATCACACCATATCAATTTGCACGTAAGGGCTCTTCCACCATGGATGCAGCACAGCGTTTTCTTCTTCTGGTAGAACACATCAGACTGCACAAAAAATCCAAGCCTATAGTTATTCAACTTGACTTTGCCTCGGCTTTTGACTCTGTTATACCCACTGTCCTACTCCAGACTCTCCTTGATTATCAAGTCCCTGGCATCTATACCAGAATTATTGGTAATCTGCTTTTGAACAGATCTATCTTTACGTCACTGGATGGAAGACTGTCCAATGGTTTCAGACCTCATCTTTCCATTCCCCAGGGATCGCCACTCTCTGCTTCATCACCTACATAAATCCTATGCTTAGAGAGATTGAGCGCAGACTCCCTGGAATTTTCGTGCCAGCCCTGAAACATCATGTACAACACATAACCTATGTTGATGATGTCACCATCTTCCTCCCCGATAAAACTCACCTTCCAACACTCACACAAATCATTGATAAATATTCAAAGAAACTAAATCTGAACATCAACTACAGTAAGTCCTCCATGTGGAAAATCAGTACTGGCTCAGTGATTCCGTCAGTCTTTACAGCTGAGCCGCAACTCTTCCTCGGTTTTCCTATGGCCAAGTCCAGACTTGCTATGGCAAAAGATATCCAACACTCCATCTTGGAAAAAACTAGCAAAGTGGTTCAATCTTTATCCCGAATCTCTCTTTCCCTGCCGGGCAAAATAGCCCTTCTCAACATGCTGGTGTTTCCGAGATTGAATTATTATCTTCCCATAATTAAACCCACTAAAGCATTTCAGTCATCAATGAACTCACTGTGTTCAAAGCTCATGTGGAGTGGAAAGATTGTTGCCATCAGCATCTGTAAGATGCAAATGCCCAGAGAGTTAAATGGACTTGGATTGCACTCTGTTTCAACAATCTATTTACAGAAGGCAATTGCAGTTCTACGTGCAATTCACTTAAAACAGCCAGAACTAAACCTAGCCACTCCAGTGGAACCTACAGACACACCGCCACCTCTTGCTAGCAGATGGGCCACAATTATTTGGTTACATGTCACCAAGCTGATAAATCTATCTAAAACCTCTTTTGAAAGTAAAATAACCTACTGGCAGGCCTATAACCTCAGATTTCAAAACCAGACTGCCCTCCTGACCACATTGAACATAGACAATAAACCATTGCTTAAAAAATTTAAGAACTGGTTTGTTGAACCAAAATACATAGATTTTATCTTAAAGCTCAACATCTCATCCTTACCCACTAACCATTTCTCAGTATGGAAAAGAGGATTCACCAAAATCAATGCCAGCTATGTAATACTGCCGATGAAACCATCCAACATTTACTTTATAATTGTCCGTTTCTTTTCCAAATCAGAAACTTCATCACAGAGAAAGTTACATCTGACATCGGAGAAGCCTTAAATATCCAGAATGCCATCAAGACTGGAATTTTTTCTCTTATCAGATTCTCTGTCTTCCTTACCTTTGCAGTCTGGTTGACCAGATGTGAATGTGTTTTCCGTCATTCAGGATCTTCAGTCACAGAGACCTTTATAGGTCTTGTCAAGAGCATAAGTGCCAGGGACCGGCTGCTTGCACCAGAATGGTTATACAAAGAGACTTGGTCCAGGATTGATCTACCAAGCGTTTGACCTTATGAACTTTTGCAATCAGTCATGCAGTATACCATGTATGAAAACAGTATCATGAAACCATGTAAACTTTGTTAATAAAATTTTTTGTTTTAAAAAAAAAAAAAAAATATCTATTCATTGCAAGAGAACATTGCAGAATATTTATTATTGATTTATTTTTGTGTGGATACATTTTTTAAAAAACAGATGGAATAAAAAATAATAGTAAAACATAAAACACCCTTAAATAGTTAATTGCAAAGCAAAAGGCTTTTTTCAATTTCTTCACTGAAGTCATGAAAAAGAAATAAGCTGCTTAGTGGTGAGACTTATGCATTTTTTTGTTTTGTTTTTTATTCACTAATTGACATTAGTTAAATTGGCTACGATTTAATATCAGTAAAAAGAAAGGTCTAAATTTACTTAGAAATTCTCAACCCATTAGGGAAAAAAGTTTCACTTGCATTCAAACTTTAGATCAATACCATGAAAAGCATTTGCACCAATCACTACACCCTAAAACATATTATAATAAAAAAAAGGTATAGATGCTTAAAGTTTTAATTTATGTAGTTGTATGTGTGTATATATTGAACCGGATTGATTTCCGATTCAATGGTTTTATTACTAAAATTAAAAAGGGAAAAACAACTTCATTTTTATTAAATGTCTAATGCTAAATTTTTTTATTATTATTTAAAACACATACGCATTTATATTTAAAATAGATCGTTTTAATGTTTATAGAATTGATTTTAAAATACTGTAGTTTACTTCCGTTTTTTTTAAATCAATTTGATTAAAAACGGGCAAGCTTGCTAATTATATATTCCTGTTGCTTTTATTTTAATCATGTTTAAAGTTAATTCTAAAAAGCGGAGATTTAATTGTGTTGTCTTTTTTGTTTTGTTTCAATAATCCCTGGTTGGAATTCTTAAATTAGATTGAGCGGGAAATTAATATTTGCCCTGCCTGAGATATAGAATTAGAAACAACAAAGAAGGTTTTTCGCGGGAAATGTATCGAGGTAACTATAGCCCGCCAAAAAAGGAGGTGGTGGCTATTATTCTAGATGAACAAGGTTTTTAAGAGATCTTGGTTCAGCTTCTGATTTCTGAAAGGCATTCTGATGAATCTGTGGAACTTCATATTAATCGCAGTTTGAACATTTAAGAGATTTTTGAAATTTGCCTTCATGGTGTCAACAAATGCTGCTGTACGTATTGGAGACCATAAGATGCATTGCTAATTCAAATAAGGACGAGCCTCAGGCTCTAGGCTGTTCTTTCAGGATGCCATAAAACTCTAACCTAAGCCGGATCCCAATTTGCCTCGACACTTGCCTTTGTCATAAAGAGAAGTTGCCTGAAAGATGAACTATTATTAAAAGTGCACACTCAACAGAAAATTACTAGAACTCTTCCTTATCGTAAGATAAACTTTTTCTTATTCTAGCCAGGGTAAATAAATTGCGTTTAATTAAATCTCCGCTCAATCTAATGATAAGTATGTTTTAAAGATGTATTAATTATTTTTAATTATTTATTATCTGTATGTACTTTTTCTAGTATTTAAAGCATGTCTTGGAATCTTAGTTTTAAGATTCCAAGTTTGTTTTCAATTTTCATTTATCAGGGGGTGCATTGAGAGATTATATTTTATATGTTTAATATATGCCTAATGATTTCATTAACTATTGCAAAATGCTTTGGCAGTTTTCGTAGTTTTTATTTATTCACTGGCCCTTAGTTGTTGTTGTAAAATAATGAATTTTTAAACATGTTTGGTTTGCGCTTTTTGCAAACAACAAAATCTTTTTGCTGGCTATTTATCAAATTATTTTTTCGAGTTTTCTGAAAGTAGTCATTTCTTTCTGGATTATGTAAGATCGTAATCAAATATCTGTTTGCTGTCTTGTATGTGAAATCAACCACATTTGCTTTAAAAGTAGTATTATGTGCAGCAGTCCTGCGGCGTTATAATGTCAGTAGTTAGAATGCTACTGATCTATCGTTCGCATTGGTTTCGTTGATTTCCTACAAGACCATAATTGTTTTAATATATCTGAATCAGGAAGCTAGAGTTGTGGTTTTTTTTTTTTGTAGTTTTATAAATTGCCAGCAGGAAGCTATTATCCTACCCATTTCTTATATTTTTAGGTGAGAGAATTTTGCTGCCAAAGTGTTTAATGTTTTCATGTTTGCCGTACTCATGTGCACTCTCTGGTAAATATGCTTATGTTAATATAAGTCACTTTTGTATTTGTGGCTAGATGTCTTTACTCTATTGTCCAACTTTTAATAAAATTAATAAATTGTTTAAATTTATTTGGCTGACGTTTGTCTTTGTACTTTTGTTTCTCAACTGTCTAAACAATATTTAGGATATCTTGTTTCTTCCTGAGTTTAGTCTGGCGCATTCAGGTTCGCATATCCTGTCCACCCTTAAGATAAATGCCTAGTGATGTGATGATGTGATGTGATGTATTATGGCTTCTCCTTAAACGAAGTCAAGAATATCTCAGCAATTATGCCCAGATAAACCTGTTAGCCACTTTCTTTTACATTCCCCACTCTAAATTTACCCATAATCTGCTTCGAGTTTTGTTTAGGTGGTTGAGAAAGATTTCAGTTGTAAGAGGCAAGATATAGTAGGCGGGGATCAGTTTTTGTTAGTTATGGCATGTATGGTTAGAGCAGTTTGGTAGAATGGGGTTTTGTCTTTTTCATATGACATAAACAATAAATAGCGTATTTTCTAAAAAGTCTGTCGGAGTTAATTTTTTTTGAAGAGTTAAATATATATAGTTCAACTTTTTCATATGACAAATAATTAATAAATAGAAGTAGCGTCGTATTCATTTTTAGATTAAAAAAAAAATAAGATAAGCCTTTTCATATGAAATAATTAATAAACAGTAAACAGCGTTTGCTTTATAGCTAAATTTTTATTTTAAAATAGCAAAATAAATATTGGGAAGTCTTTTTCTTGTGACATAAATAAATAGTTAAATAGTGATTTAGTCTTGTGTAAAAATGGAAGGTAAAGAAGAAGGTGACAGGGCGGCAGGTTGGAAAGAGAGCCCTGTTTCATTTAAATACCCCCAGATAGAAGAAAAAGAAGAGAGCGAGACACAGATGATGATAAAGTTGATAATAGAAATGAAACAAAGTCAGCAAGCCGAGATGAAAGAAATACGACAAGAGTTGCTGGAAATGAAACAAAGTATAACAAAACAAAATATAGAAATAAAACAGTGTCAACAAACAATACTGGAGGAGCTGAGAGCAGGAATGAAAGAAATGAGAAGGGAAATGACAGGAAGAGTAGAAGAAACTCAACAAAAAGAAGTGGAGATGGAAAAAAATTTGAAAAATGAGATGAGTAAAGAGAGTCAGGAAGTAGAAAAAGTGGTTGTAAAAGATATAGAAATTGAAGTAGCACAGGATAGTACTAGAACAGAGAGGGTGGAAATAAAGTTTGAAATAAGTAGAGAGTGGAGAGAGAGAGAGATAGTGTGGTGGAGAAAGAAAATCTTGGAGACAGTTATAAGTTACCTCAAGAGGTTAAAAATGAGTTGAGTAAAATAACTGTTAGTTGTGAACAGGGATTTAAAACTAAGGAAAAGTTTTCGGAATATGATTTTAAAACAGAAATAAAAGCCATTTATAAAGCAATCTTCTTATTCAAGGCACGTAAAAAGTCTGTAGGAAATGAAGTGTTGCCATTTACTAGTGTTGATATGATTAAAAATAAAGTAGGAAAAGATGTTGAATTGGGAAGTTTCGTTAAGAAAAAGATTCAGGTATATATGCTAGAAAGCAAAACAGAACGGGAAAGAGACAAAATCATAACTTCTAGGCAAGTAAAATATAAGAGAGGGACAGGAACTTATTTCAGAAAGTTAATAAAAAGAGTAAAAGAACCGCCGGACAAAAGTTAAAGGTTCAGGTTTTAGCAATCGGACGGATTGTTTTAAAACAAACAAAAAAAATTGTTAATGATTTATGAGAATGGATAAATGTAAGAAATGAAATATTGTTTTGGTTTTTCATGAGTGCGAGGCAAACATTCAGCCGAATTTCTAGGGGTAGTTTTTAAAATGTTTATAGTTTTAAAAAAAAGAAAAAAGGTACAGGAATGTTTTTTTTTTTCTTGTTGATCACGTATTGAAGCAGTTGAACCGGATTGATTTCCGATTCAATGGTTTTATTACTATTTTCATTAAATGTCTAATGCTAAATTTTTTTATTATTATTTAAAACACATACGCATTTATATTTAAAATAGATCGTTTTAATGTTTATAGAATTGATTTTAAAATACTGTAGTTTACTTCCACCATTTTTTTAAATCAATTTGATTAAAAATGGGCAAGCTTGCTAATTATATATTCCTGTTGCTTTTATTTTAATCATTTTTAAAGTTAATTCTAAAAAGCGGAGATTTAATTGTGTTGTCTTTTTTTTTTGTTTCAATAATCCCTGGTTGGAATTTTTAAATTAGATTGAGCGGGAAATTAATATTTGCCCTGCCTGAGATATAGAATTAGAAACAACAAGGAAGGTTTTTCGCGGGAAATGTAGCAAGGTAACTATAGCCCGCCAAAAAAGGAGGTGGTGGCTATTATTCTAGACAAACAAGGTTTTTAAGAGCGCTTGGTTCAGCTTCTGATTTCTGAAAGGCATTCTGATGAATCTGTGGAACTTCATATTAATCGCAGTTTGAACATTTAAGAGATTTTTAAATTTGCCTTCATGATGTCAACAAACGCTGCTGTACATATTGGAGACCGTAAGATGCATTGTTAATTCAAATAAGGATGAGCCTCGGGCTCTAGGCTGTTCTTTCAGGATGCCATAAAACTCTAACCTAAGCCGGATCCCAATTTGCCTCGACACTTGCCTTTGTCATAAAGAAAAGTCGCCTGAAAGATGAACTATTATTAAAAGTGCACACTCGTCAGAAAATTACTAGAACTCTGCCTTATCGTAAGATAAACTTTTTCTTATTCTAGCCAGGGTAAATAAATTGCGTTTAATTAAATCGCTCAATCTAATGATAAGTTTGTTTTAAAGATGTATTAATTATTTTTAATTATTTATTGTCTGTATGTACTTTTTCTAGTATATAAAGTGTGTCTTGGAATCTTAGTTTTAAGATTCCAAGTTTGTTTTCAATTTTCATTTATCATGGGGTGCATTGAGAGATTATATTTTATATGTTTAATATATGCCTAATAATTTCATTAACTATTGCAAAATGCTTTGGCAGTTTTCGTAGTTTTTATTTATTCACTGGCCCTTAGTTGTTGTTGTAAAATAATGAATTTTTAAACACGTTTGGTTTGCGCTTTTTGCAAACAACAAAATCTTTTTGCTGGCTATTTATCAAATTATTTCTTCGAGTTTTCTGAAAGTAGTCATTTCTTTCTGGATTACGTAAGATTGTAATCAAATATCTGTTTGCTGTCTTGTATGTGAAATCAACCATGTTTGCTTTAAGAGTAGTATTACGTGCAGCAGTCCTGCGGTGTTATAACGTCAGTAGTTAGAATGCTACTGATCTATCGTCCGCGCTGGTTTCGTTGATTTCCTACAAGACCATAATTGTTTTAATATATCTGAATCAGGAAGCTAGAGTTGTGGTTTTTTTTTTTTTTTTGTAGTTTTATAAATTGCCAGCAGGAAGCTATTATCCTACCCATTTCTTATATTTTTAGGTGAGAGAATTTTGCTGCCAAAGTGTTTAATGTTTTTGTGTTTGCCGTACTCATGTGCACTCTCTGGTAAATATGCTTATGTTAATATAAGTCACTTTTGTATTTGTGGCTAGATGTCTTTACTCTATTGTCCAACTTTTAATAAAATTAATAAATTGTTTAAATTTATTTGGCTGTTTGTCTTTGTACTTTTATTTCTCAACTGAATATTTAAGATATCTTGTTTCTCCCTGAGTTTAGTCCCGTGCATTCAGGTTTGCATATCCTGTCCACCCTTAAAATAAATGCCTAGTTCCGATTTTCGGACTAGTGGCGCCCTCATGGTCAGTATATGCGAATCTAAGATCTTTTGCCCATTACAATATGTATAATTTGACACAATATTACAAATTTTGACATTTTGATTAGTTTAAAACATGTAAATATACAATGTAAAAAATGTATAGATGCATAACGTTTTGTTTATATAGTTGTATGTGTGTCTATATATATATAATTCTAAATAATATTAGAAATTTTGTCATTTTGATTAGTTTAAAGTATATAAGAATTATTTCATTTTTTTAATATTATTTGTTCTTAACTTTTATCTGTATAATTCATATGTTAATCATAAAAAGAAATACTTTATGCATTTTAATGACATTAAAATGGATTAATCTATTTTAAAAAATATACAATGGAAAAAATTACTTATTTAGTTTTAATAATTATTTTATTTTCAGATTTATTTTTTATATAACACCACAAGAAAAGAAAAATGAGTTAGGATCTTATTTATTAACTGCAGTTTTAAAAGAATGTCCCAGGATATAGTAATGGCTTCTTCATCCTCACTGCGCTTCTGTAGCCATTCCTTTCCTTCCTCATTCTCCTTCTCCTCCTTCTAGCTGTCCTTGCTGCTCCTTTCCCGCCCTATTTTCACAAACATGGCGGAACACGCGGAGCTTGTCGCGGAGATCCCTATGGTAGAGAAATTGACGGCGCAGGAGCGGCTTAAGCTGGCCAAGAAGCGGCGTGTGCACCAATTAAAACGCTACATGCAGTATGAGAAGGAGATTTCTGCTCGCCGCAAGAAAAATGGACACGAACCACAACGCTCTGACTTAGTAGTTCACTTTGTACCAAGTGTCATGCTCCTTGAGGCAGCGTCCAGGAATGATCTGGATGAAGGTAAGAATTTAATTCTAGAATTTATTTATTTTCTAATAAGATGTTGGTTTATAAATACTATTATAATTATTATTATTTTATTCATAACATTGAGTTGATTGTATTTTTATTTTATCATTCATTTTATTCATTTCTTTATAATTTGAAAAGTACTGGTTTAGTGATGAAAAAAAAATTGTTTAAATTAGAAATAAAAGAAATGTAGCAACTTATGACTATAGATATATGAAAGATCAATGACAGACTGCAACTAGTGTCTAGAAATTTATATTATAAGCGTAGATGTAAATGAGCCAGCAAAAAAAAAAAAAAAAGGCAATGGAATAATATATCATGTAAGTGGAAAAAGAAATGTCAGTATTTGAGAATGAATTATAAATAAAATACCTTACAGTTATTAATGTATAGTATGATTTATTATAACTTCTTTCCTACTTAACCTAAGGATTATCAAATATTATGGGTCAGATTTTAGATTGTTCATTAGGTTTAGAAATTCCATGTTTTAATGTCAAATTGTATATTTGTAATGATTGCAGATATGTTCATAATTTGTTGAATTTTGAAAAAAAAGATCATTCCAGTATTTAAGTAGTATATATACACAATATAAAATGATCACCTTTAAATGTTTTTATATTGTAATGAAAAGTTATATACTTATAAATATGATATATTAAAAAAATATTGAGTTTTTTTTCAAGAACTTATAAATATAGGATACGATAGAAAATTTTACTTATATTGTAACATCATTATAACTGCAGAAAAAGAATTTGCTACTAACTGAAAGGAGAAAACCTTATGATTTCTGTTTGCGATCTTAATTACTAAGCAGGGAAAATTCCTAATGTTTCCTTTATATGTTCTTATCAATGTAGTTGTTGTTATATAATTATTCATAGAGTAAATGAACTTGGATGAGCATGCTTACTAACATGTATCACCCTGTCTAGTATATTTATTGGCCTTTTATCTTTGAGTTTAATATCAAGAAACAACTTAGTCTTTTTTCTCGGTTGCCTGATTGTTTTTAACTGAAATATCAGTTGAGTGTTCTTGAAAATAGAATGAAGATGTATGAGAATGGACTATTTTCCTTTTTTAAAAAAAATAGATATTTACAGCCATGATAAACAAAATTAAATTATGGCCCTTATCCCGAGGAAATTGTAAAATTGCCATTCAAGGCAGCAATAGGTAGATGAAAGTAAAAGGTGCTAAGAATCCTGTGATTGTGGACCTAGGCTGCTATTTTATGATAACTTTTACAGATTATCTTTCACATGAAGGAAGACTGCATGAATTGGCAAAAAACTACCTAATATTAAATGAGATATTGTTAGATTTGAAGAATTTAGAAGAAATGGTGACGAGACAATTGATTTATAAAGTAAGCACTTAATTACAAAGGCACAAATGGAGTAGGATTTATTATAAGATAAAAAGTGGAAGAATAACATTGTGGAGATTGAAGTTGTATCAAATAGTAACAAGATTACTTATTCAATTTAATGGAAGATATCAAATGCAGATAATCAGATTTATGCCCCAACAAGTTGTCATTGTGATGAAAAAGTAGAGATATATAAAATGCTCTTAATCAGATCAAACAACATTTTAAAATTGTCATGAGAATCTTTAATGCTAAAACTGATAAACGAGTGAAAAATGAAAGAATGAATATATTGTGGGTAAATTTGGTTGTAGTGATAGAAATAACAATACATATGTGAAATTTGCAAAAAAAAATTGTATATTAAGAATTCTTTATTTGAGATAAATGCTAAATGGAAATGAACATGGACACATCCAAATGATGGTATAACAGAACTGGATTATATTCTGTATAACAGAAAATATGTTCTTAATAGATCAACACAGGAAGTGAGCATTGATTAGTAAGATGTAAGATATATAATATTTCTAACCTTCAGAAACATTCAAATAAATTTAAATTAAAATCTTACAATTCATTTAAAAGATAAGCAGTTTTTGAAGTTTTCAGATTTAAATGAAATCAGTAAGAAAATAACCGTTATACTATTAAGAATTGCAACAAAGATACCTGCCACATAAAAAAGAACAATTTATCAGCATTTTTTCTGCTGACACAATGTAATGGATGAAAATCCCAAATACAAGGGTAATACTGACATTAACCAGTTGCATAAGCATTGGTAATTTATTATGGCATAAATTACACGAGTCAAAGAATAAACTTATAACTAGAGCTGATTTACTCTACAAATATAAAATATTAATTAGTAGTTTATCTTAAGTAATTTAACTAGTGTTTGCTGGTTGTTTTACATTAAATATATAAGCATATGAAGTTAGAGATTTTTTTTGCATTCTCTCATCACTGTATTAAACTGTACATTATGCTGCATTATTCTTTGCATGTACTGCTCTTTACATTACTGCACATATACTGTATTTACGGTAATGCACTGCTACTGACACATACATGCAGCTAATTTTATTTAATGTGCATGATCAGTCCAAATTCGCACACTTTTATAAATTAGCATTCTTTTATTAATCTACGTATTTGCATAATCTTTTTTTTTTTTTTACCTCCTGTCAGACCAACATACATATATATGCATAAAGATTTTATTAACAATTTTACAAATGTATGTACAAATTTAGTTGGACATGGCATACCTCCTCCTCACTCTACAAAATAATGCATAGTTTAAATGCATATATAGTCTTCTAATTTATCTGGCTTTCTCCACTCTAGCTCGTCTAGGAGGAGATACTGACCATTCTTCCTCAATCTGTTGGTCACTGCCATAATTTTTCAGGTATATTGATAGGATTTAGTCTTAAAGAATCTTCATCTAATTCGGTTCTGGGAATCTCCTTGAGAGTCATCATCATCATTATTTTAACTTTACAATCAGATACAATTGATGCAGAACAACTCACCTTTTCATTTATTTTATTAAGTGAAACACTAAAACAGCTTCTAATATGATCAATATGCCTTTATCTATAGTAAAAAAAAAGTTAATATTATTGATATATGTCCAAGAGATTGTAAAAGACCCAGAAAGAGACCACATGTGAAATGGATGAAATAAGAAAGTGTGCAGAGATGATGTGAAGAAGAGATGCTAGAGATCGGAGAAGATGGATTGAACTTGGAGAGACCGTTCATCCTGCAGTGGATTGATAATGGTTGATGATGGATGCTAGAATTAAAAAAAAAAGTAATAATAATAGGGTAGAAATAAAAACTTCTGTTTATAGGAAAATATTAAATAATTGGTTTTCAGATATTGATAACAATTGTAAAATAAATGTTATTAAATAATATGTTCAAATGAAGATTTATGAAAAAGTGAAATTAATATGATAAAAATATGCATGTTTTATAAATGATTGTCCTAGAGATATTATTAATGGTTTGTTTTGTAATAAAAATATTGAAAAAATGAATAATAGAATAAGATAATTTTTTTGTTTTTATTTTTTCAAAAGGTTTGTTTGTTAAAATTAAGAAGTTATTTAATATAATTAATAAAAAAATATAATGTTATTATTTGTCCTGGTTATAAAAAGAAAAACAAGTTTAAATTTGTTAAGTAATAATGATAATGATTATAATAGTTTTAACAAGGCTGTAAACCTTAGCAATGAGCGTCTGAAAAAATCGTCACTAGGGACCTCTTAGAAGTTGTGAATTTGGTTTATATTATAAAATGTTTGTCTTAAAAATAATAAAGAAATGTCATATGTCGGAACTACAAAGAATAAATTTGCAACAGGATTAAAACAGCAACAGCATTTATATTATAAAAATTCTGCAGTTTATGAACATATGAGTAAATTTAAACATAACAATTTTAAAATAGAACCTTTAGCATGTATTAGATCATATTATGAAAGAATCATAAATGAAGGAATTTATATTAGTGAAATGAAACCTGTAATGAATAGATTGTTAATTGAAAAAAAAAGAATAATAGGTTGATTTAATTGAATAATTATAGGGGATTATTTTAAGAAAGGTATTTAAGAAACAGATGTAATGGAAATTTAAGATTATTTGTTAGAATAATTTTAAAGTAAGAGTTGTTTATATTTATTGTTTTTTATATATTTTTTTATTTTGTTCCTTGATAAAGACTATAAAAAAATATAGTCGAAACATTGGAGTGTTAATTTTTCTCGTAGAAAAAAACAAAACAAACATTGGAGTGTTATTTATTTATTCTATAATAAGTCATATAATAAAACAAGATTTACAAAGAAGAAGAGCATGTGTTTTATTTATATTCAGATAATTATACAATTAAGATCAGTCATAGATATTTGTAGCATATTCAATTGAAGAAATATATAATAATTACTGTGTAAAATTGTATATATTCCAATCTTATACATACATTCATGCATGCTTTTTCTAAAATTCAAAATGTTTTAATTTTTTTTTTTGTTTTAATAAACATATAAATTTTTGTTTTTAAAACGATTTTTATTTAGCACTAAATTTGATGTTTGTTAATTTTTATTTTTTAACCATTTTATGATAAGCAATCTGCTACTTAAAAAAACACATTGTCCATGAGAATATTTATTTAATATTGCTGTGTCCCTGACTATGACCAGGTGACCAGCAAACAAAATATACAATTAACTCGACAGACAGCAACATATATATATTTAGCAATAAAAATTTATTAACAATTAATAAGTTATTGGATAAATTTTCAACATAAATATACAGTCTGCACTTGAGCAAGCCTAATTCCACAAGTTAACTATTGAATAACAATTAATGTGTATACAGTTTACATAAACTATTATTCACTTTACCTTCACTAATGTTTATAATCTTTGTAATACAACCCTTGAGGAGCCTCTTGAGACATTCAAAATAATAATAAGACCGAGACGGTCTGCTAAAAGTCCTGATCGGTTTGTTGGCCTACAGGAGCCGAGATCCTGGGAATGAAATCCTCCAATGATGCTCTTCACTGCTCTTCAACTCATGGACACTGACAGTAACAGCTACCACAAGAAAAAAACACACAGTCCTTTCTCTCTAGCTTTTTATATCCCCTCTCTTCTTTTGTTTTTCTTATCTTTTCTGGAGTAATTAGATTTAGCGTTTGTTATCATACAACTAAATTTCTCTTAGGAATGTATTTCGATATAAGGTGTATTTTAAGATCTATACAATTAATTAATCTTTTAGGAATTTATCTCCATACAATCTAAGTTTTAAGATCTATACAGTTAATGAGTTTCTTAGGAATTTATTTCCATATAATGTAAGTTTTAAGATCTATACAATTTATTAATATATACATGTCTCTATATTTATTTTTAAACTTCATTTAATTTGAACATTTCTTTTATCAATTTATTTAGCAGCATTCATAATTTTTTAAATATTAATTACATATTTTGCACTCTTCCCCTTACTCCAGAAAATTGTTTAGGCTTCCATATAGTCATTGAATTTGGCCAATCTTCATATATTACATCTGGATCTGCGTGATCTAATTGTTATTTTGGTCAGCTTTGGCATTGATTGCAGTTTCTGTTCCCTACTTTCGAGTTCAATATTGCTGCTTTTTGGTTTTTGATCCTCATCAAGCACTATTTCCTGTGATATTGGTTCAGCTATGTCTTTTATTTCCTGGGTTTCCTCTTTTGGCATGGATACTGCAATTTGGTAATCTTCCTCGAATCGACATCAAACATGATTTACATGTCTTCTGTATGTTGTTCTATCCTATACTTGGATAATTAGTGTTGTTTTTGATCAACATTTTCTTCTGAATTATGTCTCAAACTGAAACTCTTTCACCAACTATTTTTTGCGCTCTCTGTTTTATTTCACCAACTATTTTTTGCGCTCTCTGTTTTATCAGCCATACTTGGAAATAGAAGTGATAATTTAATTTGCAATTTCCTTCCCATCACCAGTTCTGCTAGAGATTTCCCTGTGGCTGTTGATGGTGTGGAGTGTTGATGCAGAATTTTGTTATATAGTGCTTGCTGCATACTTACATTCTTCGATTTCTTCAGGGCTTTTTTTAATTATCTGTATGGCCTTTTCAGCAAGAACATTTTACTCTGGGTGGTATATGGGTGTGATATGTGCTCAATGCCATGGTCAAGAAAATAGTTCTTCATTTTTTGTGCAGTGAATCCTGCAACTTTGTCGGATATAATGGTTTCTGGTAAACCATGATAAGAAAACAGCATTTAACATTTCTGTCATTTCTTTTGCACTCATATCCTTTACGATGCGATACTCTGTCCATTTGGAGTATGCATCTATGAGTATCAGCTGTTTTTTTGCCATTTATTAACCTGCATATGATCTATGTGTATTCTCTTCCAGGCTTCCATTGCTATTGGCCATGGATCATATTCTTTTGCCTTCATATTCATCTCAGATTGACAGGCCATGCATTTTTGGTGTCTTACCCAATGTCTGATGTTATTTTTGTCCACCAGATGTAGGTATGAGCTAATGCTTTGGCTTGCACATTTCTGGGACAAACTTTGTAAAAAAGTTTTAAAACTTGCTGTCTACCTTCCATTGGTATTACTATTTGATCCCCCATTTATATACACACCCTTTACAAGTAGACAATTTGTTCCATTTTGTCCAGAACCCTGTGGCAATTCTGTGAGGCTTCGAGTCAGGCCATCCATTTTTTATCCACTCTTAAGCAATTGATAACCTTCATTGCCTTTTGTTCAGCTCGCTACTTTTTTACTGTTAAGAATTTCTTATTTTATTACATCAATGTTCGTCTCCACGATGCTTGGTTCTTCTTTATCTAGGATCCGGGACAATGTGTCAGTATTTGAAATCTCTTTGCCCTTCTTATATTCCAGTTAGTACATAAGATGGCAATATATTTCTCCCATGCATCATATGTGGGCTTAAATGGTCGGAGACTGATTTGTCATGGCCCAGAATTTCTTGCACTGGCTTGTGGTCAGTTATTATTTGAACCGGTCTGCCGAAAACAATTTTTTTCAGAGCGAAGATAATAGCTAGAGCCTCTTTATTGATCTGATTGTAGTTTCTCTCTCCTTTTGAGAGTGTATGCAATGCCTATGCAATAAGCCATTCCTCTTTATAACATGGGTGAGAGAGAACCGCCCCTCCTCTCCACTCCAACACATACGTAGTTAAATGCACTTTCAAATTACTATTAAAGTGTATTAACAATTTTTCAGATGACAATAGGGCTTTAGTTTTTTGTTGAATGCTTTATCATGCATTTCTAACCATTGCCACTTGATCTTTTCTCAATAAGTCGTACAATGTTTTTGCTACATGTGTTTTATTCACTGAAAAAGGGTCACAAAAATTTATCAATCCTAAATATGCCTGTAATTGTTTCACGTTTTTAGGTTTAATTGCATTTTGCACTGCTCTAACTTTTTTAGGTGCTGGTTTCTCCCCCCTATCGGAAATTATGTGACCGAGAAAAAAATTCTTTTGCGTGCCATATGCTTTTTTGGGCATTTAATTTCACTCCCATTTTATTTAACTTTTCATAACTGTAAACAGCCTTTCCATAACATCTCCTTTGAGTTAACTGTGATGAGGATAATTCCCTCCAAGCCCTGAAGCAATGTGTCCATTTTTGCTTGAAAAATGTTAGTGGCTGTTGATATGCCAAATGATAAACGATTACATTTAAATAATCACATTGGGATGGTAAGTTAATGTTTCTGCTGATTTGTCTGTCACCTGTATGTGATGAAATGCAGAATTTAATTTCAACTTTGTAAAATATGAGGCATTTTGAAGACTGTGACTAGTACTTCCCTCACATGTGGAATGGGTTATGCTCCCCTGTTTAAATATTTGTTTACTATTACTCTGTAATAACCACATAGTCTAATTTCACTGTTTGGTTTGGTAATCAGTTCTAAAAGTGTGACCCAATCTGATGTTTCAATTGGCATTAATATGCCCTTAGCAACCAATGACTTTAGTTTTTCCACTACTTGCTCTTTTTGAGCAAATGGAATTTTCCGATGTTTACACGTGACAGGTCGAGCATTTTCCAGCAACTCTTTCTCAACTGGTCTCATATTAATTAATTTCCAATTGTTCATTAAACAAATCAGGGTATTTGTATGTCATTTCTTTTTTCAGGGAGATTTTTTTTAATAATGTTAATTTGTGTCCCTAGTTTGTGGAATCACTCTCAACTATAAAGACTGATCTTCCCTTTGACTATGTATCAGGGTAGATTCACTTTTTTTTATCACAGTGGTTAATGGGTGGTTGTCACATGGCCTATTAATCTAAGTGCATTGCCATTTACATTCCATGTTTTAACATTAGTTTTTTCTATTTTACTTTCCATGTTAGCTGATGCCAGTGACAGCCAGTCTTTTAGTAACATCAGAGACCCACTATCAATTTCCATCAACACTTCTTTGCCACAAAGTATTGGCTTCATCATAAACTGTTTTAACCCATGGATGCTCATGTTTTTAACCGTATCATAATCTCCCCTATTTTCTTGTGTTAGCGATTTACTTTTGCCTTTCCAATTACAAACATGTGCTAAATGCGCCTTTTTGCTGCATTTAAAACACATTTCTTTGAGCCATTTGCATTCTATTGATGTGTGGCCTTTTTTTCTGCAGCAAAAACATGTTACTCTAACATTCTTACTGCTCTCCGCTTTTTTGTTTTGTCTTAAGCACACTTGTTCTAGGGTTTTCAACCGTTCTAGTACTAAAAACCTGAGATGGTTCAAACATTAATTCATACACTATGCCTTTCTTAATGGCCATCTCGTATGTGATCTCAGGTTCTGCGAGAAATTGTCTGAGCTTATCATCAGACATATCCCTTAATAACTGGTCCATGAGTATTTTGTCCACGAACTCCCCATAACCATAAACTTTAGTCAATTCACTAAGAGCCAAATTATAGTCTTTAATTTTTTCACCATCCAGCTACTTTTTTCTTCGCAAGGTAAAGCAAGCTATGCACCATGATGGCTGAAGGCTGAAATGCTTGTTAATTTCTGTATTAGATCCTCATATTTTATTTTCTCTGTAATAGTTAACTCAATCTATTTATAATGTCTATCACTTATATACTAGCGAAACACATAAGTGTCACTACTTTCTTTTTATCTTCAATACTGTTTGGTGTAAAGAAATTCTCTAACTGCGTAATATATAACGACTGTGTAAAGAAATTCTCTAACTGCATAATATATAATGACCATTCAGATGCGTTACTCACCTCGAATTCTGCCCAAAACCAATCATGCTTGATTACTGCCAATTAGACTTTCTACTTACTTCAGACTGTCTTCTAAACTCCAATTCTGACTGCCACTATCTTATTAATGACGTTAACTCTGTACTGTTTCCTTAAGTTCGAAATGACTCCACCAATAATTTGCTGTGTCCTGACTATAACCGGCCAATCAACAAACAATTATACAATTAACTCACCAGACAGCAACACATATACATATTTAGCAATAACAATTTATTAACAAAAAGCTACTAGATGGATCTTCAACATAAATATACAGTTTGCACTTGAACGAGTTTAATTCCACATGTTACTGAATAACAATTAATGTTTATACAGATTATGTAAACTATTATTCACTTTACCTTTACTAATGTCTATAGTCTTTATAACACAACCCTGGAAGAGTCTCTTGAGATGTTCAAACTAATAATAAGACAAGATGGTCTGCTAAAAGTCCTAATCAGCTTGTTGACCTACAGGAGCCGAGTTCCTGGGAATAAAGTTCTCCGATGATGCTCTTCACTGCTCTTTAACTCATGGACACAGACAGTAGCAGCTACCACAGACAAAAGCACACAATCGTTTCTAGCTTTTTATATCCCCCCTCTTCCTTTTTTTTTTGGAGTAATTAGATTTAGCGTTTGTTATTGTACAAATAAATTTCTCTCAGGAATTTATTTCCATATAAGGTGCATTTTAAGATCTATACAATTAATCTCTTAGGAATTTATTTTCGTATAATCATATACAATTAATGAATTTCTTAGGAATTTATTTCCATATAAGGTAAGTTTTAAGATCTATACAATTTATTAATATATATGTCTCTATATTTATTTTTAAACTTCATTTAATTGGAACATTTCTTTTATCGATTTATTTAGCAGCATTCTTAATTTTTTAAATATTAATTACATATTTTGCAAATATGACGCAAATTATAATTATTTTAAGATTATTACTATTACATTACAAAATAAAAAATAGCTTTTAAAACATTATTATTTCCCAATTCTTGGTTATTAAACATTTTAAAATTTGAAACATTTACAGAAGGAATTAAGTCACACAAATACCATAAATGTTCTATAAGTTTAAATATTTATTAGAATAAAATTAATTAAATAAAAAATAAAAGAAATTTTGCATTATTTTTAAATACTTTTATTTAAATCAGAATCGTTCTTTGCTTGTTTTTATTAAACACTTTTATTTAAGTTATAATCTCTATTTGTTTTTTTTTTCAAGGGTTATTTGGTTAAAATTTTAAAACTAAGGTTTAATTATATTTATATTCAATAGAATTTGTTTGAATTTTGTACATTTGTTATAAATCACTAGTGATGCAATATTACACTAACATGTTTTAGATAGTTCTCTGGTGTCTTAAATCCAAAGAAGTTGGCAAATGAAATTTCAAATATGTTGACATCACTTCAATAAGTTTTCAATAATGCACATGATAGGATTATATATATGTTTAAAATAAGCTTTATACTAAAAAATATCTTAACAATCTTTTAAAATTAAAATAAAAACAAATCTTGATTAGAAAACTATATTGTAAATGAACTTTATACCAAAAACTGAAAAGTAGAAATGTGAAATTTTTTTTAGAATAAATACTTGTATTTATTTACTTTGGACTAAAACATACACAAAATAATTATTTCTTCAACAACAGTTAGCCTTTTTATATTTCATTTGAAATAAAATGTGTGTGTATTGGGGGGGGGGGGTGCCAGTCCAGAAATTAATTAAGTCAAGCTCTTATTATAAAAATGTAAGGATTGATTTAATTAATTTTTCTGTCTCCCCTCCCTGCTTTTATTTCAAGTTAAATATAAAAAGAACAATTCTGGTTGAAGGAACACTTATTTTGTTTGTTTTTAGTCACAAGAAATAAATAAAAGCCTTTGTTATAAAATATTTTTTATATCTATTATTTAATAATATTTTATAAACTGTGGTCTACCAAAGTAATCAGTAAACAATGAAAAATGTTTAAAAAATATTCACTATACTTATTGTTCAAAAAAATTATTAATTAAAGAAAAAAATATTTTTTAAAAAGAAAAATTTAATTTAATTTAGTGAGTATTGTTTTTAAATAATATTCACTAATAAATTACATTTAATTTAAATGACTTCAAGAAAAGTAAATGTAATGTATTAGCATAATTACTTAATATTGTTATGAATAATTAATTTTAAAAAAAACTCATTTTATATTTATAATTTATTTGATTATGAAAACATTTTGCACTGTGTGTGTGCAGAAAATTTCTAACAAAAGTTGTGATTTCTTTGTACGTTGTTAGAGAAATTGGAGTCTAATATAAAGACAACTACTTCACTGACATTATTTTCTGTTGACATTTTGAAGATAATCATTTAACATAGAATTTCATACATTTTGCTTTTATATTTTATACTTAGTTTTTTTATTTTTCATGTGTTATAGCAGGGATGCCCAACCCGTAGCTCGCGAGTCACATGTGGCTCGCGTAACTGTTTAATGTGGCTCGAATTGCACTCTTCAAAAAAATTGATAAAATATTTTATGTTCCTTGATGGCACATGCACACACTAAAAAATAAACATTTTTACAATACAAACAATAACGATATGCAGTGTCAGGTTTCACATTAAATAAAATATATTTTTCCTGTAATTGTAATTTATATGTATGTTACCAAATTTTTAATAAATAAAATGTATTTACATTTTTTTTTCTTTTTAACATATTACACCATTTTTTTTTTTTTGCTGTACACGTTTGGTTTGGTGCTATATATATATTGTGTTTAGTGCTCTTGTATATATTGTTGTTTTTATCGAGAAAGATCTTTGTAGACGTTTGGTTTGGTCTGTATATATATTGTGTTTAGTGCTGGAAATAGTTTTTATCGAGATAGATCCATGTACACGTATATATTTTGTTGTATATATATATTGATGTTTAGTGCTGTAAATAGTTGTTTTTATCGAGATAGATTCGTGTACACATATATATTTTGCTGTATATATTGATGTTTTCATCTAGAAAGATCCGTGTACACGTTATTTTGGCCACATTAGAAACGGCGGATTGATACCAATGTGAATAGGCCATCCCCCCCTCCACCTATCTCCCTACATTGCAGGTTTAGTACCCAAGTACCATGTTTATAAATGTAATATGAAAAATGTAATATATAATTGTGGCTCCCCAAATTTTTTTAAATTCTCAACGGGCTTGCGTCAAGTTAAAGGTTGGGCACCACTGTGTTATAGCATGGAAAGCGAACCTGCTAACCCGGGACAACTGCTTTGCTTGTAAGGCAGTTGCACTGACCACTCGATCACCAACACTTGACTTTTTGAGAATCAACTACAAATAAAATGACATTTTTTTTGGCAATTCAGTTTTTCATAAAAAAAGAAAGAAAATATATTTTGAACACATTTTGTTATATGGGTTGGTTTAAGCTTTCATTCTCAGTTCTAAAACTTTTTTTTTGGTTTTCATTTATTTTGAAAATGAATTTTTAGTTTGTAATCACAAAATTTTTGTTTTGCAATATCATACACATATTTTTAATACAGCTCACAGATAAATTAAAATTTCATAAAAGATTATGTCTGACTATGTATTAATACTTTGCAGATGCATTAGTATTTATATATTAAAAGTATTGCCATCCTTTTATCTTGAAAATGAATTTTTAGTATAAAATTAGGAATTTTTTGTTTTCAGATGTCATGTATAATAATTGCTAGTCAAAACTTATAGATAAATTAAGATTTTTCATAAAAATGTTATATTTATTATAACTTTTGATTACAAGGGTATGCTTTTATAGCTAAGGTGACATAATAGTGTCATAATAGTTTATAGACGCTGCTGCCATTTTTTTTTGTCATTTGTTTTGAAAATGAACTTTTAACATAGAATTGCAAATTTTTGGTTTTTATTTTGTTCATAGTTGAGAATCTTTAAAAAATAATGGTATTACATAGCAAATTTTGATCTGATTTTTTAACAATTCAATTTTTTATAGATGAATGCATTACTGAAATTCTTCTCATATTTTACATCATCTTGTTATTTGATCTAAAATTACTCAGAAAATAGAATATTTTAAATATGTAGGTTTTAGAGTAACTTCACCTATTTATATAGAAAGTAGGTTGAAGTAAAGAAGGGTTCCCCTCTTTTCTTCCAAGACATAAGCTTGTGGTTAAGACCTGTAGAGGTCCCTACCTTCGCATTTTTAACCGCAAAAGCTTCAGGTTTATTGCCTTAGTAAATATTACTTAGTAACATGTATTATTAAAAAAAAAGTTTATAAATGATAATCAAAATGAAGGTAATTTAATAATCATTCAAATTACATAGGTAACAGCGCATCAAAATAAAATAGTTTATTTTTATTTAGAGTATAAATTTTTTCAAGACATTGTAAAGGAAGCTATAGTAACTACCCAGGTGATAACTTTTTTACTAGCTTTATTAAGTTGTTTAATTATATTTTTGTGTGTATAAATATTTAACTATCATTAATTATGTATTTCATGTTTGTGTTTGCATACATTTATGTAAGCCTGGCTGTATTTGTGAAGCATATTAGTGCATGTTATCTTGGGGATACCGAACCTGTGATATCGGGAAGATCAAAACCAGCTGCTGTTACTATTGTTGATTTGACAAAAAGAAATTTTGGGGACAAAAATGTCTTCATGTCTATTCTGAAAACATTTTTTTGTGTGAAATTAATGTTTCTGCTTATGAACTGGTTATAAAATAAAAAGCACTAAAGTTTCAAGAACAATTATTACCAAATTGTAATTTTTTTTAAATAAATATAAAGATTTTATAATTTTTAAAAATTGCAGATAATTTTATAAAATTATTATATTATCATTTTGCTTTTACTCTTTGATCACTTATACCACCATTTTGAATTAAAAAAAAAATTAAAACGAATATAATTTATAACTTATCTTCTGTTTGAATACAGTAAATATAAAAATATATACCATTGTTATAAAGAGCAAATATGAAAGAATGTAATAAAGCTGATAAAATCGTCATTACCTAAAAAAAAAAAAATTAAGAAAAAAGAGATTTTTAACACTTCTCTAAACATGTTTATTTTTACATTGGTTCTAAATTTTGAAAATTAAATATTAAAATGGCATTTTCATAGACAGCTTCGTTGAAGATAATTTTTTAGTATAAAACTTATAAAAATAAAGCAATTGATGGCTTTCATTTTTATTTGCTAACCCAGATCTTGTCCTTCCATGCAGGGTATCTGTTAGAAATATGTTTGGTTTTAGTGGTGGATGGGGATAACAGTAAGAACAGTTTATGAGATAGTATACAAAGAGAACTTTAGTAAATTGTAATGTATTTAAAAATATAATTATTATATTATTGAAAAATGGGGGGTGACCTAAAATATGTATTCTTTTCAAGTAAAAAGAGTGTACTTAAAAAGTAAATATCAAACCAAAATTTCTCTTATGATAAAATGAGTAAAAACTAAGTAAATCACATCAAAATAAATAATTTTATTATGATCATTGATTATATATATATATGTGGGAAATGATAATATGGACCAACTGATGTATGAGATAGAGTGGATAGTTGAGGATGCTTGAAAGTTTGTATTCAAATTCCCTATATTACATCTAGACTCCAAGTATATAAAATACACTTCTATTTAAAATATTAAATAAAATAAATGTAAATACAATGAAATAAAAAGGTAATCAAAAATACATATTATATAGAAGTACATGAGAAAATTGATGGGGAAGATACTGTAAATTATGAATTTCAGATCTTGAGAGTAAATGGCTAGTTTGAAATGTAAATTTTCTAAAATTCCAATAAATCAACTTCCGGACATAACTTTAGCAAGTCTCGGTTGGTGCAGTAATTCTTTTTTAGACCAAATGAATTTTAATCTAGTTACATATGGTGTACTATAAATTTGAATCACTATGTCTAAAAATGCATTCAACTCATGGGTTGAAAGATTGACCCACTTCTGAACTTCTTTCCATTCTACAGCATATTTATTGCTTTCCACACATTTAAATTCATATATAAGTAATAAAAAACACTAATTGAATACTCATGGGTGATGGGAAAATTTAGCCCTAGCAGGCGCGACTCATAAATGTTATTGTCCAGAATTGAATCTGAGTCCCATCATAAAGAAGGCCCTAGCTAGCATAGATTCGGTTGCTATGCTCATCCTCCTTACATATGACTTCACAACCCTTTTTTTTTTTTTGGATACTACAGCTTCTAGATCTGATCTACCACTAGAATTCTCATCAGATGAGCAGCAGCTAGAAAGAGCCTCAGAAACACAGGGATTGTCATTGGGGAACTGTGTATCCAAATCATAACTAAAACAAGCGGTGAGAGAATCCATTTCAGCAGTAAATTTTTTTTACGATTACTAAATCTAAAAAAAGAAGAAAAAAATAATTAAAAATTGCATTTTAGTAAAAAATTCATAAAAAATCCAAATTTCACTGTAGAAAAAAAATACATTCATCTTTTTAAAGGCAACAAAATGGCGGACAGAATGATTTGTTACCCCGTAAGTGTAAGATTTACCAATTTCACGCAAACTCAATTTAAAATCTATGATTCTGAAAAGGGGTATAAAGGAGTATTTCGATATCAAAGAGACACGGATCTAATTTTTTATAGCTTTTTATTTTACTTCCAACTTTTCTAAATTGAACATTAAATCCCTTAATGAAAGTATGATATTTTAAATAATCCATATTAATGTTTCAAATTTTATCATTATTTAATAATGTATATTTCGATCAACAATGCTCAGATATATATATATTTATTTAAAGATAAAAAATAAAATACATTTTTTGTTATATAGAAGGGTTGAACTTTAAGTTCAAACTTATTAATAATTAAGACTTAAATTAATATTTTTCTTTAAACTTTTTAAAGCAATCTTTTTCTTAATGACTTTTTTTAAAAAAAAAAACTATTTGAGTTTGGCTAGTTTTTGTTGCAAAGCCTGATTTTGTAATTAAAGTGGTGCAGGTATCCATTAATAATTTGATCTTCAGTGCATGGCTCTTCATACTAATCACGAATAAGCCTCTCAATATTTTACTGAAGAAGTTCTTAAAATTACACTAAAATTATTATTTTTAATTCTCCTGTATAATTTCTTCTGTTTTTTTTTCTTTCATTCTTCTGATTGCATTACTAAAAAACATTCAGAGCAAAAGTATATCAACTGGTTGACTACAAATGCAATCAGATTATAAAATCTCATATGAAGTCAATTTGCAGACCTTTACAAATGCAGCAGTTTTTTTTTAACAGAATTATTAATTGTGTTGCCTTAAAAAAGATTTAATATATCCAAGTATATATGCTAGCTTTCTGGATAGTTTAGATCGATCATCTTTTATAAATTCAATTTTTGCTATCATAGTGTTTTTTGTTGTTATTTTGATTTGTTTTTGAGAAAAAAAGTTTGGTAGAATAGTGTTTTGATTGTGTTCTTATCTAAGCATGGCTGCCAGTGAGATTAGCATTACATAAATGGCAATTCTTACTAGTTATAGCTGCAAAATTTGTTTGATAAACTATATTCTGTAAATGTACCAGCCTATTGTGTTTAAACAAATAATTTGTAATCAATAAAAGTTAGTTAATAATTTACTTATAAATTTATTTAATACGTAAGTAATATTTACTGAGACTGTAAACCTCAAGAATATGTGCATGAAAATGTGAAGGTAGGGACCTCTACAGGTTTTAACCATAAGTTTACTCTTTGGAAGAAAAGAGGGGAACCTTTCTTTACTTCGCACTTTCACCCGCATATTCTTGAGGTTTACAGACTCAGTAAATATTACTTACGTAATCAATGTACATTTAAATAAATTTATAATTACAACTTTAAATTATCGTAATAGATTTCTAACTATAAGATCTTTCCATTGACTCATTGTAAATTGAAAGATTTTGCGAGTGTTAATGTGTAATAGGAATTGTGGACTTAATCAGTGAAGTATTGAATAGTTTCATGCTCTTAGATCTAACCGCTTCAGCTTCACCTATTCATATAGAAAGTAGGTTGAAGTAAAGAAGAGTCCGTCCCCCCTCTTTTCTTCCAAAGCATAAGCTTGTGGTTAAGATCTGTAGAGGTCCCTACCTTCGCATTTTCACGTGCATATTCTTGAGGTTTACAGCCTCAGTAAATATTATTAATAATTTACTATTTATAATTAGCATATAATTCGTACACAAACAATTCAAATTTGATTACTTGCTTTAGTTATTATTTTCTAACATTACAAGCCTCGATAACTATAGTTAGCCGTGCTGGATTTGTCCAATATTGGGAAAAAATAGCAATTAGTTCGTTTAGGTAGTCAGTTTTCAGACATCTTTATATAATTATGCCAGATTTATAGTAATGCATGAATCTACCATGATTGTTTTATATTTAATCAAGTATATTATGCAGGTTTATGTGCATCGATATGGTAACAAATGTTTTATTGTAAATCTATGAACTGCAAAATAAAAGTTAATTTAGAGTCTGCGTAATTTGATTGTTTTGTTTTTTTTACAATTAACAATGGAGTTGATCAATAAATTTAATTTTACAATTGATATTTTTATATTCTCTGATAGATTGAAGACAAGTTGGTTGTACTTAGTCACATCAATATATATATATGTTTTTAAAAAATATTTATTGTAAAAGTTTTTATATATAATTTTCATGTTATTTACTATAAAATTTAATTTTTGATGTAATAAAATTAATATTGAGCTTAATGAAACATTCTGGTTTTAAAAAGACAAGTTATAAATTTTCACTTAAGAAAAATTTAGTTTCAGGTTTCCCATCTTTTAATTATGATATCCTAAGAAATATTAACCCTCTAAATATTTATTAAGTGATCATTGTATTAGATATGTTTTCAATCTAAGATTTATTTTTGTAATTTTAGTTGTTTTTCATACATATAAAAATGGGAAAATTATATTATGATTTGAAAATATTCATTGTTTTTCTATTTATTTTTAAATATAAAAAATAAGTATTTGCCTTTAATAATATTCTAATAACAAACATTACCTTTTCCCTCCTTCAATTTACATCTTTATTCATAAAAAGATAAACGATTGTGTGAATAATTAATATGGCATAATATATTGGAATAATTTCATAGTAGCGGCATAGTGAATATAAACAGATTTAATGTATGGGTAGGACAGAAGAATTAAACAGGCAAAAATAAAGCTAAAAACACACAGAGAATTTAAATTAAAGAAAGATAATTCAAGATATAAAATAAAAAGAAATATATAAAACATATTTAAGTTTATTAGGCAACTTTTAAATAAAATAGTTTCATGTATTTATAGAAAAAATAAAAATTAATTATTAAGATTGGGAAATTACATAAATTTAATTTTTAGCATCAAATTTATTGATTTGTAGAGGTCTCTCTTGCTAAAATTAAGCACTCAAGGCACATGTACTAAAGTTTTAGCTTTATATAAGTATTATGTGCTGACATTGCGCTTAATAAGAATTAATATTTATAAAATTATTTATGTATACTTTCTGCAGGTATTTAAAAATTAATCCTCAAAATTTATCTAATTAAAAATATATAATAGTTTATTAACTTTTAATTAGTGAAATCTTTTGTTAGAAAAAGTCAAAAATCAAATACAGAAAATATGGCCTATATATATATTAGTAAACATGGTCTATTTATAGTATTAAAGATTTTTACATTTAAAAAAGTAACTAGTGGAAAAATCAGAATTATAATTTCTTTACTAGAAATTTAATTAATTTTGTTAATTGTTTGATTTGTTTAAAACAAAGGCATGTAAGGAAAAAAGATTATAAAGGAAGGTAGGTGAATTTTCAAATGTAAATTTTATGTCAAAAAATTAGCAAATGTGAAATCTAATCAGTTGTGGTATATCTAAATTTATTCAATAATATTGAATTGATAATTTTTACAAGTGTCTGAGAAATTGTTTTGAAACAAATCTTTTGAAGACTGCATATCATTACTAAAATGATCTTAATATATACTTTTTATCTTTTTAAAGATGCAACCAGCCATGTAAAAGAAAATTACAATCAGAATTATAACAATAATTAAGCTATTTGAGAAAATGAGTTGAGCCATGGATCACATGCAACTCTTAATATAATTACATCATTTATGACAACATTAGTCAAAAAGGATATAGTATTATTTATAATGGAATATGCATGAAAATATTTTAATTACTTTTATTATTTTTTACATATGACAAAATTAAATTTTACCCACTTTTCAAATTTATAAATAAAATTGTTTAAGTATTCAGTTTTTATATTCTTTATATTAAACATTAAAAGCCTAAAGCTAAACTAGTCATTAAAATAATCACAATTACCCCAAATTCACAAATAAACCAGATTAGTCAAACAAACAATAACTCTAAAACACAACCAATGCTTATAGCGGTGAAACTTTTGATTGTGTTTTAGAATTTATTTTCTTTGGATAATCTGATTTAGTTGTGAATTTGGGGTAATTTTGCTTCTTTGTATTAAATATGCTCAGGTAATCTCATGAAACCATTATTTAGTCATGGATAAATAAATTGGTATGTTATCAGCCTTCCAAATAGAGATGGAAAGGTGCAAAGAGACACAAAAAAAGAGGATTTGGGAGGTGGAGCAAACAGTGAATGAAAAGATGATTGAAGGTTATAGATTACAAATTTATTCATTTATTTCAATTACCTATAAAATATAAATCTTACATTAGGAAAATGAATCATACTCTAGAAGTTACAAGTACCTCTTTAACTTGATGATTGCCAAATGGATGATGAGTGAGGTTAATAATGATGGTTTATATGATCAAAACCAAAAACTATAGATATTCAAGCCTTAAAAAAGTGTTTAGAAATTTATTTTTTTATTTTTTTAAAGTTTCTACTTTTATAATATATGCTTGCTACTTTTATATCCTTAAAATTATTGTCTTATTGGTCTTTCATTAGATTCATAACATTAAAATAGTTGTGTCATGTTTAATTTCTGTTAAAAATAGTTTTCAATTGTTGTATTTCTGCTAGATGTATTCATTCTTTTATCAGAGTTTATATATACTTGATCACTTCTTGATGAGATGATAATGCCAGCTGAGGGAAAAAGTGGCTGATGATGTGCTAAGATGCATTAAATTTTTTTTTTAAAAAAATGATGCTATTTCTAAATGAATAATTTTATGATAATATCTTAACATAAACTGGATTTTTTTTTTTTAGTGTTTATAGCCTGTATATAATGTATGGTTATTTTTACAATTTTTTTTTTTTAATTTAGCAAATTAATACAATCCCTTGTGGAAATCTATATTCATTAAACCCGTCCTCCCTTTACATGCAGTGTTAAGTACTTTAATACAAAGATTGAGTGTTCCTTGATATTAGCTTATTTTATTTACTAAATGATATATATATATATATCCAACACCTCTTTTAAAACTAGTCATTGTGTTTGTATTATTAAAATTTATCTCTGGAATGATACATGAAAGTTTGGTAAATTGCATCTTACTAGCTAAGAAGCTTGAACCATTTTAGTAATGATAATATAAATATAGGGAGTAAAAATCAAAACAACAACTTTATATAAAGAAATAAAAAAACATGTGCTTTTATTGATTAATTCAAGATATATCTCAAATTGACTGGGTGAAGTTTGAGTTTTCTTTTTTAAATATTGAATTAAGTACATTTATTTATTTATTTTGTGGACCTCTGAAGGGAGAATTAAGAAAAAGATTAATTAAATGCTGTGTTGGTTGTGAAACATGAACAATGAGTAATTAAATTAGAAACAGATTGGAAGTCTTTTGAGATGTGGACATGGAGAAGAATGGAAAAAATCAGTTGGATGAATAAAATAACAAATGAAGAAATTTTGAAAAAAGAAGATTGATTTGGGAAATTAGAATAGAAAGAGAAACTGGATTGGACATCTATTAAGAAAAAAGTATAGTGTAATGAAAGATGTTTTGGAGGGAATACATGGAAGAAAGAACAAATAATGGTAAAGATTGATATTGTTGGATGATATAAGATATGGGAAGAATTATGTGGAGTTGAAAAGCTGGGCAATGAAGGAAATAGAGTTAAAAAAATGGATGAATTGGAGATATAATTACTCTCTGGACCTGACCATGGGACAGAATACTATTGATGATCCATCACACATTTTTCTCATCATTATTAATTTTTCTAACATTTATTATTAGTTCTTTTCTGGTATATTAAAACATCCAATGCTGCACTTTTTTTTTTTGATTCTAACTATAAATTATTTTAATGGGAATCATTTAATATTAAAAAAAGTTAATTATATTTATCTATCTAGTCCAGGGGTGGGCAAATAGCGGCCCGAGGGTCACATGCGGCCCGGTAAGAGTTTTTATGTGGCCGCCAAGACAATCAGAAAAATCTGCTTTGAACTGAGATTTTCAGTCCGTGCACGACCGAAGATTCGTCTCATATATTCCACTAGGATGGTCATGTCAATACACATGCGAAGTGTAGATATGATATGCAGTGCCTCTCTAGTTGATCTGGTTAATTTCAATTTTGTCTTTGCATTAGCAAATATATACATTTCCAACTTTAGTGAAACCATGAACCCTCCGAAAAAATGTAAAATCAGTGATGAATGTCGTGGGTTTAATGAAGAATGGACAAACAGATATTTCTTTGGTAATACAGGGAATAAAGCAGTGTGTTTATTGTGTCATGGAAAAAAGGTGTGGCCCTCCACTAACCTTCACTTCCACAAAATGGCCTTCAAGCCAAAACAATTGCCCACCTCTGATCTAGTCAAGAAAAAATGGAGTCGCCAAGCATTGGTGGTCGAGAGGTCAACGACAGCTGCTTTACAAGCAGTTGTCCCGGGTTAGTGGGTTCGCTTCCCGGCTGATGCTATGACACATGAGAAAATAAAAAATAGAGTCATATATCACATATCTCCACTTCTTTATATTTTTGGGTGTGGTTTCAGATGGAGATTTTTAAAATGCTTTCTCTTGCTAAGCATTTATCTATCACAAAGCTTGATGATCAATTAGCAAAGCTTTTTGTTTATATATATCTTTTTTTTAATTAAAGAGGAATTTTCCTTAGGAAATGGTTAATCAAGTGTTTTGTTTTTTTTAAATATAAATGATAATAAATAACCTAGTTCAAATAATCACTTGCGATTTGTCTTCCATTATTTATTTTTATTTTGTATTATGTACAATTATTTCACATTAATTTTTGAAGATTGCTTTGCTTTAACTTTAAGATTTAAAAATAAAGTTAGGAAAATGGATAAAATTTTATTTAAATATGTTAGAACTATGAATATGTACCTTAAAGAATAAAAGTAGAGGAAGTTGTTCATACAAAGTTTGGATAACTTGTTGTCTATCAGCTTATTATTTATTTATTTTTTTGTATAAAATGGTCAATCATACATGAAGCCTTTTTAAAAAAAAAGAAATTGTAAGAAAAAAAAGAAAGAATATAAGTACAAAGACATTTAAATCTAGGATTAAATATTTGAAGTAATAATCTGAAAATTTTTAAAATTTTTCTGTGTACAAATTTTTATAAACATTATCTGTCTAGAATTGAAAATATTAATATTTAAGAATTTATATAATGTATCAGCATAAAAGAGAAAAAATTAATAACCAGAATAAAGTTAGAATCTATAAAATAGGAAATCTGATGATAGATAATATGTTTGTGTTTTCATTTCTCTCCATTATTTAAAATAGTGTAGAGATTGGAGGAAAAAAAAAGTGGATTTTAATTTTTTATCATTCCTCAAAGAGATGGCATTATCAAAGATACCCTTGGTTTTTATTATATATAACAAAATTCTGTTATATTGGAGGACACAAATAATTTAGATAAATTGAAAATTTAATATTTTCTTTTATGAATCAACAAATGTTTATAATAAATTTGCCTATTTTTTAAAGATAAAATCTCAAGATTTATGTGCATAGAAAAATTAAAAATGTATATATTTTCAATACTTTCATTTGATTTCTAAGTTTTTTGCTTTGTAGATAATCAAAAATTTCAGATATATTGATAACATTTTTTTTTTTTATCTTAAGTTTTTTAATATCTATAAAATATATTGATAATTTTTTTTTTACAAATTGACATATAAACAAAGTTTAGCATTAAACTTTATCTTTATCAATGCCACAACAAAGGCCAATCCTAACTATAAAAGTTCGGAGATGTTTCATGATTATTTTTGTTTCTTTCTCAGAATGATGTTTAGAATTTAAAATTAAAAAAAAATTAATTCAGCTAAAATTTATAAGCTCTATGATGTGTAATTTTGCACTGGGATCTCATATTGTACCACTTAGTAAAACAATATGCATAACAGGTTATCATATGGCTTCCTAGACAATAAAATTTTGAAAGAACCAAAAAAATAAAATCTTGGGTTTCCAAGGTAATAAATTTAGGATGAAGCTTTATTCTTTGGAAATTTATCTATATGAATCAATTATTTTATCTATAAGTAGATATTTTGGAAGTGTTTGAGAAATTTATGTTTATATATATGTAATAATATTATAATTCGATGTCTGTATTTCTTCAAATCAATATACATAATTTTATAATTGAATATTTATAAGCACAGTAATTAGATATATGTAAAGTACAACTTTAAAAATTTTATCCACTTAGGAGCGCTTTTGACTATCCTCGTAGTCTTTGTCAACTAACACTTTGAAAGGCTAACTTTCCCACAATTCCGTGATCTTAATGTTTGCTGTCTGTCTGTTAATTAAGTCTTGTTTGCATTTGTATATTAACATAGCTCCCTTTATTTTCCTTTTGTTTTGTTTTTTTTTTAAAAATAAAATAAAGGTATCTATGTTAATATTCAAATACAAACAACTCTTAATTAACAGACGGGCAGCAAATGTTAAAATCATGGAATTGTGGGAAGTAAACAAGGCAAAACTCTCCATACAGTAGTACCACCCTGTGCCAACCAGAAGGCTTGTGCATAAAATCCCTATCTAATGCCTACTCATCCAATATCCCCAGACTAGTTTCTGGCTTGTGACCTTCATCAGTGAGGAGCTTTGGATCTGAGAGCAGTGTACCTTGCTAGTATAAGAGATGGTGATCATGTGATGCTTAATTGTGGGAAGGTTAGCCTTTGATAGTGTTAGTTGACAAAGACTATGAGGATAGTCGAAATCGCTCCTAAATGGATAAAATTTTTAAAGTTATATATCTATTCATTATATTGCATAGATAGTTATATGATAACTTGCAATTTATGGTATTTTGTCATAAGTTACAATTTTGAATCTGGGTATAAAATTTGTAGTCATTTTATTATTTAATCCTCAAAAGAAAGTGTTTTGTGGATGTGGATGACGGGAAGAAAAAATAATGGTGGCATTGAAAAGCATCATTTTGTAAGAGTTTCAGGACTGCTTTGAAAAGTGGAAAACACATATAGACTAGTGCATTAAATCAAATAGGTAGTGTCTTGCATTGGTGGTCGAGAGGTCAGCGCGACTGCCTTGCACTTGCAGGCAGTTGCCCGGGTTGCGGGTTCGCATCCCAGCCGATGCTGACACTTAAAAAAAAATCAAATAGGTAGTACTTTGTAGGAGATATTCGTAACATCTAAAAATAAATGCACAATTTTTTATTACAAAATTCATATTTTTAAAGGCAGTACCTCCTTTTATTGTATAGAAATTGTTTTTGTTGTTTAATAGAAAATCAATATATACAAGATTGTGATTGCTTAAAAATAGAAAATTGATAATTGAATAGTGGCAAACTTTGATCAGTAGTGAATATTTTTATTGCTATTTGTGTGTAGTTTAAATGATCTTGGAGGCTAATTGTTATCACTTAAACAATTTTCAAATTATATTTAAATTGATAGAATTTTAATCAAATAATTTTTTATCTCTAAATGATAAAAAAATCAGATTTAAATGGTATGTAAAATTAAGCCTATTCTCAAATCATAATAATGTATTAGATTATCAAGGTAAATTAAACATAAGGATTTCTAGCAGGATTTGTTATTTTGGAATAAAAATGATGACATAAGCTCTCAAGTTTTGTGTACCATATTACAATTTAATTAAATATAGAACTTAAGATTAATGGTAGCCACTGATATAATAATGATCATTTCAGTTATATCTATTATATTTAATTATTAATGAATTGTATTAAGTAAACAATTTTCAATCAACTTTCATGCAATGGATTCACAATTAAATTCTCTTTTAGTTCATAAATAATTAAAACCAAGATAAAAATATGTAGTCATTGATTACTATAGAACTGTATGCTTTTAGATATGTCCACAATAAAAGCAAATAACTTTAATAATTCTTTGTTTAAATATTTAATTCAATATAAAATTTTCACACTTAACATTGTTCTATAATTTTATTTTTTGATCAAATTTTTTTGCATTATTTCATTCATAAAATGGTTCTTTTTTCTTTTTGATAACACTATCTATCATAGAGGTTGTGGAATTTCTTATAAGCCTGCCAACATACATATAAAAATCCAGCATTATATAGTCAAACAAATAAATAATTATTAAAGGCAGTTTTAAAAAATTTAATAATTTCACTGTAATAAGTTTGGAAAGTTTTTTATTTTATAAGTCTCATTTAGAAATATAGAAATCAATAACAAATTTTGTTCTTAATGATTACGTTATCATCTAAGGTTCATCTGCATTTGAAAGTCAAATCCAATGAATTTTTATCTTTTAGAAAGTATAGGAAAAATACCACATATGCATATAATATTTTCTGTAATTAATTTATTCCTTCTTCAATGGAATTTTCATAATAACAATATAACTTAATAGTTTGTTTTTTTTTAAACTAATTTTTTTGTTGTAAAAGTTATATTTTAAATCATTGATACACACAAAAAAGCATAGAATTCATATATGAGATTGTTAAAAGGAAATTAATAAATGCTTTCACTTTTGTCCAACATTAATAATTATCTTTTTGTGTTATATCAAAACTAATTATTTTAATGTAAAATTACTTTTAATTATAGAAAGAACATTTAATTTATTGTACAATATTAGTTATAGTTTTTAAATATTAATTTGTAAAAGAAATTAGCAAATATTTGCTTACAATACACATGTTTATATAATGTGCAAATATGTTTAAGTTGACTAAATTCGATTAGTAATTTATTTTTGTTTTCTATTTTTATCCAGATAAATATTTGATTATTTAAATAAATACTTGAAGAAAAAAAAAAAAATCTAATATTTGTTTTATTTGGAAAGAAAGATTTTCTATATAGATGCCTTTTACTGGGAAGGGTGCTAAATTTACTACAACACACAAAAAAGGCTTATTAATAATGACCAGTAGTTATTATAGTCCTCTTTTCTTCCATAGCGTAAGCTTGTGGTTAAAACACCTGTAGAGGTCCCTACTATCGCATTTTATACGCATATTATCGAGGTTATAGCCTCAGTAAATATTATTATGTAATCAATGTGCGTTTAATAAATTTATAATTACAACTTTAAATTATAGTATTTATTGAAAATTTTAATTAAAAAAGCTTTTATTTTAAAACTAACATACAAAAATTTATATAACTTATGTGCAAATCTAAACTTTAAAATGTTAAAAATTTTAATTTTTTAAATTTGTATTTGATGATAATTATCTCATTTCCTTAGCTTTATTAAAACAGGAAAAACTCTCTGTACGTATTGCTACTCAGTGCAAGCCAGAGTAATCAATGGATGCCAGAAGGCTTGTGCATAAAATCCCCATCTAGTGCCTACTCATCCAATATCCCCAGACTAGTTTCTGGCTTATGGCCTTTGTCAGTGAGGACCTTGGATCTGAGAGCACTTCACCTACATCTTAGGATCTAATGCAACCCTCCAGCAGCCACCTTTTATCTCTACTTAACTCTCAGATTCAAGGCTTCTCACTGATAAAGGCCACAAGCCAAAAACTAGTCTGGGATATTGAATGAGTAGGCACTAGATGGGGATTTTCTGCACAAGCCTTCGGGCATCCATTGATTACTCTGGCTTGCATTGAGTGGCAATACGTATAGAGTTTTGCCTGTTTTAATAACAGTTATAAGCAAGCATAAGAAATGGTGATCATGTGACGTTATGTCTTTAGCCTTATTGTTTTTTAAGATATGTTATTTTTATGGAGCATTTACAAGTTATTATGAAAATTGTGTCCTTAATCAAATACATAAAAAAGGAAATATGTTTTCAGTAGTCACTAGGATAAAAAGTTTTATTGCACATTGTGATTTAATATTTTTATGGCACCAGTCATATAATTAAAAAAAAAAAAGGATCATGGAATCATATGTCAGTCCTCAATTTTATTGAAACTGTCATAGATTTCCTTGTATCTTATATACTTTGTTTAATTAGTGATGGGTTTTTTTTCATTTATGTAGAAATGAATTACATAATATTATTAATTTTTATTATTAATATTTTTTCTTTCTGTTCATTTGAAGAGATAAATGTTAAAGTTTAAATTTTTTAGATGTGGTTTTTATTACTTTAGTGTATTCTGGTATTAAAATTATAATAATTTTTATGTCTTCTCCTTCTCCCTTCCTTTTATAATATTGTCATACAGAAGATTGATGATTATGAAAGGTAAAACTTTGCAGATAAACTTTAATAAAATTTGTCTTTATGTGGATAATTAATTTGACAAATTTTAATTTTCTCCAATTATTTTTTGATTATTCCTTTTGGATAAATAGTTCTTTTAACACATTTTAATTTTGGAAAATGATATTTCATATATTTAAGTTTTTTAGTATAAAAATGTTAATTAAAAAATATTTCTGATAGTCATATTTTTAATAAACCTTTAACAACAAGTAATCAAATAGAATTTTATTCCTTGTCTCTATGCTTGATTTTAAAAATATAATAAATTTGTTTTAACAAATCATTCTAAATTAAATAAAAATAATACAATGTTTATTAATATTTTTATTATTATTAACTATTTTTATTTTAAAATAATAATAAAGATTATAACTTAATTTTGCAACACACACACACGAGTTTAAATCACAGGTTCATTTCATTGAACAAATTAATTCCCAGCATGTACTAATTTAAAATGCATCTAAACATTATTTTTATTAAAAAAATGCAAAAATGATATGAATCAAAATTCTTAAGAATAATTTTTATTCAAATCTTGCTTTTCATATATGAGAGATACATTGAATTTGAATTTCCATACTTCAAAATTATTATTTCAAGCCTTTCGATTTATATTCCACTTGGCTTTCAGTTTCTGCTTTAGCTTGAGCTTAAATATTCCTTTCATAATGCAAAATTTTAATGTGAGTCAATCTGTTAATCAGTTGTGATTAAAATATCATCATAGATTATTAGTGAATGTTCTATCCACTTGATGGCGCTACATATTTATTAGCGAATGAAAAAATAAGTATTTGATAATAAAAAAAAGTCTGCATTTATTTCAAAGTTCACAACTACAAGAGAATATTAAATAAAACCAATAAAATAATATATTTTGCAGTGAAAATAATTTATTTATCAAAACAATATTTATATAAGGCTAAAACCTTAGTACATGCGCCTTGAGTGCTTAATTTTAACAAGAGAGACCTCTACAAATCATAACGCAAGATTCGACTTTATAAAGATAAGAGGGACCCTCTTATCTCTGAACCTATTTTCTTAATTATATAGGCAAATCTCTTATCTTTATAAAGTTGAATCTTGCATTATGATTTGTAGAGGTCTCTTGTTAAAATTAAGCACTCATGGCGCATGTACTAAGGTTTTAGCCTTATATAAGTATTATGTGCTGACATCGCGCTTAATAAGAATTGATATTTATCAAAACAATGTATATTATTTAACAAAAAAATGTACTTAAAATGGCTAATCCATAACAAGTGTCCATGTTTATTTTTTGAATTTATAAGTACAAATACATATCAACATTGTTTTGATAAATAAATTATTTTCACTGCAAAATATAATTTATTTTGCAATAAAAAATGTATATTAAATAAGAGAAAGTCAAAGTTAATCTGCAGTAATACATATTTCAGTCAAAAATAATAGATAGTAAGTCAAACACAAGTCTGATATCAAAAGCAAATTCATTAGAAATGAATTCCAAAAATAAAACCATTGATAGTAGCAACCTTACCAATTAAAAGTAAGCACAAAATGTGTATTAAATAAAAGAAAACGAAACATAGTCCATATGATGTTTTAAACAAATGCAATAGATAACAAATCAAATGCAAGTGTCAGTCAAAAGTAAATTTTAGTCAAGCGTTGTTAGCTGAGAGGTTATTGCAGCTGCCTTGCAAGCAAGTAGTTGGTTGCAGTCGGTTGTGGGTTTGCGTCCCGGCCGATGCTATGACATATGAAAAAAAAAAAAAAAAAGTAAATTTTAAGGAATGATATTCCCAAAATAAAACCATTTATAGCAACAAGCTTCCCAAGTAAAAATCATGAAATTGAATTACATTTTAGAAGAATATAGGTAATAAAGAAGATATGAGAAATTACAAGTCTTTCAGTCTTCTATCATTTTTATACAAAATTTTTACCAAGATAGTTATAACTTTTCTGCAGTTGACGTTGGATTTCAACCAATGAAAATAAATTGGATTTAAAAATGGTTTTAGCTCAGTAGATTGCATCCAAGTACTGAGAGAGTTGTACAAAGAACCTATGAATATGAGTTGACATTATGTTTTGAATTTGTAAATTATGAAAAGGTATTTGATTCTATAACTATTTCTATTGTGATTAAAGTGTTGGATAATCAAAATTTAGACATAGGATATTGTCATATACTGAAGAATATTTATCAAAATGCAAGAATTGTGATTAAAGTACATAGTGATTAACATTGATAAGAATGTATGACAGATGATTACATAGCTCCAAAATTTTTATCACAGTTTTCCAAGAAGTGCTTCTGGATTAAAATAGGAAACGAAGGAAGTATAAGTAAATGCAGATTATTTAAGTCATTTAGATTTTGCAGACTTTGTGGTTATTTTTGCAATTAATGCTTCAGAGCTTCAGGGCATGTTGCAAGAATTAGTAGAACTAAAGATAAATGCTAAAAAAAGTAAATGTTCAATGGATTTCTCAGAAGATGAAATAAAGAATGATAATGATAAATTAGAAATTAACAAGTACAAATATCTTAATTAGATTATTAATACAGACAGAAACATAATGGATGAATTTAATCATAAAACTGAAACTTGGATGGAGTGCTATTTATATAAATAATAGTATTAAAAAGAAATTTTCTTATGTGTTTGAAAGGGGAGGTTTTAATAAATGTGTTTTTCCCCTCAATTATTATTTATAAACCTCAGACTTTGACATTTAACAGAAAAGCAATGCAGAGATTTCATATTACTCAATGAAGTGAGGTGTATATTAGGAGTAACAAGAAGGATAAAAAAACAGAATAAGTAAGTGGGAGGACAACAGATATAGCTAATATCATTGAAATAATTAAGACTAAAATGGAGCTGGGATGGATATATTGTTAGAAGTGATGACAATAGATATACAGTTGTAGTTTAAAATTGAATCTCAATATATAAAAGATCTAGAAAGAGACCACATATGAGATGGATAAAATAAGTTTTTTTTTTTTTGGGGGGGGGGGGTTGTGGAGAAGAGAAACTAGGAATTGGAATAACTTACTTAAATTTGCAAAGATTGTCATTCTGCAATGGTTTAAGAATGGTTGAAAATGATAATGAATGACACTAATTTAAAAAAATAAATTAAACCATTATCATTTCAATTGATATTATTTTTTTGTGATGACACACTTTCTCCATTTATATATATATATATATATACCATTTACAACACTTTATCAATACTATTTATTTATATCAGAACCAACAGTTTCGACTATCCTGCAATCATCATCAGAACTACAATATTCAAATATATAAATCTATAATTAATTCACATAATCATAAACATAATTAAATACACAAAATAAACAAAAATAAAATATACATTTTAACCTGACCATTATAAATAATCATTCTATCCACATTTATTTTATATCACTTTATTTTTTTTAAATGCATATTTTATTTTTGTTTTATTTTGTGTATTTAATTATGTATATGAATATGTGTATAAGTGTATTAATTATATAATTATATATTTGAATATTGTAGCTCTGATGATGACTGCAGGACAGTCGAAACTGTTAGTTTTGAAATAAATAAATAGTAGTGATAAAGTGTTTAAGAAAGTTGTAAATGGTATGATATGTTAAAATAGAAATCAATACATAGAAGAAGGAAGAAGAAAATTATATATATATACACACATGCAACTTTCAAAAAAACAATCAAGTCATAAAATGTAGAAATATTTTCCAAACTTATCTTAAAGAATGCCAATAACTGGTATTTGTGGCATAATTATGTCATCATAATTTCTTGTTTTTTCCCCCTTCCTTCAATCTTATGAGTTCATAGTAAAATGCAGAAATAAGTAGTACCAAAGCCTGTAATACTTGCATTTGACAGGAACAATTAATTCACTTCACATAATTCTACCCTTTAAATGAAAATAATTAATAGGAAAAAATTATAGCTACAACTGATATAGTCTCCTTAAATGGTAAAAATTGGAATATTATTTGAATACTGTAGTTTGTTTATCATTACAATGCTTGGATTTAATGTTTATAAATTTTGTGCCAGAAGCCTAAAACTGAAGTTCGTTTTGTGTGGTTTGTCTAAGTCTAAATTTTGAAATAAATTGGCAATTAATAATAAAGCTATAAGTGAAATTTGTATGAGCTCAATTTATTAAACCACACATGTCATAGGGAGACAGAAGCCCTATGATGTATTTTAATAATTTAATAACTGTATATTATTATGCATCTGATTAAGCAGTTGTTGTTATTATTGTTGAGAAAAAATGTTTTTTAAAATAAATAATAATATATTTCTAAAATAGGCAAAACTCTCTCCATACAGTAGTGCCACTCTAAGCAAGACAGAGTAATCAGTGGATGCCAGAAGGCTTGTGCATAAAATCCCTATCTAGTGCCTACTCATCCAATATCCCCAAACTAGTTTCTGGCTTATGGCCTTCGTCAGTGAGGAGCCTTGGATCTGAGAGCACTGCATCTAGATCTTAGGATCTAATGCAACCTTCCAGCAGCCATCTTTTAACTCTACATAATTACAAAACTATGAGAATAAAATTGAAAATACACAGATATTTTCAATCTAAGCTCAGTAGCTTATATAGTCATATGGGTTTGAACTCAGTATGGAGAGAGTTTTGCCTATTTTAACAACAATTATGAGCAAGCATGGAAGATAGTGATCATGTGATATTTTAAGATTTAATTATTATATTTCAGTTGTTGCATAATACTTCCTTGTTTAATCTTTTTACTAGTTTTAGGACATTTTTAATTTATTAATATGGGTGCTTGTATTTTGCGTTTTTGGTCACTGTTAAAAATTTATTTATTTATAAATAAAATTATTATTATTAATTCGAAATAAAATTCATTTCATTTATTTTTGGCTTTTAATATTCAACTTATAAGTACTTCTATAAAAACATAATTATATTACTGTTAGATGGATATCTTAATGTAAATTGTTTATAATAGCTTTATATATATAAACAAAAACAAAAAGTAGAACATAATACTTTGTTTTGTAACTTTAAATATTTATTTGGATTAAGAGTGGGGAATAATAATTATTTTAAGCATTATTCTGTAGTCATACTTTACAACTTTTAGAAGACTAGAATCACCAAATCTATTACTAGCGGAGACCATATACAAATGTGCAAACATATAAGAAGGACATACCTACCTAAAAAGCCAATTTTTAAATTTTTTCTTCTGATATTGAATTAGTTTTATTTTTTATTGATCTTACATCAGCTTGTTTCTATAGTGATAAGAGTATATATATTAAAAGTCATTAAAATCACCAGAAAGATTAAGAGGATTAAATTACTGCACTGACAAAATTTAACAGTGGGTGAACATTTTAAATAGTAAAGTTATTATTTTTTTTATAATGAATTTATTATGTGAATGCTTTTTTTTTTGAAAGCAAAAAGATTGATTGAATAAGGTCTTTAGTGAGTAATAAACAAAAATAAAATTTTGTTAATAAGCATTTAATCAGTTTGTATTAACTGTTTAATCAATAACTTTTATTCAATATTTTGTTTTTCTTATTGTTTTATTTTCTTCATCTTTTTCTGTAAAATCTCTGCCTTGTGTTTTGACTTGAGAGTTTCCTATGCATTCATTATTAATCTGATTGGCTGTCATATAAGCATTTTTAAGGTGTTTCTGACAAAGGTTTCAGCCTTTCATGTTATTATTTCTTCAATTCTATAACTAATGATAGCAATGTGACATTAGTGAGGACTATATGATATCTGTTATAAAACAAGGCAAAACTCTCACCATACAGTAGTGCCACCCTGTGCCAACCAGAGTAATCAATGGATGCCAGAAGGCTTGTTCATAAAATCCCTATCTAGTGCCTACTTATCCAATATCCCCAGACTAGTTTCTGGCTTGTGTGTATGGAGAGAGTTTTGCCTTGTGTAATAACAATTATGTGCTAGTATAAGAGATAGTGATCATGTGATATATGATATGTGGCTCAGAAGCAATTTTATGCCTTAATATTATTTATGATTGCACTTTATGAAAATAAGTGATATGGGAGTGTTTTGGCATAAAGTTACAATGAGAAGAAATCTATAATCTTCGAATAGTACATGTAATGAATAATTGTGATAGAAGAAAAACACTAAATTATTTAATGATAAAACTACCTGACATAACTTATTATTACCACAATGTTTGTCCGTAACTGCTATAAATAAAGAAATTACAATTAGTGAAAAATTTGTTATTTAAATATTATTAACATATTTTTCCAAAATCAGCAAGAAACTGAATAGATTGTAGAATTGAGTATGGAACTAAAATAGAATGTTGTACTGGAATTTTAGGATTATTGAAAGGTACTTACATTTTTAGATTTTTGCATGCTAATAATAAAATAACAGCTACTCAAAAAAAAAAAAAGAGTATGGCCATTCCAACTTCAAAAAACAACAAAAAGAAGGGAAAAAAAAAGGGGGGGGGTTTACTCTGAAAATGAGTTTTGCGATGATCATACGAACCCATCTCTGAGCACAAATATGTCTACATATACAACATGCTAGTTCAGTTTTCTGTTTACTTGCTATTTTAGAATGTTGCCTTTTAATTATCTCAGCAGAAAACTTTTCTTTCTGAAATATTTCAGTGGCATGTCTAATTGTAGTCACTTCCACAATGGAAACGATTAACATTGCATTTCTTTTTTGCATGCTGTACTTTCTACAGAAATGTGGATATGTTGTTGAAAGTAATGATTCTTTTTTTTTTTTTTTGGAAACTATTTGTTATTTTTGCAAAAAGTGTTGGACTAGATTAGCACACAGAAACTCATTCTTCAAATTTCTACATTATTAGCACAAATAACAATAAATAGAATGTTTTAATGCATGATGAATATTGGTTATAGTGATGGGTTTTTATATATAAACAGCTCATCAATATCTGTGTATGGACAGAAGTAGATTTTAAAAAAAAAAAAGCAATACAGTTTATCCTAAATTGACAAATGTTAATTGATGAAGCAAATTGGCAAAAGTTATGGTTGGATTGCAAAATAGTAAATTTTTTTCTAGAAAATGGGGAAAGCTTGTAATAAAATTTTTCAGAAAAATAGTAGGTGTTTTGATAATTGATAATTAACTTGCAAGATATAGTTTACAATGTATTTATATGTGTGTCATTGAAACCAGTCAAAACTTAGACAATATCAATAACAATCAACAATTTCAAACTGTTGTCAAGGCAACCTTTTAACAATAAAGGAATAATATATATGTGTGTGTGTATAGGTAGAACAATCTTCAAAAATCCACTGTCATAAGACTGACGTTTGATGAATAATGAGAATTTAGGGATTTATTCATGCTAGTTTATCCTCTAGATAAGAATAGAAAAATATTCATTGGAACCTGGAAAAAAAAAATCATATTTTATTAGGCTTGGATTTGATTCTAAGTTATAGATATGTAACAAGGCCCATTCATTTGAGTGTGTGTGTGTTTATATAATATAAATAAAATGTCTGTTAATTAAAACAAAATTGTAATCATAATAAAAATAATAAATTTAACAGTAATAAACTATTATAAACAGTCTTTAAATCTGCAGAAGTGTGTTTATACATATGTAATATAACTATTAAAAGTATGTCCAATTGTGTGATAATGTAAATAATGGTCAGCTCTTTAAAAAATATTTTTTTAATTAAATATTTATAAGAATATGTTTTACCACTAAACATCACTTGATCATTATTTCTTATGCTAGCACATAACTGTTATTAAAATAGGCAAAACTCTCCATACAGTAGTGCCACTCAGTGCCAACCAGAGTAATTCTGGCATCCATTGATTACTCTGGTTGGCACTGAGTGGCACTACTGTATGGAGAGTTTTGCCTGTTTTAAGAATATGTTTTAGTTAATGTTAATCTTAATCCAATTGTGCTACCTTCAATAGGATCCTCATGTTTGCAAATACCAGATTTTTTTTTTATTAGTGTTAATGAAAATAGATTATTTGGTTTTTTAAAAAAAGAATTTCTTGTGTAATGAAATTTACAATATTATTAAATCAAAATTGTCATTAAAATTATGAGAATTCTGAATATAAAATGGTTATTCAACTTTAGATAACTTTTTTTGTATTTTTTTTATAGAGACTTCATCTTGTATTTCCAATGCACCTTTGATCTTATATAGTGATGTTCTTCATGAAATTATTTGCCAAAGAATTTTTGTCATTATTAAAAAGTATATTTTCATTCAACGAAACTGTCAGTTTGACTGTAAGATAAAAATACCTGAATTATCAATGCAGAATTGCACAAAAGATTAATAATTATACTTCATTACTGTTGTGTTTGGTTAGGCTTCCAGGTTCATTTCCAAACCAACAGATACAAAAAGAATAACTATTCAGCAATTAATATGTACAATTTATTAGTCCAAACAATATACACACGTTAGTTGAACAAATGAATAAATATAGTTGATACACCGAATGCTGAGATAGACGAGCGGAGTATGGAACTCACTTCCAGCTAATGATTAGCCTGCTTCGTGAGTTCTGGTAAGACTCTTCCAGCTGTGTAGTTAGTTTGCCTCGAGTCGGCTCTAATTCGGACGTAGCAGTTTCCAGTTCGTAGTTGGACTTGCCTCACTGCGTGGACGTCACGATAATGTATAGAGAAATATCTTTGCTGATGGCAGAGGATTTAATGGAGAGCACATTCTGTCATTCAGGTTAACAGAAGTAATTGCTCTCTGCCTTGCCTCCAAAAGGCTGACTATTTATGGCAGATCCCCTACCTTGCTGGAAACACGCGGATTCGGTGCACGAACCCCAGTGAAGGTTTTAATCCCTTTGGATAGCAACTGGGTGCTAGCCAATCAGGCAAGGAATCTGGAATAGTCCACTTCTAAAGGTAACGTCAGATATGACAATTACAAAAATAAAAGCATATAATTCATGTATGTTATAGAAATGTTTATTTGTTGAAGAAAATCCTGTTTTTGATTTGAAGCTTCAAGGTAGTTTTAGCTAATCTTGTAAATACTTTATTAAAATTTATTAGGTTAAATTTTTTTGCATTTAAAAATGAACTGAAACAAATGACAAAATTTAGAATTTCAAATAAAAGTTCAGTCCAAATTTAACACAAGAAGCTAATTAAAATGCATTTACTGATATTGTTATAGGAAAGAAAGATTGTTGATAGAAAAATGGGAAATGATAATATGCAAATTTTAAAATGTGTGTATTAATTTATGCAGGTTGTAGTTTTAAATTTAAATGCAATTTAGGAGGAAAAGTGACTCATTTTTTCTGATACAATAAATCTTTTATGTCAATTAAAATATAGACTTAAATCTCTTGAAATATTTCAATTATTTTTCTCAGTTATTCAGTTCTGTGGAAATCTAATCAATCATAGAGATATTGTATAATAAATGCGGGACTGTCAGAATGTTAAAGTTGTAAAAATTGCTGCATTACTCTGCAAATAGAAGATAAATTTTGAAAAGTATGGAAAATGGAACTATTTAAATAAAGTATTGAAATATAAAGTATATAAAATAGAATTAATGAAATTTTGAAGTTTATATAGTGAAAATATATGATACTTTATAATTGGAACTTACAAGCATGTGAAAGAAATGGTATATACAGTATATTTTTCTGTCCTTATACAAAAGTCTAGGAACAAATGGTATTGATAAAGAGACCCAATAAAATGAACACCATGATTGCCTATATTTAAATCTGTGAACTTTGCATTTTGGAATTTTTTGAAGGCATAATTGTATGATGTTATACTGCTATCAATAAAAATGTATTCAAACATAGCAAAAATGCTTAAATTGAATATATAGACTGCTTATTGTAATTAAAATGGGTTAAGCATATGTACTATAATTCCTACTGGTTCCATAATTTACGGATTCCCAGTGTATCTAGCAACCATCCATTATTAATCTACAGGTACAATATATTCTTCAAAACAATTTACATGAATAATTCAGAAATAAACTTATATAATAGACACACACACAATTTATTATTTTTATTTATATTAATATTGGTGTAATTTTTATATATATAATTTTTTATCTTTTTGCATAAATATAAGTATTGATATGTATGGTTGTTACATATGCATAATTCTATTTATTTTGACATCTAAAATGTAAATAGTATTTATTTGTTGTGTAGTAATCCCTTGTTGTGTTACTATGCTTAATGTTAAACCTGTTGTATTGTCAATCCAAAGTTCAGATCCTTATGAAGCCAATTTGTTTTCCATTAGCTGAAGGTTTTTTTTTATGTAAACTCATATAACTGGTTTATAGTCTTTTCATCTAGCTGACTGATATTTAGGTGGAGGTTAAAAGGAGTTAAGCCAATCAGCAGTTGATTAAACTGTTAATCTTAAAGTATTTTTTGAGATTTGGAAGAGATACCAAAAGGCTTGTTCTGAAGCAAATTATGAAATGCTGCCATTTTTTGTTCTTTGTTATTGCTAGTTGTAAATATATCTTTGATCTTTATCTTGTCATTTGTTGGCATTTTTAAAAATTCATCTTCTCTATCCATCCTATAATGTTGCTTTAAATAACAATTCTCTACATATACTATCTTGTATTTTAATAATATACACAGTCTGTTACATTTTAGATATTTTTTTTTATTTCAAGACATCTTTTATTTCTTTTATATAGATCATTGAGATTTGTTGTTGTTTAGACTCCATTAATTTTTATGTTATATGTATTTAAGTGGGATTCTAATTAGTTTTATTTGTGACTGGATAGTTTATTATCATTTTCATCTGCTTGAGCTTTGTATTCAGACTATTTCTATCCCCAACTTTTAATAATACTCATATAAAATATTGTGATATGCAAATTATGTTGATTGATAAAAAAAAAAAAAAGAAATTTATTTCCATTGCTAAGTTATATTGGAAAAATATAACACTTCTGATTATTTAATTAGCTGAAATGGATTTAAATTGACCTACTTAGTTATCAATGAAAAGTAGCAAAAGATATTTTTTGAAATTGATAATTTAAAAGATGCTTAAGATGGACAATTTGTATAAACTGATTAAAGTGAATTTGCATTGAAAATAAAAGATAACTATTATGTTTGCATATATAATATTTGTTTAGATATGAAGGAATTTAGTTCTTTCAAAAAGAAATAGATTAAATAATATTCAGCCTTATTTTACCATATATAATTACCAAATTTGTCACAATTCATAATATTGCATTTGAGTTGTTCAGATTTTTCCAATTTCAAATAACAAACAACAAATACATCATTTTTCCATGCCTTTTGGTGATTAAGGAGTATTATTCATAAAGTTGTTTATCACTAGTCTCGAAAAAAAAAAAAAAACTATTGGGTTATGTTATTCAAATAAAATGAAGAGAAGAGAATTCCCTTCAATTGATTAAGTCAAGTCATTACTTATTTTTACTTTGCTGCTGCTGCTTTAACTGTAAAAATTGAAATGAGATGTACTGTCTCATTGTCACAGTTCAAATTTTTAAGATATAAAATCTTGTTCACAAAAATAAAATATCATTAATCTGGTTTCTTAAAATCCATCAAACTTCCAATAAAGTTATAAGGAGGGATTCAAATTTTTATAATTATCAGACTTTATCATTTTAATTTTAATTCATATTTATTTATCTTTATTTATTTAGTCTTGAATACATGTATTAAAAAATATACAGATAAATAAATAGATATATTTAGGCTTTTAAAAATAAAAACACATTTAAGAAAAATAACCCATAAATTAATAAATCTAATTGATATGAGCACTATGTTTTTAGTTTGTCTCTTAAAATATTTATTAAAATTTCTCTATTTTATTCATATTTAATTTTTTTATTTTTATCTTATTATCTTGAAATATGATGTCAATGTAAAGAGGGTGTTCAATTTTGTATTCTTGCATACTGCAAATATCTTGTGAATGAATATAGCAATTGCTTTTCAATGATATATGGAATTAATGAAGGCTTATTTGAAATAGCAAATGTATTTCATAAGTAGACTTCCCTGAGTAATTATGACAGATTGTAAAATAGTATCTTTAATTTTAAGAGCCACTATAAATATTTTATGAGAATTTCATTAGGTCCTACTTACATTTTATTTCTATTTTAATTCAAATAATCTAACTTTTTACACTATTATTTTTATATATAAAAAAATGTGTATATTTTGTTTTTGTCCTTTAAAATGTTATTCTAGGAGATAGATATGTGTATAAACTTATATCATGGATATTTTTTTTCCAGACACTTTTTCATTTAGAAATAATAAATCAACATGCATTGGAATATTGCCAAGATTTTTCAAGCAAGAAAAAAATGTTATTGACTTTATTTGTGAAAAACTTTATGTAAACACAAATATTCATAAGATTTACAATTAGACTGATGTGTGTATGCTACTGATTTACACCATGGAACATTCACAATTTATCCTGCTAATGCAGCAACTGTATCCTGATTAGAATTCCCCCAAATAAAAAGAATAGGTTTACAGGACACTTCAGAATTACAAAATAAAATTATGTAAGGATCAATAGATAGACAAATATCAATAATGTGTACATAATTGTAACAAACTATAACAGAGGATAGACTCATCAGGAAATTTACACACATCTCATACATATCAAAATAGCTGGTGGAGATGGCATCTAAAACCCACTGAGAAATGTGAAGTATTAAGGGTTTGCGCTTTCAGTTGTGTTAGGAAATGCATCTAATGTTTCATGGATATATGACATGCTAAAAAACGTAAAGCATTGAAAGTAATAACCTGTACCAGTTTGTCACATCTTTTGAATCCGTTAGCTAATATTATAAATTGTTAAACTTGAAATAACATATCATTGTTGTTAAATATTTTAGGAATAATCATTATACAAGTACTATTTTCAGATGACCAGAGCTCCAAAATTTATGTGAGCTAAAACTGATTGTAATAGTTTAATAGATATTTTGATGCTTAGATTAACGCTGTTCTTATACCTTTGAAAATGTGCAAAAGTTATTATAGCTAAATCAATAATGTTCTAGTAAAGGTTTTCAATGCCGTGTTTAAGAGGAATGTTCAAGACATAATTTGCATTTTGAAGCCTATCATTGAGATTTCATGAAGTACAACTAAACTTATGTTTCATTGCCCGGGTGTTTTTATGGAAACAACTTTTAAAAAACATAAGTAGGATGTGACCCAAAGGTAAGATTACTGAGAAAAAATTTGTAAAAAGATATAACATTACTTTAACTGCAACTCATTTTCTTGCTTACATACTTAAACTATAGTTAATCAGAAATACTGAATTTCAAATAAGGAAAAATAAGAAATTTAATTTTTTAATCCCAAAATATGAGTCATTAACAAAGCTCCTAATACATGCTCGACCCTTTCAGGAATCATTTTCAATGAATTTGTTGTATCACTAGTGTCCTAATTAAAAAAATGCAATTGAAAAAGTTAATTCTAGTGTATTTCTCATTATTAATAAACTTCTTTGCTCAACCAGTTTCAGTAATGTAAAAAAAAATTTTTTTTTCATCTTTTGGTTTAAGTCATTCTAAACAGACTGAAAATTAAAAAAAGCTTCTAAATAGTGTTTTTATTCAGTGTTTAATATCAGTATTAATGTTTAATTTTTTTTGTATGTTTCTCTGAAAAATGTTTTTTGCATTTTGTATACAGATTTAATTATAATTTACAAAGAAATCAAGTCATATGTCACACAACCTAATTTACAAGCTTGTATTACAAATGTTATATATAGAGCTTACAAATAAGCTCTTAACAAGCTTTGCAGAATATCCCCAATCTAGACCAATTTCTGCTACTGACTTCCTCAGTGAGGTGCTAGAATATTCAAGCATTAGATTAAAAATACCAGGACAAGCCCAGCACTTTATCTAATAGATAACTATTAAGTAGAAAATCTGAATTTTTCAGACATCCATATGTTTTCCAATCCAGCTATCTAACTTAAATAGTCATATGGGACTGAACCAAGTTCAGATACACCATATTTAAGAGCTTATTTGCAAGCTCTATATATAACATTTGTAATACAAGCGTGTTAAATTAGGTCATGTGACATATAACTTGATTTCTTTGAAATTTTATTTTTTGCTATTAAGGCTTTGGCGATTTTATATTGCTAAAGTTATTAATATATGGTGTATCTGAACTTGGCTTAGTCCCATATGGCTATTTAAGTTAAATAGCTGGATTGGTAGACATGGATGTCTGAAAATTTCAAATTTTCTATTTAATAGTTATCTATTAGATAAAGTGTTGGGCTTATCCTGGTATTTTTAATCTAATGCTTGAATATCCTAGCACCTCATTGAGGAAGCCAGTAGCAGAAACCGATCTGGGATTGGGGATATTCTGCAAAGCTTGTTAAGAGCTTATTTGTGGGTTCTATATATAAGATTTAATTATATACAATAAATACTAATGTATTCGTTTATTCTTATTTTCAGTTTCATCTATCTCTGACTGTACTTTGCTTATTTTATTATGTAAACTCTAAATGTATTCAGATTAAAGAAGGATTAATAAGCACTAAAAATTTTTTTTTTTTTTTGAAAGATGTAAATCATATCAATGCGTAATAATAACTTTGGATTGTTAATGTTAAAAAGCTTTAAAATATAGTTGACAAGTTTTCTAATACATCAAATAATGTTTTCCATTATTAATACAGTAAGAAGGATTCAATTTTGTCAGTGAAATGTTAATGAAAAAAAACAGCTTAAACCAAAATAATTACGTTTATATATATATATAATGTGAATTATTAGTACAAATCTTAAAATAGACAAATCATTAATTGAGGAAAACTAAGGAAGTAAGATGAGTATATCTTGTATTATATTTGGGATGTCTTGAAATTATGTAGACATGCCACAAACTAATTCTCTGCTTTGTGTCATAACAAATTTTGATTTTATTAACATAAGAAGTTATTTTTGTATAAATAGTTTAATTATATAAACAATATAATTGCTAAGTTCATAATATGAAAGTAATATTTACTAAGGCAATAAACCTAAAGCTTGTGCGGTTAAAAATGCGAAGGTAGGGACCTCTACAGGTCTTAACAGCTTACACATTGGAAGAAAAGAGGGAACCCTTCTTTACCTCATCCTACTTTCTATATAAATAGGTGAAGCTGAAGCGGTTAGATCTGAGAGCGTGAAGCCATTCAATATGAAAGTAAAAAAAATTCTCTAACTCAAACATATATTTTGTAATCAAAAATATATCTAAATATTATGAACAATGATCATGTTTTAATATAGTATCCTGTTGCCTGACATGCATATGGAAAGAAAACATAAATACATATTTATATGCAATATATTGAAATATATGGACTAAGGGTTTTACTTGAATGTAGAATTTTTTTAAAAAATAATACTTTTAAAAGAATTGAAATTAATTTATTTTTTTTAAAGATTTTCTATTCCTAATTAATATTTAACTATGAATATATATTTGTTATAGAGAAAATACATGTAAAATGAAACCACAATATATACTATATCAACATATACTACTTCAACTATATGCTATTCAAAAAAAAAAAAGATAAGTAAGCAAAAAGATGTAAATAAACAAAACAAAAAAAAATACTTAAAATTTATAAATTAATAAATTTTATGAAATGAGAGCAACCATTTTTTAGAGCATCATACATAATCACATTCATTAATAATGTTTATTTGGATTACATTGAAAACACATACTTTTTATGATTCCCTTTTTTTTTTATCCTTTCAAGTTTCAGTGTACAATTCATGTAATAAAATATTAAGTTTATTAAGAAAATTTGTAAAGTGCTTTTCTCAAGTGATAAAATGAAAGCTAGCAATTTGAATTGCATCAGAAAGTTTAAACTTTGAAGTGGTTAGCTGAGAATTTAAAATGGATAATAGTAAATAGGGGTAAGTCTATAGATTCCAAAACAGTAAACACCATAACAAATATATATAGAGAGGCCATAATCTGCTGATAATAAGACTGCTATAATGTTTCTATAAAAAAATACTTTAGGGAAGGATATTAAGACATGTTTAATTCCAATTAAGTCTAACACGTTACTATTCATTTTATTTAAAAAAAAAGATACAGTTTAAGTTTTGTATAATTTTTATTTCTTCGGCGAATGTGAATGAATGAACACACATAGTAAATATATACGTAAATATCCCTTTATTTATTATTAATAACTATATCTTTATTTTCGACTTTGTTTTTACTATAATCTTAGTTTATGCATGCATAATATACACATATTAAATGTGTATATTTTGAGGAGAAGAGAGGCTAGACATCATTAATGCCACCAAGTGCAAGCATTTGTAATCAATGGCAGGAAGATTTGTGCATAAATCCCTATCTAGTGCCTACTTATAAAACATCCCCAGACTAGTTTCTAGTTTATGGCTTTCATCAGCAAGGAGCCTTGGAGTTGAGAGGACTGCACCTAGATCTTAGGATTTTTTGCAATCTTCCAGCATCCACCTTTTTCTTATTCGATTAACTATAAAGCTAGGAGCTCAAGATGAAAACAATGTTTCCTACCCAAACTCATTCACTCAGTTAAGCATCTATTCATTTTGGTGTCATTTTTAAAAAAACCACAGTCACCATTATCCTGTGTATAGGGTAGGTAGAAAACCATCAAAACATCGTATAATCAGCATTTCATATGCTTACACATGCTGTTAATAAGATTACCAAATTCTCTATACAATAGTGCCACCAAGTGCAAGCCTTCATAATCAATGGATGCAAGGAGGTTTGTGTATAAAATCTCTATCTGGTGTCTATTCATCCAACATTCCCAGTTTAGTATCTAGCTTGTGGATTTCATCAGTGAGGAGCCTTGGATTTGAAAGGACTGCACTTAGATCTTAGGATTTAATACAACCCTCCACCAGCCACCTTTCACCTATTTGGTTAACTATAAAGCTAGCGTCTTTTATCTTGGGCTCCAGGTGCAGTGCTTTCAAATCCAAACCTCCTCACAGATGAACCACAAGCTAGAAACTAGCCTGAGGATGTTGGATGAGTAGGCAATAGATAGGGATTCTATGCATAAACCTTCCTGTATCCATTGTTGGCACTATTGTAGGGAGAGTTTGGCACTCTTATTATGTATTATTCCATACCTTTTTTAAGGATGTGAGATTTTGCATAAGTTGCAACATTTTTTTTATAGATGGAACAGTTTAATTTTAATAAAATATGAAGTTAGCAGAAGGTAGACATCAGAGTTATCCTGATTGCAACATTGCTTATGATTCACATTAAGCAAGTCATTGTAAGTACATTTGGATTCGATATCTACACTTTCTTTCTAAGTCAGTAGGCCTAAAAAGCCTTTGAAAAGAAAATTATTTAGATAGGCACAAATATGACACCTAATCACCAATCTTTATGCTAATTAAATTATAGGATAACTTGTTAACATTTATTATGTTCTGACTTTGGACTACTATTTTTGTTTTTGTGTAGTACTGTTAAGGACTAATAAAGACAATGGATTAAAAATTCATAACAACATATTAAATATTTAAATATATGTATATTGTTTATACTAAACTTAATGTAATTATAAAGGACTTCAACTCAAACTTTCAAGCTCCCTACTCTATCCAATCTATCTTATACAACTGATACACATGACCACATACATATGCAAAAGATAAATGGTCTCCAAAATAACATATTTGTGCTGAACCAGCACTAGTACTCATCATTTGGTCCAGATCATGTCTCCTACACATATATACAATCACTGCCTGGTGTATATTAAGATAACAAATTTTAAATTTTAATGGACAGGCTTCAATCTTCTCCACTCTCCAACTATTCAGCTATCAATTTCATTGAAAATCTGAGGATGGAATGCTGAAAGCCCTTATCAACATGGGCATGACAATAATATTGGAATCAACAAGGACTTTGAGCATTTTACCCTCAGATTTTCAATGAAAATGGATGGCTGAAGAGTTGGAGAGTAGAGAAGATTGAAGCTTGTCCATTAAAGTTAAAGATTTGCTATCTTAATATAAACTGAGCAGTGATTGTATATATATTTAAGAGATAGTGATCTGGACCAACTGATGAGTGCTGGTTCATCATGAAATATGTATAGTGGAGATCATTTATCTTTTACACATGTATGGTCATGTGTATCAGTTGTATAAAATAGGTTGGATAGATGTTAGGAGCTTGAAAGTTTGAGTTCAAGTCTTTTATAATTATAATAATTATATTGATAAAAGTGATTTTCATCAAAAGTATTTTCTGAAGCAAAATAATTTCTAAAAATAAATAATATTTATAAAGAAGTATGTAGAGATGCATGTTGGGAATAACAAGAAGAGATTGAAAACGCAATGTATGGGTAAGAGAACAAACAGGTGTTACTGATCTCCTTGAAAAAATTAAAAGACTGAAGTGGAGTTGGGCTGGACATATTGCTAGAAGAGATGATAATAGATGGACAATTCAAATTTTAAACTGGATTCTAAGAGATTACAAAAGACAGAAAGAGACCACATATGAGATGGATGGATAAAATAAGAAAGTGTGCAGGGTGATGTAGAGAAGAGAAGCTAAAGATCGGAAAAGATGGATTGAACTTGGAGAGACCTTCATCCTGCAGTGGATTGATAATGGATGATGATGATGAATGATTAAATAAAGAAATTATTTATTTTTAACTTGCATGTATTTTTCTAAAAATAAGTGAAGTGCAAGATAATGCAAAATAAACAAATTATGAAGAAATAAATGTTTCATTATATGAAATGATCAAGATATGCTATTAAAGAAAATGTGGTTCAGTAAAGCTTAAGTTTGATTATATTAGATTAGATGTTTTCTGTTATGAAACACTAAAAAAAAATCTTACGATTTAATAAAATTATGTGGCATATTATGGAAATACATATATATACACACAGCATATGTACTTTTTAATCAGATACTGATTTCTCAACGTTTGTTATACCCCCCCCCCAAAAAAAAAAAAAACCCATTAAATCAAAAAATAGACAAACATTTAGAATTTAGATCCCTGCTAATAAAATAAACTTTTTTTTCTCTCATGTGTCATAGTATCAGCCAGCAAGTGAACCCGCTAACCCGGGACAACTGCTTGTAAAGCAGCTGTCACTGACCTCTCGACTACCAATGCTTGACAAAATAAGATAAACTTGTAACAGAGAATTATAGACAGTAAGAAATGTTAAATATTGTTATTACTATGCATGATGTAGAGAAGCCAGTTTTTAGATTTAAAGTTTTAATATTTCAGCATTTATACATATGTATTTGGATATTTATTAATATTTTACTTGCTTTGTGAATTATATATATATATATTGCATTTGAAATCCATATTCACTTCTTTAATACAATAATTGATTTATTTTTTCATTTTTACTTATATATGTTGACAACAAAATTCGCTGTGGATTTCGTCTAAAAGAAATCTCATTATTAATTCCACTATTTTTTTTTTTTTTAAATTTATTGTAAATTAATATTTTCTTTGTAATGTTTATAGTTAATATGGTACTTACGTATTAATCCATTAATCTGGGTGGTAAAATTTTAGTATCACTAACCTACTTATGCATGGCCACCTTTTGCCATGTAAATAAATTGACATTAATACAGAAAGTGGAGTTGTCATTTACAACTTTGTTACAAATAATTCTTTAAATGTTTGAAAGTTAAATTTATTTACTTAATTAATTAAAATGTACTATCAAATACTTAGCAATTATAACTAATCATAAATAAGGAAGACTAAAATTTCACCACCAGACTAATATGTAAATACCATTAGTTCTGTTAATTTTTGCTTAATATGCTCATTATTTATTATATCCATATAATTGGTAAAAAATAAATAAATGTTACTTATATCCTGAAAGAAATAACTCCTTCATACAATGAGCACATATATATTAGCTTTCAGATCCAAAGCTCCTCACTGACGAAGGCCATAAGCCAGAAACTAGTCTGGGGATATTGGATGAGTAGGCACTAGATGGGGGTTTTATGCACAAGCTTTCTGGCATTCATTGATTACTCTGGTTGGCACTGAGTAGCACTACTGTATGGAGAGTTTTGCCTGTTTTAATAAGTTATGTGCTAACATAGGAAATAGTGATCAAGTGATGTTTAGTGGTTTAACACATATTAAATATTTAGTTAAAGCACTTAAAATTAAAATATATTTTTTAATTTGTGAGTTATTTTGGGAAAAATAATAAGAATTTGTTGCACAGTCAAATTGAAAAATCAATTACATTTTGAAATATTAATCTTTCACAATGAATAATAAAAAATAGAAAATTGTTACATTAAAAAACAAAAACAAAATTCTACTGCTGTGTATTAAACATAATTTTTTTTTGCTTTCTAAGAATTAATTTATTATTAAAAAGCTATTGAAATATTAATGATTTAAAAAGTTATTTAAAATTTTGTTAAATATGCAAATAAAAGATTAAAAATTTAAATATGTTCTTTGTAGATCTACATAATTCTTGCATTAAATAATGTTAAGAGAATTGCAGTTAATAAATGATTAGTTATAATTGCTAATGATTTTATATTCAATATTTAAGTATATTTAAATGTGTAGTGATTCATAATCGAGTCCCATAGAGAATTTATTATATAAGTTACAACTTAAAATTGGCTACAATGGCCTCTGAATAGTCATAAATAAAATATTTATTGTGATGATCATAAATTCTAATGGGATTATCTCTTTAAGGTGACTTCTTATTTTGAATTGGTTGATATAGATAATTGATTTGATGTAAACTGACTGAACATAGTTTTTTTATGTGATAATTTTTTTTTAATGATTTATACAGGTTGGTCGTAACTGTGTTCCCATTTCTTTTGGTAATTTACGAACTATAGTAGATCATTATGGAATAACAAATGTTGGTACTCATAATTATGACAATCCATCCTGCTTGATGGCATTGTTCCTCCAACAAAACATATTGATATAACATTACCGGGCCATTACATTTTCTTTAATATTTTAACAAATAAACAATACACAACAACTCTTTAAAATTACGTTATTTTATTATTTTCTAAACTAATTTTATAGATTTTCAATTAATAAGCAATTTTTTTTTGTTTTTATAATAAATGTTCCTTTATTTTAGCTTTTTTTTTTTTTTTAATAACCAAGATTTTTTTTTGTTTTGTAATAAATGTTCATTTAGGTTAGGTTTATATATTTTTTGGAAAGTAATTGAATATATTTGCAAAATGTTCGTTTGTTAAGTTTTTTTTTTTTTTTCACTAATGTTGATTTGATTACTTCAATCAGTTTTATTTTTTATTGATAAACAACGCCTCAATAATGAATTTATTTTTGTTTGGTAATAAATGTTCCTTTATTTTAAGTTTTTTTTTTTTTGCGAACCGTAATTTAATATATTAGGCAATAGAGACATATTGAATGAATACTTTTTTCACTAACGTTGATTTGATTACTTCAAACATAGTTTTACTTTTGGTTGATAAACAACGCCTCAATAACCAATTTATTTTTGTTTGGTAATAAATGTTCCTTTATATTTTTTTTTGCAAACTATAATTTAATATATTAGGCAATAGAGACAGCTTGAACGAATAGTTTTTTCACAAGTAGCCATTTTTTCACCAATGCAAACTCTCGCAAGGTACAAGACTTTAGATTCAGGTATGCCGAGTCATCACATTTCCTAATTTAAATGCATTTACAGAGGGTGGGCTGACATAGGGTACAGTGTGACAATTTGGAGGATCTTATAGTAATTCATTTAGGTTTGAAAATAATTATTTCTGAGAGAATATTGGTTCACTTTCCGTCATTACAATTATTCACATCCTATCATGATAACTTACCGATATGTTAAGTGTCAACTATTCGTATCGTAACAGAGCTAACTGATACGGTAGGCTAAGTGTGAATTATGAGAGCAATTGATTTCAAAATATGCTGCTAGGCCGCTGTTAGCCAAATGAATCAATTGCTAGCACTCAATTACTGCTGGCAAATGAGAAGTTGTGCCTGATAAATGGTATTTCAGCAACGCCATCAAGCAGGATGGATTATCCTAAGTATGAGTACCCAAATGTTTAATGAAAAGTAATCAAATTATTAAAAATTATATATGGCATGCCCATTTTATGGCATGTTCTTATTTTAAGTCCCATTGATCTATATTTAAACTACTAAGATAATATTAATTTTTTGGAAAAATATGTTATTTATTTTAACTTATAAATTATATTCTGATTTAGAATAGAATGCCCACAAAATTTCCCTACAGTTGAAATTAGATATATTAAAAGATCTCAAATATTTTTGAAATAAAAAAAGCATACAACTTAAAGTAGTATAACAATGTCACAATTTGAAAAAAATAAATTGAAACATAATTAAGGTACAATCTGAAATGGCATTATACTAATAATAATTTGAGTATTTTCCTTTAAGGCAAAAATAAACTATTGTTTTCCAATATTGCTTTAATTAAATATATACATTTATAAAATAAAAATTAAAAGAAAATAAAACTTTTTATAGAAATGTAGATTTTATAACAAAAATGTTAAGGAAATGTTGATTTGTATATGATTTTGTATGTTATGTTTGTGGTTCATTTACTAAATTTTTATTTAAAAATTTGGTAAATTGTAACAAATTAGATTTTACATAATATTGATTACTTTGATATTATTCATATAAACAACTAATTAATTTTTATAGTCTTAATTATGAAATTATATTCCATTTAATTCTTTTTAAACTATACACAATTAATTTATTTTAAAAATACAATCAGTTTGTGTTTGCATGTTTTAAAAAATATATTGATATTTTTTCAACACTGTTGAGTTACTGTATCTACTATATTTCGTTCCAATGCTGATAGCAGATGGTGTAAATTAATGAATAGTAGCTCTTGCTTTAAATAGTTAAAATAAGAGTCATAGATCACATGACCATATTCTCTTAAGCTTGTAAGTTAGAAACAGTGAGGATTGCCAATTCCTCAACAAGCTTTGTGATAAATGTTTAGCCAGAGCCAGCATTTAAAATATCTGTCAGGAACCCCCCCCCAAACCCCTGACCATGATTTCGTGCTTTGGCACTCCTCAGAGAGGTGCCAGGGTAGGTTCAGACACTAGATCTAAAAATACCAACCCAAAGCCAAACACTTATCTAAAAGTTATCTATTGAGTGGGAAATCTGAAAGCTTGGCTTTGGGTTGGTATTTTTAGATCTAGTGTCTGAACCTACCCTGGCACCTCTCTGAGGAGTTCCAAAGCACGAAACCATGGTCAATCCTGACAGAGATATTTTAAATGCTGGCTCTGGCTAAGCATTTATAACAAAGCTTGTTGAGAAATTGGCAGTCCTCATTGTTTCTAGCTCTTGCTTTGTTTATATATGCAGAATATTTTTCAACATATAGAAATATTTACCGAACACATTATTCTATGAAATTAATATCTAATTTAGGGATGAAAATTAACATAAAAATACTAGAAAGTGTTTATATGTAACATTTAATTTTATAAACTAGCCGCATTTTATATAATTCTTTTTGCAATGTTTGCAGAAAATGAATAACATTAAAAATGGAGCCAAAAGGCTTATAATTAGCCTTAAGTCAAATCACTCATCTGTAAGTGACAATTGTGTATTATTTGCTGTTTGTTTTTTTAATAACAACTAATGGATATCAATATTAAAGCTGATGTAGACATTAATCTTAGTTATTATAAAATCATTTTTTTTATTTGACATACATATACTTTGTGTAATTAAAAAAAAAATCAAATTACAGACATTACATTTAATATGTATTAGCATTTTATTTAAGCCAGATTTTAATTTTATATAACAAAAATCATTCAATTTAATCCCTTGTATGTATTTATTTGTATATTGATTAATTTAAATAAAGCTTCAACATGAATTAATGAAATGAAAATTGTATTTTTTAAATATCATACTTTATAATTATAAATTTATATTTGTTTATTGAATCTACAAATTCAATTAAAAATATGTTTGTGTGTATATATATATATTCATACAAAACAAGATCATTTTAATCCTTCCTGTCTTAACTTATTCGAAAATATAGAGAATAGAATTTTTATATAACTTACTTATTAAGGCTGTAATCTCAGGAATATGCGTCTGAAAAATGCGAAGGTAGGGATCTCTACAGGTCTTAACCACAAGCTTACGCCTTGGAAGAACGCATATTCCTGAGGTTACAGCCTTAGTAAATATTACTTAATATAATAATGTGCATTTAAAATAAATTTATAATTACAAAGTTACTTATTATAAATTATGCAAAGTAATAGGTATGTAACATTTTCTATCCTGAATACTATATCTAGCTTATTCTAAAACGTGGACCATGTCAAGGTGATCATGTTGAATATAAGCCTCCTTGTTTAAAGCATATGATTTTGAAAATAACTAAAATTAAAACAAAGGAATTACTTGCATGTAAGACATACTAAAGAATTAATCTAATATAATATCTTAATATACACACTTTCACTAAATAATCATCATTAAAACTTGAATTTTGACACATGAAGTCCAACTAGGTATCCAATTTATTAAATAATATTTACAAAATTTAGAATCTTTTTTTGAGAGTTCTATTTGATTCAAGTTAACAAAAATTTTTTTAATAATTGACTTTTTTTTTTTTTTAAATCAAAGATGTATTTATTCTAAGATGTGATATGTTGGACTATTTCTATCATTTATGAGTGAATGTTGAATGTATAGATAATTTTAAAGAATAGCTCAGTTGGTAGAGAGTTTTCCTTAAATTCGATATTCAAGAATCTAAAGGTGTGAGTTCAACTTCTAAGCGAATATTGTCACTGTGCATATAGGCCAGCAACACCTGAAGAAGAGTGGAGAATAATACTACTCGAAACGTGTAATTACTAACCCGTATTATCTATTTGTGTGTTATTACTAACAAGTTGTTTGTATTTGGAAACTTTAAATAAAGTTTAAAATTTTCTATACATTCAACATTCACTCATAAATGATGGAAATAGTCCAACATATCACATCTTATAATATACCATCATTACAAACCGTCAGACATGTATTTATTCTTATTGTGGCTTTTATAATATTTAGTTAAAATTTTGTTTTAGTGATAAATAATGATGAAAAAATATTGGTTAGTTAAATCTAAAAAATATCAGAAAATTAAAAGTTAATAATCCTGTTTTGATATATTTACGGGTAAACTATGTATCAAAAGTATTCATTACTATTATGAATGTTTATGTAATTCAACTTTATGTACTTAGTATTTCATTAGACCTATTCTGACATTCTGGACAAATAATTATTTATTTTTTTCATTATTCTTTTGATTAACTATTTTGTAATTTTATGCAAACTTATATCCTGGTGATATCAATATTTTCAATTAGCTGTATACATAATATATTTACTTATAAGAAAAGTAACAAATACTTCATAAATAATTGTAAAAATTAAACAAGCAAAATATGAATCTAAAAGATTGTTCTTCCATCGAATTTCCAATGTTATTGATATATTTATATCAAATCGTTCATAAGTAATTCTTTGAAGCTATGAATTGAAAAAGTTTTATTTAGTGTCCTTTTGTTTATGGTCTTTTCAACTTCATCATTATCATCCGCTGTTAAAAATAGCTTGATATGAAAAACAGGTACTTATTGCTTGGCCGCTTGATGGCATTGTTCCCAGGCAAAAATACCTACAAATGCCATTTATGCAGCCTGACTTATGACTAAGAAAACAGTTCTCACTATAAACAAAAGACATTTTTATGAATAACTTTTGCAAGAATTATTGAGACCACAATGTAATGGTTGAATGATTTATTGCTCATCAATTCATAAGAAGTTTTGAGTACCAGAAGTGACAGAGCCATAATCCATGCATTCATCATTTAGCCACAGAATATGGATTACTTTATATTGCTGTTTGTCTGAAGATTTGTGATGATGGCATTTTGGTAGTAATATATGTTGAATTATTTCCGTCATCTAATATTAAATGTATAACAGCACAGAGATTAATATATAACACAATGTTTTGAGTGGTTTTTATTCTATTCTTTTTTTAGATGTTGCTGGTCTTTGATGGTATTAATAGACATGTTCTATCAAAAATTTCAAGTGAATTGAGTAATGAGCAAAAAAAAATTACATGGGTTCTTCAAGGTTCTGTACTAAATGCATTGTTGTTTCTAATTTTCATAAATGACTTAAGAAATGAGCTTAAATAACAATATTGATATTGTAATTAAAAAGTGTCAAGAAAGCTTGAACTATTGTCCTTAAATGCTTTGACAAAGAAATTTATATAAATATAGAAAAAAACTATATATATATGTTTTTCTTATATGAAGTACAAAAATATTGATATATAGTTATATTCACTTGATTCTATATATGATAATAATACAATATATGATAACAATAAATGTATAAAAGTAGAGCAAAGGTATTTTCCCTTAAATATTCTTAGTGTAATATATAAATCTTTATGTGAATCTTTATAACTCTTTATGATTTGTAAGCTCTTATAATATTAATAGATTAACATTACTGCAAAAAAGAATAATTGAACTAATAGAAGAACATCATACATATAAAGACCAAATTGGCTAAAAAATATTTTACTATTCAATGAACTTCTTGAATAAACAGTTATAGAAAAAACAACTTTATTTTCACTAAAACAGTTTGAAATGTGTCTAATAAAAACAGATACATACATAGTTTCAAAATATTGTAATAAATATGGAATTAAAGTAGGAAATCATTATGTTCTTAAATTGTTCAATAATTACTTATTGAATTAAAAAGCTTGCCATATTATAAGAAAATAAAAAATATATTAAAGATGGGGGGGGGGGGCAGTAACTTAGTAGTTGCAATCAATATTTTTATTATATATAATCAATATATTATTAAAATTATCATCAGCATATTTTACATTATATTTAAAATCAAAGAAAATGTAAATACATCAACTGCTTATGAAAATTTTCTTCTACATGAAAACACAACTAGGACTTAGTAGGAGAATAATGAAATTTGTATAAATGAATGAAGAATATTTATAGTATAAAATAAACACTTAAATAAATCAGTATAAAATATTAATAAATGAGCAACCAATAAAATATAATAAATTAAATTATAATAAAAATCTTAAAATCAAAATATTAATTTGTTAGTAAATATTAAAATGTCATTATTTTAATATAATAAGTTTATATGTATATCTTGCTTATAATCTGGGTTTTTTTTCTCATGTGTCAATAGCATCAGCCGGGAAGTGAACCCGCTAACCCGGGACGACTGCTAGTAAAGCAGCTGTCGCTGACCTCTCGACCACCAATGCTTGACAGTTTGTGTGTATAAATAAGACAAATACAATTATTAATATCAATCTTGATTCTTGATAGTATTTTTATTAAATTGTAGAAAAATAGAATAGAAAATAACATTAATTTAGTAAAATTTTAAAGTGATTATATTTAAAGCATTTTTTATTTATATTGTAATGTTTGATATCGTTACCTATTTCAATATATATACAGTATTTATAATAAAAAAAACTAGTTGTTATATATCCTGACTCTGTGCAAAAATAGTATTTTATATTTTTTATTGCATTGTCATAGATTTTATTTTTAATATTAATTATTTACCAAATCAAGATATAAACTTTAATTCTCTGCGAATGACATTTTTAAAAATATTATAAATAACAGCAAATTGTAATTCTAAATTGTTTTGTTAAAATAATTTGTAAACAAAGAATGTTTTTACTTTAATTCAATCAAATCTCAGATCATATTGCAAACTATCTGCTTTTTGTAAGAATCTTAAAATGTCATTATGTCAAAGAATTAAACTATATGTTGCCATCTTAATTTGGAAGGTTATATGATATTCTTATTGTTCTGAACTTTTTTTGGGATCCCCAAAACGACTAATTTATATAGTTTTATACAAGGATATATAACAAAGGATTCATAATTCTTTTGTTACTAATGGACGTTCTGAACTATTAAGTTAAAAAAGTGATATTCGTTTCTAGATTTTTTTTTTGGACAAATTGTTTATATTTATGGAAAAGTAATATAAAGCAGGGGTGGGCAAATAGCGTTCCTCCAAGACAATCAAGAAAATCCATCTTGAACTGAGATTTCCTTCCTGTGCACGACCAAAGATTCATCTATTATTTTCCACTAGGATGGTCACATCAATACACATGTACAGTGTAGATACTATGTACAGGGCTTTTCCAGTTGATATAGTTATTTTCAATTTTGTCTTTGCATTAGCAAATATATACATTTCCAACTTTAGTGAAACCATGAACCCTCCGAAAAATCGGTGATGAATGTCATGTGTTTAATGAAGAATGGACAAACAAATATTTTTTTGGTAATACAGGGAATAAAGCAGTGTGTTTATTGCGTCATGAAAAAAAGGTGTGGCCCTCCGCTAACCTTCGTTTTTACAAAGTGGCCTCCGATGTGGCCCTCCACCAATCTCTGTGGCCCTCGAGCCAAAACAATTACCCACCCCTGATATAAAGACATCTTTTTATACAGATATAACATGTAGGCATTCGTTTATTTTGAAAATTTTACATTATTCTTTATGCTATTTTTTTAAGATTTTGAAATGGAAAAAAAAGTCTGCTGGAACAGAAACATTATTTATATTTTTAATCTGAGTGTTTATTAAAGCAAGATTTATCATTGCTGATTATCAATCATGATGTCCTTCATAGTTTACTCCAGAGGTAGAATGTGGATTCAGGAGCATAGGGGTTCTTGGATTGATTCCAGTTCTTCTGGCACTTCCGATGTTCAAATTCTTATGAACTCCTGAGCAATAAAATCATTGGATTATTTTTAATGAACATGATATTATTGTCAGCTCTCATTACAAATGTCAGATTGAAATAAATAATTAAAATTTTTGAATGTTGTTTTCATATGTATATTTAGGATTATACTTTTATTTATTTCTTAATTAAGAAATTACTGCTATTAATTTGTAATTGCCTTATTTTACTTTTGAACTGTTGTATAGATAATAATTCCATTTTTTTTTCTATTTTTTTTTTTTTTTTTTGTATAGATGGTGGGAATTTAAATCTTTTTAAAATAAAATTATATTTTATTTCACTTCCATATGTAAAAATAAATTATTATGCCCAAATTATGGATTATCATGCTTTTTTAATTACTTGTTTTAAATTAAAAATTCTTTAGACACATTCCTAAAGTTACGTTTTGATACTCTGCCATGTAACTATTATAATGTACAAAATACTAAAATGGAGTTTAAATATAAAATTTAGTAACATTTATTGTACCGAGTATACTTTCAATGCTTTTGCATCATATTTATGGTTAGTCTCCTGAGAACATTAATATTTTTGCTTACTTGAATGGTATTTGATTTCTGGTTTATTATATATTCATTTTGTGTAATGAACCACACCTCTTTATGCTTGAAATCGTTACTTTCTTCGCACATGATTTAACAACACTTGGATCACAATTATAGCCATCTTCTCATTCACGATTATGAAAGATGGAGGAATTAATGGCTTCAGGCTTAATCTTAGATTTTTATATATTAATGAATACTGAATCACTCTAGTTCTAAAATTTGTCATGATCTCACAATAATATACATTATTTAAAATGCTATTATTTCTAACGAACACAGAACAGCCTTTTTTGATGTAACAAAACTCTGTGGATTGATAAACCATAAAGAGCAAATAAAAAATATCAATGAATTATTAAGAAATAAGAATAAAACACATATAGAAGGGAATTTTGACAGAATTCTTAAATTGGATAGCTGACATCATGGCTACAAACAAAATGCAAGAATATGAGATGTCAGAGACTTAGCCAATGGATTTATCCATTAGTGCAATTGTGTATAGTCAGACTCTACCATACAAAGAAGCAAATATAATAGATCTTATATTAAACGTACAAAAAAATTCTTCATATATATGTTATGTTGACAATGTCTTTATACGTGCACCTCAAGATATAATTAATCATATATTCAAAGACTTGAAGAAAATCTAATTCAGTATCTGGATTTAAAATTAAAGCAGACACATAATGCACTCCAATATACAATGGTTATACCCCTACCTCCATATTAGAGGATATATAGAAATAAAATCTTAAAAGTACTTACATTTCATAAATTTGCGGGGCTAAAAAACTTTATACTGCAATTATTATTTGCATCAATATGAATTGAATAGAACTGAGACATTTAACATTATACAGCTGACTTGATAAAAGCAGGCTATTTCAGTACACACATACATAGATGTATAGATCAGTTCAATACCAAAATAATTGATAAAATGGCTGATCATAGAAATAATAAAAGCTGGATGACTCTATGATATTTATCATGTATGGGTAACAAAATAGTACAAATATACTCTGACAAATTTAACGTCAGATTCAGAATCGTCATAAATTTAAACAAGCTTATTAACAACACAAAGAACAAAATTTTAACATTGTACTGGCCCAGTGTAGTCTATGCTATAAACTGCATCCAAAAAGACTGCCCATATGTACATTATGATGAGGCCAAGGCAAATGTTAGAACTGATTCAACATTCATTAATGTATAAAAAAATCTAAGATTAAGCTCGAAGTTGTTAATTCCTCTGTCTTTCGTAATCTGAAAGAGAGCATGGCCATAAGTGTGATCCAAATGTTGTTAAAGCTGTGTGCAAAGAACGAAACAATTGCAAACATAAAATAAAAGAGGCATGGTTCATTACACAAAATCAATATACAATGAACCAAATATCAAATAACGTTCAAATCAGCAAAAAATAAACATTCTCAGCAGGCTAATTATAAATATGACACAAATGTGATGAAAGTATACTTGGTACAATAAATATTATTTAATTTTATATTTAAACTCTGTTTTAGTATTTTTTTCTAAAGTTAATAAATCACATCTAGAAAAATAACAATTGTAGTAAAACTTATTAACAAACTAGGAATAATAAAGCAACTAAGTAATGATCAAATATAATATTGAATTATTTGTATGTGATATTTTTTTAAAAAAATAAATATTTATGATAGTAATAAAATTATTTTTTTGTATTTTTGAATTTCAAAAGGGAATTTGGTAGTTGTTTGGAGACCGTACTGTCGCTGTCAGATGGTGCTGTGACACCATCAACAACCATCCCGAAACTTGCAAGTGATAAATTTATTTACGAAAGTGGCTGAAAATCGACAAATAAAAATGCCTCAGGCAATATATGTCCACCAAATACATCGAAAACTACAAATTATAAAAAAAAAAAAAAAAACAAGAAAATGCTAAAAAATTCAAATTATATAAAAAAAAATGATGAAAATACGAGAAAGAGCTACCCCCCCAAAAAAAAAATCAAAATTTTTTCACTTAAATCATCAAATAATTTGTAGTTTTTGATGTATTTGTTGGACATATATTGCCTGAGGCATTTTTATCTGTTGATTTAAGTGAAGAAATTTTGATTTTAGGGGGGGGGGTGTAACTCTTTCTCGTATTTTCATCGTTTTTTTTTTTATAATTTGAATTTTTTAGCATTTTCTTGGTTTTTTTTTATAATTTGTAGTTTTTGATGTATTTGTTGGACATATATTGCCTGAGGCATTTTTATATGTCGATTTAAGTGAGGAAATTTTGATTTTAGGGGGGGTAGCTCTTTCTCGTATTTTCATGGTTTTTTTTTTATATAATTTGAATTTTTTTAGCATTTTCTTGGTTTTTTTTTTATAATTTGTAGTTTTCGATGTATTTGTTGGACATATATTGCCTGTGGCATTTTTATTTGTCGATTTAAGTGAAGAAATTTTGATTTTAGGGGGGCTAGCTCTTTCTCGTATTTTCATCGTTTTTTTTTTTTTATAATTTGAATTTTTTAGCATTTTCTTGTTTTTTTTTTATAATTTGTAGTTTTCGATGTATTTGTTGGACATATATTGCCTGAGGCATTTTTATTTGTCACTTTTCAGCCACTTTTGTAAATAAATTTATCAATTGCAAGTTTCAGGCTGGTTGTTAATGGTGTCGCAACGCCATCTGACGGCGGCCGTACAGTCTCCAAAACAACTACCGGGAATTTTATTGATAAAAATACTTAGTATATTACAATTATAAATTTATTTAAACGCACAATAGAAATGAAAGATAAAAACTATATAAAGAACTTGACATATTTACAATTTGTTAAAATTAGGAGGGGGGAAAAAACACTACATATTGCTAAATATACAAAATTGTAATGACTTTACCAGCCCTTGAAAAAAAAATTGAGAAATTATAGTTAGAATATCTCACTATAAGTTCGAGCACTGATGAATATGGTGACCATGTAGCTACAAATATATCTGTAGGAATAATTTTTTTATTGTCGGTCTTTAATTGTGTCTAGTTTGTTTTTAAATGTGTTCATGTATATTCTTGTATCACTGTTGTAAAGAAATAAGCATCTTGTACACCACAGAGCATAAAGTATAATTTCTGCAAAACAAGCTTTTGTAAATGAGTTAAGGATCGATTGAATTGTGCTATTATTTTTTCAGTCTTTTTGTGATGTATGACCGAGCATGTTGTAGGCTATTATACTTTAACAATAGGTGTTTTTGATCTTTTTTCCCCTTGAGACATAATTGAGATATTGTTTCTGTGTTGCTAAGATTTCTCTTATTCCTCAAAAAATATAATGTAGGCAAAGACTGCATATTTATTTTTAGTAAGAAATTGAAATATTTTGGCTCAAGAGTCCAATACTTACATCTTCTTATCAGTTACCTATTATTAACGCCAAGCTACAGAGAGTCGGCCACTTCATTTATGTTTGAATGTAAAAAGAACATGAATTTTCCAATTTTGCCATTTTTCTTGTGGAAATGTTATCTTAATATTTGTTCTTACATTAATTATTGGTAGAATTTTTGAAGATATTTGGTATATGGAAGAGGTTTGTCTGTTAGTGTTACGTTAAATATTGTAAACATGAATCTTAAACCACTAAAGATCACATGATCACTATTTCTTATGCTAGCACATAACAGTTATTAAAACAGGCCAAACTCTCCATACAGTAGTGCCACTATCCTCAGACTAGTTTCTGGCTTGTAGCCTTCGTCAGTGAGGAGCTTTGTACCTGAGAGCACTGCACCTGGATCTTAGGATTTAATGCAACCCTCCAGCAGCCACCTTTTATCTCTACTTAACTACAAAACCAAATAGAGATTAAAGGTGGCTGCTGGAGGATTGCATTAGATCCTAAGATCTAGGTGCAGTGCTCTCAGATCCAAAGCTCCTCACTGACGAAGGTCACAAGCCAGAAACTAGTCTGGGGATATTGGATGAGTAGGCACTAGATGGGGATTTTATGCACAAGCATTCTGGCATCCATTGATTACTCTGGTTGGCACCGAGTGGCACTGCTGTATGGAGAGTTTGGCCTGTTTCAATAACTTATGTGCTAGCATAAGAAATAGTGATCATGTGATGTTTAGTGGTTTAACACCAATCCTGCCTAATAGGATAGTGGTGGATATGGTTACTAAAGAACCAACACCAAAATGTATGGGTACTGAACTGGGTTTAGACCCATATAACTATATAATCTATTGAGCTTAGATTGAAAATGTTGTTTTCGATTTTATTCTCATGGTTTTGTAGTTTAATAGAGATAAACGGTGGCTGCTCGAGGGTTGCATTAGATCCTAAGATCTAGTTTGCACTGAGTGGCACCGCAGTATGGAGAGTTTTGCCTGTATTTGGCTATAAACAGTGTTATAAAAAACTAAAAAATGTCATAAAATTTGCTACTAATGTTCCAAGTGTGATGATAAACTAGCCTTTTTTATGGAATGTTTTAATAAATTCTAATAATTTTTGCTTAATATTTTTTTTTGTCACTTAGTAACATTTTATACATGTTATGAATTATAATTTGCATTTTACATTGTACTTGAAAAAAATATTCAACTGTAAAGTTTTTTTTTTTCCCACATTGATTTCCTGAATGAAATCTCACTTGATGAGTATATATATCTGTCATTAGTCATTTCTGGATATAAATGATATCTGATTCAAAATGATTTTTAAAATTTATTTTAATATACTCCAGACTATTATTTAATAAAAATTAATTTGCCAAAGCTCTGAAAATGCCTAATGCAGGCAGACACATACTGATTATTATTAGGCAACATAGTTAATGTAAAAAATAAATTTAGGAAAAAAAAAAAATTCAAGTTATAATTAAAAACAAACAAACTAAACATACATATATAATTTCAAGAATATTTATTTTTCTTTCATCCCAATTTCTGATTATAATTTCTAAATTTTCATTATAACTACTTAATGTATCTCTCTGAGGAGTGCCAAAGCAGGAAACCATGGTCAGAGGTTTGGCGGGGGGGGGTCTTGACAGAGATATTTTAAATGTTGACTCTGGCTAAGCGTTTATCACAAAGCTTGTTGAGGAATTGGCAATCCTCATTGATTATATCTTACAAGCTTAAGAGAATTGGGTCATGTGATCTATGACTCTTGTTTTGACTATTTATACACAACTACTTTTTTCTTTTAAGTTTTTAAAATAATCATTACAAATCATTTTTCCCTCTCTGCTCTTTTTTTTTTTTAAAAAAAAATAGTGTTATTTCCTGAGCAATCTTTTGTAATTTGTTTTTAAAATAAAACATTGCAAAAGCATTTCTATTTTAAAAAGAACAAAAATGATTTGGTAACATTGATCATAAATTTGTCAAAAATATAACTGGAAGAGTTCTGTTAGACTATTTGGCTGAAATTCCATGATAAAGTTAATATCTATTAAACTAACTGTTTTTAAGTATATTTTTTATACTGCAGATCAAGGGTGGTCAACTTTTGTGTTCATAAGATCTACTTTTTATTTTAAAAATGTTTTGCGATCGACTTGTCATAGGCGTACACTAAGTGGACGGTGTGAAATACATACCATTTTTATATATCTACCTATACATGGATAAGCAGGCTGTCATTCTATCGTAATATATCTACCTAGTAAAAAATAATTATTTAACGGGCCAAAAAACTCATGTCCGGGGGAATTAAAGCAACATGAGTAATTAATTATTAATAATATTTATTAACTCAAATTAGCTATATTAAGATTAAAAATATTATTTTCAATAATGATACGACTTAGTGGACTTCACCTATCTAGAATTGAAAAAAAATTTAGAGCAAAAACAAAAATAAAAAAACTTGACAATCTTGACTTAATTTGTTTCACTCGTTACCCGACAGCTCTTGCCAGATTGGCCTCGCGATCGACCAAAAATAACTTTGCGATCGACCGGTGGATCACGATCGACTTGTTGGACACCCATGCTATAGATCATTTAATAGTTAAATACATATATATATAAGTAATGATAGGAATGCGACAATAGTTTCGTATGATTAAAACTGCACTGTTCAAGAATCTTTATATTTTATAAAATATATTGAGACAATCTATCTCATTGCTAGTATTGATGTTCAATGAATATCTATCACTAATATATCTCTTTAGTCAATATCAAATGGTATATTAATATGATAATAATATGCATTACTTGTTACAAGGATATTATATATGTATTCATTTGTTTATTAAAAAAAGGAAAGTAATTCTTTTAAATAAAATTTATATCAGAATTAGATTCATAAAAGTTAATCTACGATTAAAATAACTTTATTCCAGGTAATTATTCTGCCTGATCAGTTATAGACTAAAGCGATTGATTACCTTGTTTTCTAAACAACAGTCTGAAAAGAAGTAAGGATGATAATACCACTCAAAGGTAAATAAACATGCAATATAGAAGATGATTTATAAAGAACAAAGATAAGGAGACTGGCAGATATAATCATGTGTGATCAGTAATGGATCTAATTTATATCTTCATTATTTAATTGAATTGAAAAGTCTTCTACCAGTCCAGTTGGTTGCAAAGTAATATATCAAGAGAGAATTCCAGTTGTTAAAAATTCTAACGTTAAAATAATTATCAGCAAATATTCAAAGAGCTACTGCATGAGAGATCTCAATTATTATAATAATACTTATAACAGTTTTTATGAATAAGTAGCTACACAAAAATCTTTTGGATTGTTTTATCTTGCTCTCATATAACCCAATGATCATCTTCAAAGATGTTATCAAACCTTCAGAAGCCTTCAGATGACTGCCTTTTTTGAAACCAAAACTGTAAGCATATGGAAGCAGAACTGAACTTTATGGAAAATAAAATCTTACTTATACACCTATATCCTGCTTAATGCTGGATCTTTATGCAAATATTAACCATAATCATCATCAATTTGTACCAACTATTTTGATATACTATCAATTATTCACTATAATAATCATAAAAAAAAATTTGAATTTTATTTTTTAAAAACACCGTTTTTTAAAATAGTGCCATTTTGTAAGATTGATGACATCATAGGATAGTGACTTTATGACATCCAAGAAAAAAAATGGTGATACCCATGCTAAAATTGTAAAGTACAAAATATATTTATAGTATACAATGTTTATAAAATTAAAATATGATTAATGTTAAGTACTTTATTTAATTTTCATCTGGTATTCTTGCAAAACAATCAATACATTTATTAATGAATTATCCAAAGTAAAAATTTTCATTGTTAGTGATTACAAAAGTAAAAAAAAAAGTGTTTCATTCAGTACAATAAGTAAGTAATCCAATTCCTTTTATTATTGATAACATACAACAAACAAATTTATTAATATTATATTTTAAAATATGTGCATTAACTTAAAAACTGTATATTTACTTACTTTTATGTATTAAAATTCTTATGAATGATATTTTTTTGCTTGAGGCAAAAATAGAAAACGGAATAAACCTCTGGTCATGCATTTTTCATGAATTTACATGCACTCGTAAGCATCAAAAAAACCATAAGTGGACCACTTATGCTTAGAGGTTATTGTTATATAAGCCAACCTTTGCTAACTACTGAAATCAGGTCTTTAACTTATTGTACGCCTGATATATAACTCGACAAATGAATTGTACAAACTTATTTATTCTATAGCAGGAGAGAGTAGAATCTCATTTTTAACCACCTGTGATTAGAAATAAATATTAAATTTTGAATTTACTGTAATAAATAATCCTGCTTGTCTATATATGTAATGTAGAGGAGGAATAAACCTTCGCTTGTGTACCTTTTACAAAATTATGCAAACTCACTTGTAAACATCAATTTAAAAAGCATAAGGGGCCCACTTAGAGCTTATCATTATATAAGCCAATTTTTGCACACTGCCAAAATCAAGGCTTTAACATGTTCTGTGTCTGATATATAACTTGACAAATGAGTTGTACAAACTTATTCATTCTATAGCAGGAGAACGACAGGATCTCATTCAAAATTTAATATTTATTTCTAATCGCAAGTGGTTATAAACGAAATTCTATCTCTTTCCTGCTATAGAATGAATAAGTTTGTAGAATTCATTTGTCAAGTTATATATCAGTCACACAATAGATTAAAGCCCTGATTTCAGTATGGTGAGCAAAGGTTGGCTTATATAATGAAAAGCTTTAAACATCAGTGCTCCCACTGATGCTTATGGATGAATGTGTGTAAATTTGTGAAAAGCACGTGACAGAAGGTTTAATCCCTACATACTGTACCGGTCGGTTTTGTCTGTTCATATAACAAGATCTAGCATCTAGACAAAAGTACCTCGAGTCCAATCATGCGCAAGATACATAAGTCAGGAACACTCATGAACTCTGCCCTATTTGCCTATTTTCCAGATCTACCAACTTATGAGCAACAATTCCAATGATACTGATCTAATTTATTTCTACCTGCCGGCATCACAAAGTTGTGACACAAAAAGACTCTTATTTGAACTTTATTCATGTATAGAATATTATTGTTAGCGATTTTCGATCATCTAGTAAATGAAACCTTTTATATAACATCAAAATTATTTCTATTCAATAAATGAAACAATGACTTAGATATTTAGAAATATATATAAGATTTATTAAGTTAACTTGAGATATATATATATGATTGCAAATGTTATTTGTGTCAGAATGTAAATAAAATGGGTATTTATCTCCCCTAGACGACATTAACCTCTCTTACAATGCTATAAAACGAACATATTTAATCAGCAATTGCACATAATTTATGGCTTTGTTCTAATGCCGCTATTTATATGTCAATAATTTGCAGATTGTATGGGATACCTAAGATTTTTAATAATAGCGCTAGACTACAGTTACTTAAGGTTCTTTGAATCCACCATTAATAAAACAACAGCACTCGTACCAATACATAAGTTTATTTAATTTGATGACACTGGTAATTATATTTAATTAATATTTGCATTTGCGAAATAAAAACATATGTGGGAAGCTAATTTAAGAAATAATAATTATGGCAGCAATATTGTATCTGAAAGTGCGAATGAAATATAAAAAAATGGCAATCCATTTAGTATAATCATAACAGTACGGTTTAGGAGCATTGATAGGATTTAAAGAGAATGAAATATGGGAGAGTGGTACGTGTATGATGGCAATGGAGAGATCTATTCTGAGATCCAAGAAGGTGCTTCAATTCACAGTTAAAGAAGGCGACTCTCTGCAAACGTTGGCAGGGTCGGGTCATAAACAATGAAGAATGCGCTTTATTGAATTGCCATAGGCTGGACTTTTGCCAGAGCGAACCCTATGCAATAATATCTAGCGCTGAAGAAGTCCAAAGGGGTTTGCCAAATCTTGTACTTGGTATTGGAAGTAAAAATGAACGAAGCACAAATATATATAAAACTAAAGGCTGGTATACACGTAACGCTTGCATTAATATAAATATATATATATATATACTTAAAACTAAGAAATAAAGAATTATCGCCTATCTTTATTGATAAAAACCCAGCGTACCGGTATGATTTGAGTTACTACGTGGATATGGAAGAATTACATTTAATGCTAATATAATAGCTTATAGAACTAGAAGATCCCTTCCCCCTTTGTATTACTTTAAATTACACATAAACTTCCCACAACGTATAACTAATATAAATCTTTGGTTTTGAATGCTTTAATAAATAAATACTTTTCATATTATTAAATATATATAAAGTCGGTGGTGGTTAGTGATTTCAAGAAAGTAATATTAATTTAATTCATATAAATATATTTAAAGTTTTTGGAAGTTAGCGCTATTATTTAATTAATAAAAAAAAACACATTTCTAAGAAAACAGATTTTTGCTTAGCTGTCTTTTGAAAATAACATTATACAGTAATTATCAGATTCTGATTTTATTTCTCCAGACTTGCAGGCACCCGCTATAATAAGAATAACAAATTTGTTTTAAAAAATACTAGATTAATCACCCTCTGAAAAGTAATGAAGGTTTTCTTTTATTAAAAGAGATAGCGTAAGCATTTGCGATTCTGGGGGAAATTATTGACATATAATTTAGTATATGAAAATATAAAATATCATAATGAAAATAAAGTATTGCCGCATAGACATGAAATCAAGAAATAATAATTGTTCAGGAGAGGTTTAATGTAGGAGAGATTACAGCTAAGTTATATAGAGAGAACAAGGTACAATTAACTAAAAGGTAAGAATTTTACAAATTAATTCATACTTAATATTAAATTTTACAAATAAAAAAGGCTTTACAAAATGTTTAACGAAACAGATAAGTGAGAGTTAAAATTATTCACGGTAACTTTAAGAGTCTAGCAGCATTTGAAATGATTACCTCTTTACAAACTTGGCTGTTCTTTTGATGTTTTTCTCAGATTTCCCTTGGAGAACTAGATCTAGTTTGACGAGCATAATTATTGAGGCAGGTAGAAAGTTCAGTATTTAACAAACAGGCATATAATTATAGTCTATGAGTATCGGGATCCATTGGCACAGATTTCAGGGAAGGCCATCTCGAATGGCGAGAAAGGTGAAGCGGATTTACTCATGACACATTGAAATTAAATGAACGCAAATTTTTGGCAACTGCTCTCCTTGACTGTCTTAGTTCCTCTCTTAAATTAATTCATAATTATCCCATGCCTTGGTATTTGTAGAATCCCTTCTTGATTGGTCATTGCTAATCATTTTCTTTAATCTAATTTCCAAAAGAATTTCTATACAAGCTTTTACCCATTGTGATGGAAGATGCCATTGTTAGATAAGTATTCAAACTGAAGTTAATTTAATAAAAAAAAATGTTTGTGACAAAAGTAAATCAATTAAGTTTAGTTTCTAATTTTGATTTTAGAGAAACTTTTAATTAAATTTATTCTAAAAAATTATACAAGATTACGTTTCTCACCTTTAATTAATTTTGACTAATTACAATCGCATCTTCCATATTGGATTTAAAATAAAAGTAGAGTTTAATAGCAAAAATAACTTAAAAACAAAATTTTCTAGAATGACATATAACGAACTTTTTGTAGTAATTATTTGCTCATTATGGTTGTCTCTACAATATCTCTGTATATGAGCTGCAATCAATAAGTAATCACTATAACTTTTATAAAATTAAAAAATACAGAACATATAATATATTTTGATATTATAAGTCCATTATAATTAATCCCCCATTACCTATTGCGTATACATATTCCCTCTTTAAATACTATATTTATTACTTCTATTTTTTTTTGTGTGTATTTAAATTCAGATATTTATGCATATATCTTTGTTAATAAGTATGTTAGTTAATAATAAAAAAAAGAACAAAAAATGTGTTAGTGAACGGAATATATACGCAAGAATAGGGTTTGAATTTAGCTTGGTAGCAGAAGATTTGAGGTGGGCTGTGAAGCGCAATCTGAATCTCAGATTTCACTTCAATACATAGCCAAATGCTATATAAATAGATTATTTATTATAGATCATCATAATTGTAAAATTTAGTTATTATAATTGCAAGTTATTTTGAGAAAAAAAATGATTTCATGCATTATGCAATTAATAATCAATTTTACAAGATCGCAGTTATTACATATAAATTTAAAGTATCATTTACTATATAGGATTTGAATAATTTTAAATCATAATATCTTAATTTTTTTCAGACATATTCAAGCCAAAGACAACATTATTGCAAATCTAAAAAAAATAGTGTACCAAAAAAGAAATATAAATTTCATTCAGCATAAAATTAAATATGTACTGTATTAGCTCAAATATTCAGTCAATTAATTTTGAATTAAAATTTTTCAGTCAAATCAATCTGCTAGTCATTGTAAATCTAAAATATTTTCAGTAAAAAAAAAAAGGGGATAGGATAATGATTTCATAAACCACACAATAATCAGCTTTATATGATCAAAAGTTATAAATTTAAATAAAAATAACATTTACTTATTCAATTTTAAATAATAATTTTGTAATTTGTTTCTGACATATCTAAGCGAATGACAACCTTATAACAAACTTAAAATATAGTAATGAAAAAAAAAATACAAATGTCCTTAATTATTAGTAGCATATAAAGGCGATTTAACCCACTGAAGAAGAAGCTGTAAGAACCAAAACAATTAAATCAAATTAATATAGGCCTAGTACTTTCAAGGTTTTCCCTCACATTCATGGCCAAAATAAGTTATTAATAATATATGATCAAAATTTATTGTATACTGTATACATATTAGCTAAAATGTTCAGTTGAGCAATTTTAAATTAAAACTTTTGTGAATGCTAATTTCAATCAAATCAAAATTGCTATTATTGTAATTAATATTTACTAAGGCTGTAACCTCAAGAATATGCGTGTAAAAATGCGATATTAGAGACCTCTACAGGTTTTAACCACAAGCTTACGCTTTGGAAGAAAAAAGGGGAACCTTCTTTACTTCAACCTACTTTCTATTTAAATAGGTACTTTTGACAAAAATAAAGGGAGGGAGATGATTATATGCATTAATAATAAATTTTCTGTAATGAAAATATTATAAATAAATTGAAGATGCTTTATGCTTTTAATTTTTATTTAAATAGGCTGTATCTGCCATTACAACATACTGTTTTATTCTAAAAATTACTAAGTCATTCCATGAAAAGGACTACCACACTTAATAAAATGTATGCCATAAAAAGGATCACAGCTAGTATATTTGTATATATTGTTAACATTTTTTAATAAATATTGCTAATAATATAGAAACACAGAATGCTTTAGATATTTATTTTTTCTTTTTTTAATCTGCCAGAAATTTTTTTTTTTTTCGTTAATTGCACATTTAAATTTTAGTAACTGGCTATCCTTAAACTGATAGCAAATAACAAGTCTTTATGGCCAGAATAGTACAGTTAAATGAGATATTATTAAACATTACTTTTTTAATTCTAAAAAATTTCATTTAAATAATATATGCCTATGAATTTAAAAAAAAATGAAATTTCAATATGGGGTTTTTTTTTCAGTGCAATTACATATTGAAATGTATATAGTAGCAAATTTGATTTTTTTATGAAAAAAAAAACTAATCAATTAGCATTTTTTTTTATCAACTTCCATGTCTAGATTATGGCTCACCAATAATTAATTTATATACAATATTGACACTAATATAAGACTTTAATCAGAATATTTGTCTCCTCATATGCAGTACATAGATACAGAATTAGTCCTATAAGTGAGGCAGCAAATTAATAGTCTCAAACCAACTAGAATAAGTCCCAAAATTAGACAATATCTTAAAAAATAATTTTTATTAAATTAATAGCACAAAGAAATATCATTTAAAAAAAGGTTTAGGATTATTTAAATGTAAAAAAATAAACTGTTTTCTGTTTTATTAAAAATCATTCAGGAGATCATTTGAGATAAATATTATTTTCAGGCATTTTAAAATATGTAAGTTTTAGGATTTCAGGTACCAAAATTGATTGGCCCAGTCCATCATAGATGTCACTGAGGTATTAAATGAGAAAGGGTGTCTGTTTAGATTATGTTTTGTGAAAAAGATTGCTTTAAGCAGGTTAAAAAAAAATCTTATATTGATATTGTGATTTTTTTCTGCTTTCATTTTAGGACAAGTGTTAGATTTAACCAGGAGAGTAATGCTGAATATGGCATAATATATGGAAGATCCTTATAGATAGACATGAAGTTGGTTGTGTTATATAATATTACCATATTTGTGTTTATTGTTAAAGTATTTTTTATATATATTAATATATTATCATGTAGTGTCAAGTAGAAATAATATGTACAATCAAATTAAATCAAAATGGTATTTATTTAAATTACCAAACTGCATTTATTGAATAATTGCACTATATTAAAAAAAATTATACTTCATCAATTATAATTTATTGAGAACAAACTCATGCTTTGTTAACTATATAAATTTTCAATTAATTAACAAGCTGGTTTTTTAAAGGTAGGTAAGAGGAAAAAAAATCAGCATAACAAAGTACTATATATTATAACTTAAATAAGAAAAATAAATAGTGATATACAAAATAAAGAATCATTTACTTCATTAGGTAGATAAAAAAAAGTATGTAGAATTTTAATGCGTAATAATAATTTCAAGACTAGATTAACATTTTTGTTTTTTAGTTGCAAACAGCTGTACATCCGAAATAATCTAGAAATTTCTAAATAAAGAAGAGAACAATATTAGTTACAGAATAATCCTTTCATTGTTTATTATTGATTGTATTTTTTAATTAATAACAATTAATGAGATTAGAAGTAAAGAAATATTTAATTGTTTTATGTTAAGAAATATATAATAAAATTAACACCTATTTATTAAATATTCGAAAAAATATATTATAAATTTACGAATAACTCATTTTATGTTTGAAAACATTACTCATTGCTTGCAGATATTCTCATGTCCTTTAATTTTTTTTTGCATCTTGTCACTAATGTGAAAACAGTTTAAAATACAAAAATACTGCTTTCATATGGATTTATTGATAAAAGTAATTTATAGTCAAGCATTGGTGGCCAAGTGGTCAGCACAACTGCCTTACAAGCAGTTGTCCCGGGTTCGCTCCCCGGCCGATGCTCTGACACATGAAAAAAAAAGATAATTTATAATATTAAATTAACTGTATACATATATTTCTAAATGTTAAACTTTTCTATATTATACAAAAAGCAAGTATTTGTAGATTGAATTATAAATTAAATCAAAAAATATTAAGCTAAATAAACCACATATTAAGACATCTTACTCCTATGAGATGTAATGAAAGAAAAAATATAAAAAAGACTGCCCAACTAAAAGCAGATATAGGAATGTCAAGTACAAAGAAATATGATTTAAAAAAATCACCAAAAATGCCAAATTTTATATTATATGATAGTTTTTGTTATATATAATTTTATTTATGTTTGCAATGTTCCTTTCCTTCCATTTAACTATATTAGATTTAGTATAACAAAATTGTTGCATAAGGCAATAGCTCATTAAAACGTTAATTTTCATTGATTGTCAATTTTCATTGATTGTCAAGCATTGTTAGCCGGGAGGTCAGTGCAGCCCCCCTGCAAGCAAGCAGTTGTTTGCAGACAGTTGTTATGGGTTCGCCTCCGATGCTATGACATATAGAAAAAAAAACGTTAATTTTCATTGATTGTTTTGATTTATTTAATTTATCACATTTTATCTACATTGACTTTTACCTTAATAATCTTTTTTTATAATTAAAAAAAAAAAAATTCTAATTGAATCTAGGAGATAAAATCAGCATTAGTATAACAATTTAATATATGCTAACCAATAATATATATATAACAGGCAAAACTCTCCATATAGTAGTGCCACTCAGTGCAAGCTATAGTAATCAATGGATTCCAGAAGGAAATGGTGATCATGTGATGTTTAGTGATTTAAAATATATATATATTACAATAAATCAAATGTGTTACTATATCCATTTCAAAATTTATGTGGTCCACTTGTTATATGAACATTATTTTTTCTTTATAAATAATCTTTATTCATGAGAAACAATAGTTTTTCTCAAATCATTTTTTTATAAATAGCAAAAAAAAATTCAAATCAGTATGGATGCAACTTAATATACTTTTTGATTTAACATTTAGTCAATGTATAGATTACTATATTTAGCGTTTATTGGAATTGAATTATAGTTTAAACTCTGTCACTATTCCTCTCTTATCACCAGTTAATTTTAAAAACTGTTGATTAAGTGAGTCATATGCCTTAGCCAAATCAATGAAAGTAATTATATAAAAATATTCTTACTCACAACACTCTCTCATTTCTCTGACAGTCGAAACCAATTCCTCCTATGTTTTGATTCTTTAAAAATACTTAAAGTCTCCAAGTGACCACTCATCTGAAACATATTAATAAAATTTTTTAAAAATACTTTTTCTATAGTTGATAACAATGATATTTCACAATGTTTACAGTAGACTTTTTTATTATGTTATTTTTAAAACTTGGAACTATAGATACATGTTTAAAATCAGTGACATAATTTCATGAGTCTTACATACCTAAAACAAATTTCAATAATTTTGAAATATCTCTACCACATTTTATAACTGCCCGGATAGCTTATCAGAATCTGCAGTCTTTCCATTTTTAGATTACAAAGAACTAGCTATCTTTAAATTCATTAAGCTAAAATATCTTTGTCCAAACCTAAATGAGTAGATAATATATATATAATGTAAATAATTAACAGTAAAAGAAATATTATATTTTAAATTCTTTAGTAGCACTTTCAGTTTACATAGTAATCCTCGTCAGCTTTAACTGAATTTCAAATTTTTTTTATTTTAATGTTACGTAAATTTCCATAAGCTGTGTATGGCCGTATTTGCAACTTGCCTATTAATAACATTATCTTTATATTTGTCTATTAAAATTGCCTCTTTAATTTTCCTCTTTTTATGATTCCTTTCTTCCATTAATATTTTTATTTCATTAATATTAAATGTAAACCTATAATTACAAGTTTTTTTCATGGTCAAAGAATACTGAAGCTGTATTAAATTGACTATTTACATTATTTTCAATCCGATATCTCCTTTAATCTTTTTTCCACAGAACATCTCGATTCACCGATATATAATTTTTTACATCCACATGAAATCTGTTAAATTAATAATTTAATAATTTCTAAGCATATAATTCCTAAATTGCAAAGAAATGTTAATTGATTGATTAATAATTTCTAAGGATATAATTCCTAAGGGTATAATTCCTAAATTGCAAAGAAGTAATATAATTTATCAGATTTCATGTGGATGTAAAAAAATATATATCGGTGAATTGAAATGTTCTGTGGAAAAAAGATTAAAGGAGCATCAATTATTATATAATCGGATTAAAAATAATGAAAATAGTCAATTTAATACAGCTTCAGTATTCTTTGACCATGAAAAAAACTTGTAATTATAGGTTTACATTTAATATTAATGAAATAAAAATATTAATGGAAGAAAGGAATCATAAAAAGAGGAAAATTAAAGAGGGAATTTTAATAGGTAAATATAAAGATGATGTTATTAATAGGCAAGTTGCAAATATGGCCATACACAGCTTATGGAAATTTACGTAACATTAAAATAAAAAAAATTTGAAATTCAGTTAAAGCTGGTGAGGTTTACTACATAATTGAAAGTGCTACTAAAGAATTTAAAATATATTTCTTTTACCATTAATTATTTACGTTATATATATATCATTAAAGAAAAAGTCACTCAATTCTTGTACCATTATTTAAAAGATGATTCAGATATTTTCCTCTCATCCATTCCAAATATTATAAGTATCATATAAAAGAGGGTCTTCCGCTGATTCAGTAGGATAGTTAAAAGGGCTAATGATAAAATGCTTTGCACAAACATGATAGTCAGTCCCCCTAAAGAAGATACCAGATAAATTTAAATATATTTGTTATTTATTAATTATTTGTAATACTGAAAAATATTTTTTATCCTTTTTCTTTGACCATTTAATGTGGTAAATATTTTCTCATTATAGTAAATTATATTTTTTATATTCATTACGGAAGCAAATTATTAGATACTATTCTTTGACCTGGCATTTTCTATTTTATTTTAAGAGTAATAAAATCATTTGAATTTATTTTAAATATTTATACCTTGCAGATTTCATTGCCTGCAAATTTTAATCCTAGAAATGGACAGCAATCACGAAATGTCTTGTTAAAAGTATAGGAATCTTTGGTGATATCTATAGTCTCTGATATTGTATATACCCTAACTCAATGTTACAATTTTTATATCAACATTAGGTTTCATACATCATAAACAACTTTCATTGATTAGTGCATTTATTGTGTTGATTTCTCATAGCAATTAAAATTGCACTACTGTAAATTTCTTCATATATTGCTAAAACATCCAATAAAATTAAATTTGATTATTTTCTTCAACTATCGTCAACTTATAAAGTAAATAATTTATAAAATGATAGTTTATATCAATGTCAAATCTAATAGGTTGTTTATACATGCTACAACATTTTTATTTATTTAATTAAATAGTTGCAGTTATATTAGTTTTTATTTATTTCTAATTATTATTAATTGGTAACATTGTTTGAATTTTTAATTTAGATGTTTTCTTATATTTTTATGAATTGTTTCAAAATGTTTAGAACAATTTTTAAATTAAGCCCGCCTTTAATATATAATTTATTTATTATTATGATGTAATGCTTGTGTTATTTGAAAATATATTGGGTACTTTGGTATTATTCCTGCTATGATGTATTACTCTGGTGATATTTTCATCTGGTAATACTTATTCAAAGTTTTCATTTATGATGTCATGGCAACCAAGGATCCTGACACAACTAATCCATGTCAAATAAACTGACCCTTTCCTTTCCATTTTAGAAGATATTAAATGGTTCACTCCACCATAGCGACGCCTGCCTCCCTCACAATATAAATTTGTTGCATCATTTGCAAGTAATACAATTTTATATTTAAAAGTACATTTACTTTATATATTTGTGTTTTGTTTTTTTGTTAAAACTGTGTTGTTGTTTTTTTTAAAAAAAGGTAAAATATAACATTAAACAACTTGTAGTAAATATATTGCATTATTTGTAATTTTTTTATAAAAAAAATACAGAGGTAAAAGTTGTTATATTTGCGTGTGTGTTTTTTTTTAAAAAGATAATTAAAATGTAAAGTTAAACTTATATATCGCCATCTTTAGATTAAGATACAGTTGGCCTTTTTTTTAAAAAAAATTAAAAAAGTAACGGAAATCTAAAACTTTTGTTACAACTTGCCATTTTAAAAATGTTTTAGGGTTCTTTTTCATATTTCTCCATTTTTCCATAATGAATATGTCCATCATTGGAAAGTACAAAAGTTTACTATTACACGTGGAATTTGACAGTCCAAAGCACTGTAGTATAATGGGAGAGGGAAGGATGGCTTTTATAACATGTAGGCACAACTCACAAGTACTTGTTTTATTTAGTATTGTAATATCTTTTTTCTTTTTTCATAATTAATATGTCTATTATTTTTTTTAGATTTGAACTTTCATATTACACATGCTATGACATATTACTCCAGTTGATATATTATTGTAAGTTTGCATTATGTTTAAAATAATACCTTCATGGGATCTGCAGACAATATTTATTGATTAAGTTTGTCTGCACATACCTGGGAGAAGTAATACATCATCAGAGTAATACATCATAGCAGTAATAATACCAAAGTATCCTATATTGTTGTACCATCTACTGATTCACTTAACTATGATTAATAATAATAAAAAAATAGTAATTAGTAAAAAAAAATATTATACTATCATTTGCATTTTATTATAATCAGTCTTTCATTGAAAAATATGCATATATTCTTATATATCTATAATTTTAATATCATAACAATTCCATGTTTGAAAAGACTAATATTTTTCCCCCCCATTGTATCAAAGGATAGACCTACAGGTGTAGCAATCTTCTTTTCATTGTCAGTAAAATACTATTAACTTTTCAGAAGTTAATAAAATAGCATATTTTTAGAAAACACATTTCTTTATAAATAATTTTAAAAATTCAGAAGTATAATAACAAATATATTATAAAGCAGAGATGGCCAACAAGTCTATCGTGATCCACCGATCGATTGCAAAGCCATTTTTGGTCGATCGCGAGGCCAATCTGGCAAGAGCTGTCTGGTAACGAGTGAAACAAATTAAGTCAAGATTTTCAAGTTTTTTTTATTTTTGTTTTTGTTCTAAATTTTTTTTCAATTCTAGATGGGTGAAATCCACCAAGTCATATCATTATTGAAAATAATATTTTTAATCTTGATTTAATGTAGCTAATTTGAATTAATAATTACTCATGTTGCTTTAATTTCCCAAGCATGAGTTGTTTGGCCTGTTAAATACATATTTTTTACTAAGCAGATATATAAAAATAGTATGTATTTCACACCTACCTCCACTTAGATTATGCCTATGACAACAAGTCGATCGCCTATGACAACAAGTCGATCGCCTATGACAACAAGTCGATCACCTATGACAACAAGTTGATCGCAACACATTTTAAAAATAAAAAGTAGAACCTATGATTACAAAAGTTGCCCCCCCCCCTGTTATAAAGGAATGTGTTTGTCTGTTGTAAAATAACCTATTTTATTTATACATATGTGTAATACTCTACCACTTTTAATTACAAATGTACTTTACCAACAGAAAAATACAAACTGCCTTGTAGTACTTTTTGACTAAATCAGTCTTATTCAAGTGGCCCAAGCTTTATGAAATCATTTAAACATTCCAACGTTATTATTGTTAAAGATTTAAATAGATTAATATTTAGTTAACATACAGGCTTCACATTCAAAACACCCAAGTCATTAGTTATTAATAAAATTCTGATCAAACAATTACTTTTTAAATATAAAATATAAAATTTCTTAATTTTTGATATACATTATAGAAAGTATTTGTCTGTTCTATTGAAATTAGGGAGATTCTAAATAATAGTTATAATGACACAATTTTATAATTTCTATTCAATACTTTCATAAATTTGGAAGTTCCACATAGGGCTATAGAATTATTGAGCATATTTGAGGAACTGAGACTGTGCAGAATGAAGTAAATCTGGGTCACCAAGAAGATCTGGTAAAAAACATTTGAAGAGAATCTAGAATTGTCAATTTGGAAGACAGTCTGCAGTTACACTTTACAAAAACAACTGTTCACAAAATTTTATGTTGTGATTTATCTAGAATCATATTTTATATAGAAACTGCTAATTAAAGTTTTAAAGCATATTTTCCGAGAAATTTATTTTAAAATATTCTTTTTGCTTAAATATATAATTAATATCTTATCATAAAGAAACTTTTTAAATAGTTTCTCTTAATTTGCAAAATAGATGGTTACTTTAGGGATCCTGTATATCAAATAATTATAATTAAATGTATGCATATATTTACACTTTTTTTAAACTTATGCATCCTGTTAAATTACAATCAGAACAAACTTTTATTTTTATAAACAAGTAGCAAAATACATCAGTTAATGTAAACAACCTCCATGACGTGTTTGGATTGAAACAGTCTTTTTTATAATAAATATACTATTACATCAACAAATGACCTGATACTTTAGATAAACAAATAGCAAAATACATTAGTTAATGTAAACAACCTCCATAATATGTTTGGATTGAAACCGTCTTTTTTCGAATAAAGATACTATTACATCAACAAATGACCTGATACTTTAGATTATTTTAAAAATCAGCTGATTTTATGTTAATTTCTATAGTAATGACAATTTACAAATATATGTATATCAATGAGTTTACAGGATTTTAAAATTTAAGTTGTTATCTATAAAGTTTTTTGCCAAGAGATATCAACAGTATGTAAATTAGAAATTTATTTTTTGGATAACCTTTTTTAAAAAAAAAAAAAAAACATACAAAGAAATTATTGTGTGTAATGAGTTTTTTAAAATTTATATATATCAGATAAAATACAAAAATATTTTGAATAATGTAATTCATATATGTCAAAAATATTCTATTATTCAAAACTATAGCAGTGCAGCCGTGAATTATGCTGTATTTAACTACTTGACTTCAATTATATGTTATCCAAAGAAAAATGTATACAAACAAATAAAAATGCAAATTGAAAAAACCCATTAAAATTCACAAATTTTATAATCGAGCAGCCATTTTTCCCCTTCTGAACGCATATATATAAATAAAATTTCTTCAATTTATGTTGAAAGCACGTACATTTTATTCTTTTATTATTTTTCCTGAACTTGATGTGCAATAATTCACATAATAAATTATTTTCTAGGATTAATGTTAGAAAATTTACAAAATTTTAAAACATACTTAAAAGTAATACTTTCTTTAAAAAAATGAAATCATAAGTTTTTTTAGACTAGTCTAAATATCGGCAAATTGCAGCTCGCGGCAAAAGCCTCATGCAGTTCTTTGATCCAAATGTGACTCCTTTTATCATAATAAACATAAACACAATTTTTATTTTGCCATATACTGTAATTTATAAATAAATATTTTGATGACTCTAAGAGATGAAAAATATGCTCTTGAATTCAGTCTTATTACAGAATAGTAATTATTATAAATAATAAATGTTTAAATATTAGAAATTTGTGAATAAATCAAACTGTCAAATATTTTTTGTTTGGTTATTTTTAAGAGAATTTTTATTGTCTTCAGGATGTATTCAGATTCTGTTATGTTCTATTATGAAATAAATGTTCAAATATATCCATAGCCATTTAGAAATTCATGTTTTCCTGAATCGAGGAGGGGGATAGGTGTATTTTAACAAAATTCATGGACTAGTCTATTATGTTTCTAATAAGAGAAAAAGTTATTGAAAAAAAAAAGAAAATTGCCCAGTTTTCTTTTCTTGCTTTGTATAAAATGAAAAAATAAAGATACATAAAAATAGGGTTAGAAAGAAATATTTTAGTTCTTCTTTATATAGCTATGTTTATAAAAGATACAGGCCACACTATTAACTTCGATGAAGCTAAGATTGTCTTGTTTGAGAGAAATGAAATAAAAAGAAGAATTAAAGAATCTTTATTATTAAAAATTTATGATTCTGAATCAATCAACTTATTAAAAAGTTCTTTTAATATTAAGGATGTGTAAGAAGTAAATTGAATTGTGGGTAATGTTTTGTTTAAATATATTGTTATTTAAGAAGTCTGCTTGTAGCAGTGAAGCATTGGTAGTGTTTTAAAGTTTATTTTCTTGGCTAGTCTGGTTGAGTTGTGAATTTGGGATAATTTTAATTACTTAGTAAAATATAAAACAGGCAAAACTCTCTCCATATAGTAGTGCCAACCAGAGCAATCAATGGATGCCAGAAGGCTTGTGCATAAAATCCCTATCTAGTGCCTAGTCATCCAATATCCCCAGACTAGTTTCTGGCTTGTGGCCTTCGTCAGTGAGGAACTTTGGATCTGAGAGCAGTGCACCTAGATCTTAGGATCATGTGATGTTTAGTAAAATATATATAAACGGGCCTCCTTCAATTTTTTTATTAATACTAAGTATTATTTTTTAAAATTGTTTATATGCATATAAAGACGTTTGTGTTATATATATATGTGTGTGTGTGCATGCTGAAAAGTTTTGTATGCTTGCAGTTCAATAAACAATACCTATTCTATTCTAATAAATGTTTATCTACAAAAGATGAACTATTAATTATACGTTATATACATCGAACACGAGGAGCATTTGGAATAAAATATAGTTTGCAGCCCTACTATAATCAACAGAGTTTTAAGTTATTTTATTCCAACAAATTTTTAAAAAAAAGATTGATACAATCCTATTATTATCAAAATTGTATTTATTTAAATTTGTATTGTTCAGAAGAAGAAAAATAACTCTATAGTTTTAAGATCAGGTCAAGCGTTGTTAACCGAGAGGTCAGCGCAGCTGCCTTGCAAGCAAAGCAGTTGGTTGCAGACGGTTGTTGCGAGTTCGCCTCCTGGCCGATGCTGTGACATATGAAAAAAAAAATAAAGATCATTTTCGAAACTAATTTATTGTAATTGCATCAGAGGCATGGACTATCTTTTATTCAATAAGCATTCATAACTTTCCGTATTGAACATTATTATTTTTCATTTTCATATCATTTTTATGAGTTTTTGTTTTGTTGTTGTTGTTCATACAAGTCATATAATATTATTAATTTTAAAATAATGTTTTATAACTTTTTGTTTGTTCTTTTTAATTTTTTTTTTTTTTTTATGGATGATACTTAAGACAAAAATTTAAACTTTAAAGATTAGCATACATTTTAAAATTTAAAATAAATAATATATATATAGCCTTGCATCAACTGAGAAAAACAAACAAAAAAAATGTTAATGTTAAATGTTGAGTGGATAATTGAGTTCAGCCTATCTTTTTGGTGTTTGAACTCCATTTATTCTTGCAAGCAGCTGATAATACAATTTTTTTTATTTACTAATAAATATTGATATAAACATAGATATACTTTAAAATAAAATAATACCATCATTCATTCTATTGCAAATCTTTTTAGGATGCATTTTCTTGTTTATAAATTGTAACAGCTTTTCTGATTAAACTGTCAATGGTGACTGATTAGAACTGGAAAAAGTATTTTAAAAAATCTTATATATTGAATATGTTCAACCATATATAAATAAACCGGGCATTGAAAAGTAAATGATTGAAGTGAAAGGCATTATTAATTACATAGGAATTGTAAGACTGTAAATATTTATAAAAAGTCTCTGAGAGTCATAATATTTATCAAAAATTTTACATCTTTTTTGGGAAGCTTTTTTATTGAAGGAAATAACTATAGTCTGTTATAATTTGCACTTATATGTATGATTGTTTTTAAAACTGGTCACTAAAAAAAAATAATTCATCAAATCACCTCAAATATCCTGGGGTGGTTGAGGTAGAGATTGAGCTCAACATTTTCATTTAATAATAATGTTTGTTTTGTTTTGTTTCTGCCACAGCTGAAAATTTGAACCAGATTAGTAATGTTGAGAGAGAATTACTATTAATGTCAAGGTACCATAAAAATTGATCACTCATGTATAACATTTATTTTAGATTACAAGTGAAATTACAATCAAACTTATTTAAATACTTAAACAGGCTTTAACCTGTAACGAATGTGCCTTAAAATTTTTAATAATCATGCAATATTATTTTGCCGATAGAGGAACCTCACAAACCATGACACAAAATAGTGACTTTTATAAAGATAAGAGCGGCCATCTTATCTTTAACCTAAATTTCTACTTATATAGGCCAATCTGAAGCATCCTGATTTGGGAGTGAAGTTGTTGTTCTCTTCACTGTTTATGTCCACTATTTCCTTTACTAATTAACCTTCATGAAATCTTGCGATTTACAGCAAGTTAATGTTGCGATCTTAATACGGGAAAATCTATAAACTATTGTAGAGTTGTAATTATATTTTTATAAACTTACTCTAAAATATTCTTTTACTAAACAAATAAGTGAAATAAAGAGAAATGTTACTAGAATGGTATTTAATTATTATAAATAGATTTTACTTATATTATATTTAAAACAGATGAATAAATAATCCAATTTTATATATGGCTTAAGATGAATGAGTGTTTAGTTTAAGTTAAACTGCAAATAAGACTTAATTGCTAAATAGCATCTAAAATTTTGTAATATAAGAAGGGTGGTGAATTAAAATATTGTGAAGAATTTAATTAAAATAAATTTTAAATATGTAAATTGATATTTGTAATTGAGAATGAAATTTAGAAACAAGTAGAAGAAATATGTTTTTAGACTTTGCTGTATGGAAAAGATATACCACAGATTTGAGATGAAGAATAATCTGTCAAATTAACATCCCATGTCCCTAATAATACTGCTTTTCAAATACCCAAGTTGATAATGATTACCCCCCCCCCATTCCCAAACATCTTGATATTTATTTCTAAATTATATGTATGATTATACCTAAAGTAGTTCCAAGTACAATGATGAAGTATTAACAGGATTATCAATTGCTAAATTATTGTTTTTCAGCATTTCTTAAGCATAGATTTAAGTTATATATGTTTAATATTTAGATAAATTCTCACATGAGCTCACTCCTCAGGTCGTGAACAAAATGATCTGCCCACAAGCCAACTGCCAGGCCGCATATTGTGGCAAGACTAGGACCAACATTGCTAATAGAGTGGCTCAGCACAAATACCTGTACAATAAAACCAAAACCAAACAAGAAGGCAATTTCATCTTTTTTGAGCACGAAAGAACAGGCCATAAATTCGAACCCACGTCTGCCAACATCGTTTGCTCAGAAAGACACGATGCTAAACGCAAGATTAGAGAAGCGTTTCACATAGCAAGCGATCCTAAGTTTATTATTAGAAGAGAAGCCTGCTTTGCCCTGTCCCGAAAATGGCAGTTATAAATTATTTGCATCACTTTGCATAAATTTTCTTTTCTAAAACGCAGTTTTAACAACAGCAGCTATGTGTATGAGAGCAAGAAGTCTCTTGAAAGCGCTTAGCGAAAATCAATCAATATTCTTATATTTAAAGTAAATTAATATCAACTCTAGTTATATATATATTTACTAGCTTCATTATCTGTGCATACAGTACACACACGCACACATATATAGTAGTTTACAACTTTTATATAATAGAAGTATAGTGATATTAGCGATCAAGCCAATGCACATGCGCTTTAAAGATAATTTATCTTTAAAACGCATGTGTATTGGCTTAATCGCTAATATCACTATTGCATAAAAAACATAGCGCTATATAAAATAATATCTCATAATAGAAGTATGCAGTAGTTAGTATGGTAGCCTGAAATTCACTTAGTCTAGAATTCTCCAGATATTGCTAAAAGATTTCAAAGTAAACGCAGCATTTTTATAAGTAAACTGTTTACTGTCATTTTAGTCAACTATCCATTATTGATTATAAATGGGTAAATAGTTAATGTTACAGTTAAGTAAAAAAAAGAAGCAAAAACTATTAACAGCTGGTGGTTTATTGACTAGTTAGAGTCTGATCAAATATCAGGTCAATTCTGTTGTACTTTTGGCTATTTAATGTTATTAATTTATTTATACTATTTAAGTGTAACAATATGTTTAACAGTTGTAATTTCTATCAAGCACACTCTTTTATTAACTTTTCATTTAATTCAGCATCATACAATATTTCTACTTAATATTCTAATACCATTTTGTTTTGATGATTTAATTCAGTATAAAATGATATAAACTAATTTCTAAGAGTAATTAAAAATTGTCTTTGGTATAATGATTTGGTCAAGCGTTGGTGGTCGATAGTTCGGCACGGCTGCCTTACCAGCAGTTGTCCCGGATTAGCGGGTTCGGCCGATGCTGTCACACATGAGAAAACACACACACACACAAATGTATAAAAACATTTTATTAAAATAAAAATAAAAAAAGGAAACAAGCAAATAATTACTGACTAATAATTTAGCAAAATAATTCAAACAATTTTATTTTTTAAAATGTAATGAATAGAAATTTTTTTTAACATTTATCAAAGCTTATTTTAATGCTGAAGGAAATACTTATAAATTAAAAAAATATTGATCATTCAATATATTTTTGATCTCCTCAATGTTTATCCTAATATTTATAATTGCAATTTTGTGAAATTGTTTTGAATAAGTAAAAGTTATTATTTTCTATATCTTTTCTTTTTTTGGGAGAGAAGATATATGTAGGAAAAAATAGAAGTCCATTCATGTTGAGAAAGATAAAAAATGATCACTATTATAGCTTTCCATTATGTCCAAGATTTGCTTGCTAACATTTCAGTAATATCTCAGGGATTTTATCCAGGGAAATAATTATGACCTTGGAATCCAGGCACTACTGTCCTGAAAGGGGAAAAAAATGATGACACCATAAAAGTGTCAGCAAGCAGTCTTGAACATCATCATACATAGTCACAATAATGATCAAGAGTGTCTACTTATTGAACTACATCGGCATGAATAGTTTCCTCATCCTTATTCTTGAAAAATACCTGAAAAATATTTGATGATATCTATGAAAATATTTGTCTTGTTACATCTATGGAATCAAAATTATCTCATAGCTGACATTGTTTGATGGAAATTTGGATATACCCAAGTTAAAGTCAGGTTATATGAAAATTGGCAGTGTGTTAAAGGTTTAAACAATGTATAGCTTTAATAAAATCTCCATATATCTACATTGTAGATACATGCATTACATGTAAAAAAAAACTCATTCATTTCGAAGTAAAATTATTAAGAAGTAAAGTTCATTTAATTAATATTCTTGGGGTGATGTGGCGGGAGGGGGGAGAACAGAAGAAAAATAAATTGTTTTTGTCATTAAAGTAAAGTTTAAATTCATATAGAATGAAATTTTTAAAGACAAAACAATAGATTCAGAATGAAAGTCTAGAATTTAAAGGTATGATTTTTGTTTATCAAAATTAAAATTAGCCATTTTGTCATTCTTCACCAACAGCATGTCTGAGTAGAAACCAGCTAGACATTTTCCCCTTAAGAGCAAAGTTCCTTTTACTTTGTCCTGAATGAAGAAATTAAATTATTAACAACATTTATTATTCAATAATGCATTTAATGTAATAAAATTTTAATATTTTGATTCAACTATAAACATTTAAAACCATTTATGGAATGCTACAGCTTGTGATAACACTGCAATAATTATTTGTCTCTTCTCTAAAGATTAAAATCACTTGCTTGGAATTATATTCACTACATCAACATAAAGTTTCTATTAAATAATATAAAATTCATGGAAATTTATGGATTAACATGTTTCATTTTATTTTTGTGAGAACCACTTAAAACAATAAATGAGTTTTATGAATTCATCAATGGATTAATAAATAGCTAGGTCTTACATTTATGAAAATGATCTGAATTCAAGGGGAATAATATAAAATTGACCTGAGACAATAGATTAATGAATTTTTGCATATTATCTTGGTGAAAAATCACTTAAAGCCTTAGATATTTTGTTTAATGCTAATTTAACCAATGGATTAATATGCTGTTTGATACTACAGTGAATACAGTAATCCAAAAGATAATAGATTTATATTCATCAGTATTATATCTTCATAAATGCGCCTAGAGACTCTATAATTTACAAAAGCTATCCCTTAAAAAAAATAATCGCTGTGTCAATACCTGAAAGAATATGATTAAATAATTGATAACTTGTTAAATGCTTTTGGAAAGTCAATATTTAGTGAATTTCTGCTATAAAAGTGTAGCCTTCAAAATTAATTATGCCTTTATATGATTTAAGTAGGTTAAATTTATTTTAGTGGAAATATATTATATTATAAAACATCAAATGATTTCTTTTATCCAATTGGAAATATTTAAATTGCGCCTGGATAAAGTTTCTCAGATGTTTGTTTAATGACTGTAAAATATAAATTTCATCCATATCTTATAATTAGTTAATTTGTTTAATTATTTTAATATTTTAAAGTTATTACTATTATTATTATGTTTTAATAAAAGTTTTCCAAGAAGAAAATATCATAAGGAAGAATCAGATAATATAATATATTTATCAGTGAAATGAGATTATTTGAGTTAAACTTTAAGCGACCATAAAATGTTAAATCCAAGTAAAAAGTTAATCTATCATATGTTTTATTGATCCTTTAAATCAGTAATGGTGAACCTATGGCACGTTTGAATTTTTTTACTGGCACGCGAACCAGAGATGGCTCGTTCAAAATTTTTATTGGCACGCGAACTATTTATATATCATAATTTTCTTCAATATTGTTTTTGTTATTAAAATCTGTCTTAATAAAAATTTACTGTAAACTAAAGGTAAAATAAATAAATATAATATATTAGAATTCAATTTACAATTGAACTCTCATTAGAAGCAGTAAATATGATATTTGAAGTCAAATAAAGTAGTACTGATATACTGTGGTATCATATTCTATAAACCTGTCAAATAATTCCAATAAAACTAGAAAACAAACTCAGTAAAATATTTTATAACTCTTTGAAGTAATTTTTTTGCCAAATCTAAAGTAAAAGTAATCAAGTGGTTTTCTGTCCTAATCTTTTTTCACCTAAATGTGTTGATACCATTTTTTTAATGTAATCAAAATCACGAACTAAGGAACGAAATGCATAATCAACACCATCAAATGACTTTTTTTTTTTGCTTGAAGTTTTGCTATAAAAGCGCAATGAGAAATCTTTGATTTATAAAATTATTAAAGCTCATTTAAAATTACTTTTAAATACATTTATTACCATTATATTAATATGAATTACCAAGGCTGTAACTTCAAGAATATGCATGTAAAATGTGATAGTAGGGACCTCTACAGGTGTTTAATCATAAGCTTACGCTATGGAAGAAAAGAGGGGAACCCTTCTTTATTTCAACCTACTTTCTATTTAAATAGGTGAAGCTGAAACGGTTAGATCTGTGAGCGTGAAGCTATTCAATTCTTCACTGATTAAGTCCACATTTCTTATTACACATTAATATCACTTATGTAATCAATGTGCGTTTAATAAATTTATAATTAATATGATTAGTGAAAATAAAAAACAAAAATTATCAAGTAGTAGAGAATTTCAAAATTGGTGGATTGATGAGTACGGAATGATTAACAAAGGCATTTAGGGTAGTATTGATTTTATATTCTGTAACAGTTATATTGAGAACATCGTCGATAAAATGGCATTATGAAACCAATCATAATTCGCTCTGTGAAAAAAGTAAAGATGAACAAAAAGAATACATGCCCAAGCATTTAAAAATATAAACATTCAATCAACATCTATAAAGAAATTTATCGAAAATCATTCAAATATAACTGCTGCTAGTTTTTTTTATTTCAAATGTAATTGCCAAACATGGTTGTATTTATAAGTTTCTGCCATATGATTAGTGATTTCATAGTTTTTGACCCAAAATATTTTACTTTTTGGATTTGTACAGGAATATTTTGCTCTTGTTGCTAGGGAAATGGTCAGAAGTAGATGAGATTTGAAAGTTTTAAAAGTTTAAAGCACCAAATTTGAAACAAAATTATTTAAAATGGTAGTTAATTTTATTTTGAATATTAAAATACTATATGACATTAATTAACAATAAAATACACAATTATTTATTTTACAAATAAAATAATTTATAATACTAGATATTAAACTAAATGATTTTTGTTTTACTTATTTTTAAAGTTCTCACATTTAATTAATAATAAACCCATTTATTTAACATTAAGAATAAATCTATTTAAGCATTTTACAATTATACTTTTTCAAATTTACTATATTTTAAAACATAAATACTCAAGCACTCACACACACACATGTTTAAATATAATGTTAAAAGTTACTATCGTTATTAGATTAAATATTGGTTGTCTAGCTATCATAATAAATTACTATTGTATTAATGATATTTGTAAATAACTTTCTTTTATCATAGTTAGCGTAGTATCTTTTTATACTGTGTATTTTTCCTTCCAAAATCATTTTTATGTGCATGTGTTTATTTTTCCTTAAATATCAATTGCATTTTTTAAAAAAATGGGACATATATTTTTGGGATGTTGTGTGGAAGACATCTTGGATAATTTTAATAATCTATTCTAATAGGTAGTAGTATATGAGAAAATATGAATATCACTTCCAATCTTATTATTTACCACAATAACAGTAATAAACATCAGTATTTGCTTTATTTGATAAACCAATAATTTTTTTTAGAGTTTATAGTTATGATTATTGATTTAAACATTAAAATATAGTGTTACAATATTAATAAAGTTTATTTATTATTAAACCACATTCAGCATTATTTAACCATTTGATTCAAGAATCCATTCTGAATATATGTTAATTACTACTAATAAAAGATCTTATGTTATCCAAATAATCTAGTGGCATAACAAGATATCTTTATGTGATCAGCTGATCTGAAAATAAAAGAAGATTAATAATTGAAAAGATCCAGTAAATCATAAGATAAAATAAAAGTATATTTATTCATGAAATATTACATAATTAAGATGTGCAAATTTTCTAGCAGTTTAATAGAAACAATATTTGTATCCAAATATATATATTTGATTATTTTTGGAGAATTATGCCTGTATTTAGTCCCTGAATTAATACATTTCTAATTCTGTAAATCACTTAATGATGCACAAATTGATGAATGATCTTACTTAGCACAGGAGATTTAAAGAATATTGACTTATATAAATCTCCAGGAGAATATGGTTGAATAAGAATATTCATTTATTACTGCTATAAGAATAGTTATTATATTTAAGTTTTATTGTCATAGAAACAATATAAAGCCCTGTTTATTTATATAAATATCGTAACAGCAATAAAATATACTTCCATCCAACCTTTAGTTTATTATTTCAGTATATATATATACATACACTTACACAGAAACGACAAAAATATATTCTACTAAAAATATGACTATTGGATAATTCAGTTTAGAAATATGAAGACTAATTTTAACTATGGCATATTTTTAATAAATTAAATGGGTTTTTTTTTATCTAGGAGGTAATATAATTCGCTGGAAGTGTTTCAAACAAACATTGTTTTTAAATTTAAAAATAATATAAGCTTTATAGGAAATATAATCATTTAAAGAAAGTATATGGCAGCAATAAAGCTTTAAAAATCAAGTTAGGCAAGCAATCGTAGAATGAGTTCCTGCTTATAGTTATTTTACCATATTATTGTTTGTTTTTAAATTTTATGTATAAATATTTAATTAATTATTATTTATATAATTAATATTTTATAAAACTATATCTTAATATTATGAATGAGAGTTAATCCTCTAATACTTCATTATTTAAGTAAGATATTGGATATTATGTAATTGTCAAATTGTAAATTATGAAATATATGGTTATAGAATCAGTTTTATAGGAATCTTTTATTAGCTATATCAAACAATATCATCACTATCCACAATTTGACATAGGTAATATATAGAGTATATGAGCACAGATTTTCATACGACTTACCACTCTCCACACTATCTCATAACACTGATACCCTTGAACACATATATGTTGAAAAGATAAATAATCACCAATATACGTATTTCATGCTAAACCAGCAATCATCAGTTGGTCCAGATTACCATCTCCACACATATATGCTATAAGTGCTCAGATATATATTAAGATAGCCAAACCTCATACTTTAATGGACAAGCTTCAATCTACTCCACACTCCAACTCTTCAACCGTCCATCCAATTGAAAATCTGATGATGGAATGCTCAAAGGCCACCCCGAGGCCAAGATTCTTGTCGCACCCATGTTGGCCTAAGGTCAATCTGACCCCTCATGTACAGGACATAATCCATTTAATACATATACAAGTGATGGGCAGACATCTCTACTATGTAATAACTGAAACACACAGGCTTGAATCTTATTTATATTAAGCAGATTTCAATTTATAATTACTTTATTGATATAATTTGTTTTTAATTACAGTGCAAGAGATAAATAAGTTGTGTAAAATTAGTCATGATTTTTATTTATGTATTAGAAGTTAGCATTTCTACAAATTTAATAGCCTACCTCTAAATAATATTGACAATAATTCTGTTTTTTTATTTCTTTTATTAATATCATTAGAGTTCTCTTGTTTCATTTATATATATATATGTAATGATATTACACAATCTCAAATTTATTCAAATATCGTAAATTTTTGTACATTACGTCATGAGAAATCATTTGGTTCATATTTTCTAACCTACGTTGCAATTTTCCAAAAGAATAAAAATGAAATTATATATATACCAGATGTTCCATCCTAAATAGGTTATGGTTTTTTTTAATTGGTTGCTTTAATAAAAATTTGTTTAAGATATTATGTAAATTAAATAAGATTTTAATATTATAAAGCCATCGTTTATTTCTAATTATACGCTATTCAAAACTAAATATAAATATAGTACTATAACATTAATTTTTCTCCTCACTAAATATCATATTTCAAACATGAATTTATGTTCTATATTCACATTTTATTTGCAATTTAAATACTATATACTTCTGCAGTTAAAAGCATATATATCGATTTTTTTTCATAGCATTTTTTATTAATGGCAACTTCCTTTACATAAATGTAGTAATATTCTAACGAAAACTAAATGTAAATATGGTACTATAACACACATTTTTTTCCTCTTACTAAATACTACATTTCAAATATGAATTTATATACTGCGATCACATTTTCTTCACAATTTAAATACTATATCTTTGTAATTAAAAGCACATGTACAGATTTTTTTCCCAAGTATTTTTTATTATTAATGGGTGAATTACTTTCTTCATATAAACATAATATTTTTTTTAATTGGTTGTGAATTTGACATGTGACAGCCTTATTAACAAACATACATTCACCAATCAGACAACAGGAAATAGGGATTTTATATATAATATTTCCATGAGAATCAAAATCCGTGAATGGAATGATGAAGGATTACTTAGAAATTAATTAATCATTGTGTTTTATAAGATATTTTTAGTAATGATGATATTTGAAAAGGTGTTAAGTAATTTATTACTTTAATATAAAGCAAAATTATAAAAAAATTTAAAATAAGTAATAATTTAATCTTAAATTACTTGTTTTCAAATTATTCAAGACAATATATGTGTATTTCTATCATACTAATCAAAACTGAATAATAATTTAAAGCTACAGAGAGAAAATAGGGAGGAGAGATCTTTATTCAATTCACTAAGAGGAAATTATATTTTCTAAATTACAAAAGTATTAATTGCATATTTATTACTTTAAATTATAATTACAAATGAAGTATACTTATAAAAAACATTTAAAATATAGATGACTTGCATTATAAATTAGATCAAAGAAACTGTGCAATACTCAATTATTCAAAATGTTCCATAACACATTATGTTAATTGCATAGTTGAAGATAATCTATACTTGTAATTACTAAATATTCTTTGAATATGTAGATTACTATTGTAAAAGAGACAATAAGTGATATTAAAAAATAAATTTTAATCTCTATATATTGCTTATAATACTTCTTTCATATACACTTTAATGCAACAAATTTTCTTAAAAACTTCTTTATTTTCCTTACAGTTTCAACTGTCTAGCAGTCTTCATCAGAGCTCTAATCTTTTTAATTAAAGCATTGAAGAAGATTAGAGCTCTGATAAGACTGCTGGACAGTCGAAACTGTAAGGAAAATAAAGAAGTTTTTAAGAAAATTTGTTGCATTAACGTGTATATGAAAGAAGTGTTATAAGCAATATATATGAAGATATGCAAAGAAAGTGAAAGAGAAGAATAACAGAAATTTTAATCTCAATTGAACAATGAGCAATGTAGGACTAATTTTTGTTGTTTAATTAATTACATTAATATCATCTTCCAAACAAACAATTGCATTTTTCCCCCACTTCAAATCTAACTTTTATGAACTATAAAATTTCCTAGCTTTTAATTAGACTTATTTAAATAATACTTTGCAATTCAATTTTTTATCATATTTTCATCATCAATTGAATAAGCTTCCAAAATGTTTAAAAAACATTAAGTGAATATATAATCATATTTATGTTTTTTTCTTCTCATTTAATTAATATATTTTTCTTGTATTTTAAATATATATACATGTATCACTTTTCCCATCTGTTTATACAAATGGTTTTCTTATTGTTCTATTAAAATGTTGATTGGTGAAAATTGGATCTGGGTAACAGATTTAAAGGGTGTGCTTTGATATATACATATATAAACATACCCAGACATTCATAATTCTACGTGTGTTAACTTGTAATTTATATAGACTTATTATATTAAAAAAAAAATTTTAATGAATCAAATTACTTTATATTAAATGAAATGTAATTTATAAAAATTCGTATTAGTCATAACAATTTTAAATAAATGAAAAATTACATGAAAAATAATTCCATTTATTAATTTTTTTTAATGATTTTTTTTTTTTAGAATTTTAATTTTATTATCATAATTAATTTAAAATAATTTTATTATATAAGTGCACAGTTGTTATGGTTTCAGATTAAGTAATGATTATATAATAGTGATTCCTAATGCAGTTCTGAATTTCTTTTATAGAGCTGTTGTTTATGTTTAAATAAAATTATGCAGACATTGAGGCATTTATATTTTACTGTAATAAATTTACAATTTTATTGCTTTAACTATCTTTTTAAAAGAAAGTTGGAAAGTTTCACTTATATTGATTGTATGAAAAGAAAAATAAAATGCACAAATAATCTTATAATGCTAATAGTAATTAAGAAAAAATATATAGTTGGGCTGGACATATTGCTAGAAGAGATGATAATAGATGGACAACTGAAATCTCAAGCTGGATTCCAAGAGATTGTAAAAGACACAGAAAGAGACCACATGTGAGATGGATGGATGAAATAAGAAAGTGTGCAGGGGTGATGTGGAGAAGAGAAGCTAAAGATCGGAGATGGATTGAACTTAGAGAGACCTTCATCCTGCAGTGGATTGATAATGGTTGTTGATGATGATGATATAGTACAAATTACATACTATTTGATAATTGCCATTTAAATTATAGCACTATCATTTACAAGTATGTATTTATGCAAATTCTCTGTCTAAAGAAGAAAATTAAGATATAGAGTACTATGGTTAAGTGATAATATTTGATTATTCCTAGTTTGCTATTATTTGTCACCATTTCAATTAAAAATTTATTTTAGCAATTCAATTTTAAAATGACATCAAGAATTTTAATGAGCCATGCTGCATTAAGATGCAAGCTAAGCAATACTTGAATCTATACCACAATCAAATCATCATTTTATTTAAGCTATAACAATTAGAAAAAGTAACTATTTTATTATATATATAATTCAGTGTTTGTTTATCTTTAAGCATTAATGTATGTATAGCCGTATTAATACATACATCTATGTATGTGCATATAATTGCATTACTATATATATAATAGTACAAGACATGCAGATAGAGAATGAGATCATCATCAGCAGGATTGGCAACCAAAGAAAAATAAAACTGTGATAAAATTTATCAGAATAATTCACTATCTAGTAATTTAAGTATTTGTATTTTTGATATTTATTTGACTATATTTTAATATACTTATATTTTTACAAATATATATTTTAAATACCAGTATAATTTTGTGTCTTTCCTTATATTTTGAAAGATAGATGATTCTTTAAAAGTCAGTTGAACAAGTAACCGAATAATAATGGATTAAATTTATAATTGATGGTATCAGATGACTACCAATTTTTTTGATTTATAATCATCAAATAATTTAGTTCTCCTACAAATATATAACCTTATTATAAGAATATTATTTTCCATGATACTAGTCCTCCATCAACCATAGCTTTTAATTAATATTCATGGAGAATATAAATTGTTTAACTTCCACACATATCTGTTGGAATTAAGAATAAAAAAGATAATTTAATAAAAATTAAGTGAATATTTAATTCAGTATAAATAATCACTTCCAAATTAAATAATGTAATGATTTATAAAATCCTGTCAACCATTCATATCACGGTGCAAAAAAAAAGTTAATTTTGGTAATGTTATTTTAGCTTTATGTCGACAGATATGAACGGCAATATTCTCAAGAATTACTCTACTTCGTTTTTAATAACAATAATTCAATGGTTTCAATTTACGAGGAAGTTTAATGGACATAAACAATTATTCTGGCAATACATATAACTGCAAACAGACTATTAATACTTTGCTTATCTATAATACATATACATATAACTGTAAACAGATTATTAATATTTTGCTTATATATAACACAGTCAGTTAGTCTCTTGCTTACTCGCAATTTTCATGAGTATCTCCAAAAGTTAATTTTCTCGCTCAGGCTAATTATCCTACAGTCTTCTCGCCTTGGCATACAATAATTATTTTTAAGATCCTGGGTCTGCAAAAATAAGAAACCCTCTCTCCCTCTGCTATTGGCAGTATGCTGATTTTTCTATGCGAGACAACAAAAATCCCGGCCGATGCTATGACACATGGGAAAAAAAAAAAAGCGTTCTTGTTTTTTCCTTTGTTTTCTGGAGTAATTTCTTATTCGTTTTCTATCCCCGATGGGTATGTTTTTTTTAAATTTTATCTCTTGCGTTTTATTTAATTAATTCTTTTTGGAATTCGATTTTTGATTAATTATTGACAATCTGATTAATTTTGGGAATTATTCCTGCGTAATCTGATTTTCTTTAGTTTTATTCCTTTACTGTTTTAGTAATTATTTTTATTCTTAAATTATTTTTAGCCGGTCGTTCAGAGTTACACATTTAATTAGTGATTAGTAACTATTCCAGGTAATAAAATACAATCTTATTAAATTTTCCAATCAAATGTTATAATTTCTTGGATATATCTTGATTTTAAAAAATACATGTACAACACATATCAAGAGACAATATATGTACATTGACATATCATTTTGATTATAGTTAAATAAAGGAATAAACGTTGGACAGAAGCAAAAGTAATATATTCTTCTCTCCCACTTCCTCTAATGAAATTGTGAGTTTTAAGGAAAAAATAAAGTAATTATTTTAATAGATTATATAAATCAATAAATATGAATAAAATATGAGAATATTAAATTTATACTTTAATTATATACATATAAATTTAATGTAATAAATTCTTACATTTAGGTAGTAAATTTATAGAACATACTTTAAAAATTATTAAAGCGGAAGTCAACCATTGCTAATGCGCCTTTTCTTAAATATTAAAAATCTCTGCGCACTCGCCCGCCAGTAAGAGTTTAAAAAACTTAAGTGAATCATTTTAGTTTAGAGATATTTCTATATATACCAACTCTCACTGACCATGCTTAAATCAGAGCTTGAGTCTATTGTGTGCCTGATGTTATAATCAAATATTGAATTGTACAAATTTAGTTAACCTATCGCAGGAGAAAGATAGTGTCTCATTTTTAACCATCTACAATAATTCTTAAATGACTTATAAATGTTGCTATGTAATAATAGATTTACATTTATAAGTATATTTTCATGCTGCTGATAAAATAATAACTTCAGCTTTGATTTGGATCATTAGACTTTCCTTAGTTTATAGAGATTACTTACTAAACTGCAGGCTTATGCTTTGCTTTCTGCTAATTTGAGCATAAACTGCTTTGTATTTGAAAACCAACTAACTTTTTGTACAAGTATGTCTATTGATATAGCCGAAATCAAATATAAAAACTTTAGTTATAAAATCCCACATTGTTTTTAATTATTATTTTATAATTGATTGTTGTTGGGTTTTTATTATTATTTTGTAAATAAGTTGTTTTTGTCAATTTTAGATTTTTTGCTCATGGGCTATTTATCAATTAACTACTATAAATAAATTCATTATGATTTAGCTCCACTTAAAAATTATTTAAACTATATATATATTTTAATTAAACGAGTTGGTTATTATAAAATTTCAATGATGCCAAACAATTACAAATACATTTATCACACAATTCAAATAAAATCATTTAAGCTAATAAAACTTTCAAATATTATAGCATGTTTCCAGTTTTACTATAATTTAAAATCTTTTGTACTTATTATTTTTAAATTTTCTTTTTAAACAAATAGCACATTTATTTTACCAACTTTTTATCATCCATCTCATTAAAATCTTTTTTTTTTTTTTATGTCTAAGCGTTGATCGGGAAGCGAACCGGGACAGCTGCTTGGAAGGCAGTTACGCTAACCGCTAGGCCAACAACGCTTGTCTTTATTGTATATTTTACTGGATTTTGGAAAGAAATCCTTATTTGGTACTAGAAAGCTGTATTATTAAATTTTAAGTTATTATGAGATCTAACATTGAGAGTACTAGTTTTATATATATATTTGGGGGAGGGGGGTATTTTTGAAGTTGAAAAATTGAATTTTTTTTCCTCTGTTGGGATCTTATTATTTTTGTATTTTGTTAGGAAATAGAACTTTCGTGTTTGTGCTCAGATAGCCCTCTAGTGGCAATGGTTATTTGCTTATGTGATGGTAATACCAAAATAATGAGAGTTTTTAAAGACATTTCTTCAGAACTTATATTTACGGAGGAGGGGGTTATAATAATATATAGTTATTTATTTTGATTGAAATTTAAAGGAAAAATATTGATTTAATGGTAAACAATGTTAATTATTTATGAAAAATAATATGACTGAAATATATAAAAAAGTATGTGGCTTGTTTACTGCTCAATTTTTTTTTTTTTATTAAGAAAAAAAACACAGGTGACTGATCACCTGCTAGGTGACTGATCACCTGCTACATGATGTTACAGTGTTCAATGTTACAAGGTAAAACAATTATTGATCAGGTTTACAATGTAAATACGCTCAATAACAAATATATCCATAAAAGTGTTCTATAATTTTGCTTAATGTACATGGATGAGCACAGATCTGCACTGCCCAAAAACAATCCATCAAGGGGGTGCAGCAGCCCTTCAGAGCGGAAATGGCGCTGAAAACTTTGATCTGTACCCTCCCGGCAGGTTTTCCGGAAGCGGTAATAATTGTTAACAGCCCGCACCCATAAACCAGACCCCCAACGGCTGCCATCATCAACCCCTGTGGAAGAAATAAGGAGTGCAGACCCGTGCCCTCAAATATTACAAAAAAACTATTACTGTTACAAAAATATTTCTAGATGGAGTGTCTAGCATCCAGTTTGTCAAATGAATTTGTCTGTGGTTATGATCTTGATAAAAGAATTGTTCGCTTTTATTCTTTAAATTTCTCAATCCTTATTAAAAGTTATTCATTAAGTGACTTTGTTAAAACAGTTGATTTTTCGTCTTCCTCATCTGTTAAATCCAATATATAATCATAAGCCTCTTGCATAACGTTATTTACCCCATACTTTTATTGTAATGCCTCTTCATACTTAAATTCTTGGTTATTAACATTAAATAATTTGTTTGACTTACTTCTCTCATTAGTTTCAAATTTAGATTTTATAGATTTGTTCTTATTAATCTGATTTGCTTTTAGATAACGTTTTCAATTTTAAACTTTTATTAATCGGTTTCACTTTTTAGATAACGTTTTTAATTTTAAACTTTTCGAAACCTTCAACTTTCTCTTTCCCTTGTGATATTTTGGGTGACATATAGTCCAAATCACCTGAGGTGTTTTCTTTGTTAACTGGATTCTCTTCTTCCATCAGTTGTTTATTTATACTGCTGTTTTCTTGACTCGCATTTCCCCCTCTATTCTGCACTTGATTTGATACGTTCTCTGCCATTTTTGTTTTCACAACGATGTCAGTTAAACCCTTGTTGCTGTTAAGAAACTAAAAGTTTTCTTCATTTTGATAATAACACTTAAAGGTAATGAGTTTACCCTCAGTTTAGCTTCAAAATATTACAGTGAAGCTTCGTTATCTTTTTTTAATTCCATCTAATATAGGGACCTGAAACTAACATTGTATTCCTAGGGCCACTAGATGGCAGTCTCTAATTTTTGATAACAAAATATACGTTCTTAAAAAAATAATAATAAAGAGTGATATAATATATATTAATATGCTCTCAAATTAAGCAAATTTTGGCAGAATAACATTTTTCTGAGTTGTACATTAGTTTAGATGTAACTCACTATGACGTCACTAATCAAAGAAAGTTTATCTTTCAGCGCATTTCTATATGAAGCATATAAATTCTACATTCACCAATTGATTTCCATATGTACCTACATAGAAATGAATCATTCTTCATCTGCCCTCCAACACCAATTGTTGTACTTATTAGTTCATAAATTATATATCATGTCATGTAAATTAACTTATTTCCTCCTGTATATATTGTAAGGATCGCTATAAGTCTCATACCTCTCCTTATCATTAAATGCATTGAACATAAATATATATGTGGATGTGTTGATTTATAAAAATTAATACATCTATTGAACACTTCGAATTGATGATATAAAACGGTATGAATCAAAATTATATTGTAGTTTAATGAACTGGAAATGCTTAAAACAAAATCATAAATTTGTTAATAAATTTATTTTTATTAATGTTTTAAAATAACAAATTTGACAGAACAATTGAGAAAGTTTTATAAAAAAATAAAACCGATTTTATAACTTAGAATTGTAATAAGAAGGGGGAGAGAAAACCTGATGATTACAATGTAACCATAACAACAATAACAATGTTTTTTTTTGTTGTTGTTGTTGTTCTTTAATGGCTGGAAAGTTAAAAAATATGTATCAAGAAGGTTATACGTGAGGTTTTCTTTTGTGAGATTTTCTTTTATTTATTCGCTAATGACGGCAAGACAATTAATTTAAAATTGTATTTTGGCAAAACGTTTTTCAGCATTTTGAAAGAAAGAATTATTGGACAGTAAAGAGGCATAGACTGTAAGTTGTTAATTTGATCTATATGTGTAAAAAAAAAAACTGAAACGAATAAATATCACTATATATATCCATTGGAATTGAACTTTTGTATAAAATATGAAAATTTAAAAATAAACAAATTATAACCTGTTGATTAAAGCATAATAGGAACCAAGATTTTGTTTTCTTTTTGTTATTGATAATTATATTGAACTATTTGCTATAAAAAAATATGATAAAATATTCATTTATGTAATCAAGCATTTAATAATTATAGAACTGTTGGAAGTTTTAAATTTAATAACGTTTATCATCAAAAGACTATTGCTATAAAAAAATATGATAAAATATTCATTTACATAATCAAGCGTTTAATAATTATAGAACTGTTGGAAGTTTTAAATTTAATAACGTTTATCATCAAAAGAAAAAAACTGACTTTAATCGAGTTTCGTTTTGGTATATACCTATAACGTTTCTAATGCTGATATAAGAAAAGAATTTTATGTATATATATACTAACATAAAAATGATGCAGGTGTGCTAAAAAAATCGTTGGGAAAGATCAAGGCAACTCAGATGGGTTTTGAAGAAGGCGATGAATACGATCCATAGGTGTGAATTCTCACCATCACATATATATAAAATGGCAACCAGATATTATGTGAAGTTGCATAAATCAGTGGTGAGAGTGGCCAAATCAAAGATTATCCAAATTACTTGGTCAGCTTATGGGAATTAGATAAATCGTGGAAGACACTACTTTGGATAATGAAGCGAATAAAAGATGCTGAAAATTCTCAATCTACCATGAATTTTTCCATTTAAAGAAGATGCTCATGTTTGATCAAGAGGTTTACTAAATCGTTCATAATTTTATGGGAATATGTAATTGTTTGTTCGTTATGGTTAACATACTGATGCTATAATTTTAAGGTTTTCTCTTCTTCATTTATGTATTTATTTATTTTTTTATTACTTCCACATTGGATTTTTTGAGCTGGAAGTACTAAAGAATTTAGATGTATTCATTTCATAATATAAAATGTATTTTTGAAATAAAGAAAAAAATATAAATGGTTCTGTTAGAAAAAAAAAAAGGACTAGACTATGATGAAATGAATATAAATGAAGGTAAGACTTATTTTTGACTCACTAACAACATAACATTAGTAACAAAATTAATTATTAATAAAACCTATATTATCCTTTATTAACAAGACACATACTAACAATTATTTATAAAATCAATTGATGGCAATTCCAGTTCTCATGATTTATAATATTCACATACGAACCCATTAGTTCAATTATATTTATAAAATAATAAATTGTATATTGATATGATGATACCTTTTTTTAAAAAATAAATAAATAAATAAACAATGTCATTTGTTTAGATTGGTATGAAAGATCATAATTTTTTTTTTTTTTTTTTTAATATGATGGCATGAAAGGTAGAGACCTATGTATACCAAGAATGACCTATAGTTAATGATATTATTTTATGTATTTTTTTTTGTGTGTGTGTTATTATTTTAATGAGATTAAGTGGAAGTGTAAGAATCATATTTATGGTGGGTTTTTTTTATATGTATATTTATATATGCTATGTTAACATAAAATAAATTTGTTGATTTTAATTGATTTTACATCAAGGATTATCTATAATTTGTTGAGAATACATCATTGAATTCACGTATCTCTTGATATTAAATACATATATGTAATATATACCAAATGAGTGTACTATATGAACTATAACATTAAGTCATTGCCCACATTGGCTAGATATATTCTTATAATTTATACCTGAACAGAGTAAGTACTTAGATTATGACTGAGTTTGAATTCTAGGGAATCTAATGGATTGACATGAAATTGGGTGGATCCGGTGCATATTGCCAAATGAATGGGGGTTGAATGATAGTAAAGATTCCTCTTGGTTGTAGTGTTATTGGATCTTTCCAGTTTTTCCGTGGACGGCTGGATTATTGTTTCAGTAAATGTAATGGGATGGATTTAGGTAAATGGTTGGTTCTACTGCAAGTGTTGATGATGGATGGGGAATTTTCCATTATAATTTTCATTTATTTATTTATATCCCATTGCATTTTGATGTCACAATGTGGTCGTCTATATGTTTGTCTATTCGTCAGTCCGTTACATTTTGGTGAGCCCAATTGTGTGGCATTTAATCAATGATTTCCAGGCATCAAATATAATTCGGTCCGTTACATATATTTATTGTCATTTGAGATCATATATGATATGCAATCCATTACATTTTTGGAGCTTAATTTCAATTTAAAATTATATTGATGGTGTTAAATTGTAGAGTAGTAATTTTATCCATATTTGGAAAATTTGTGTTGTAGAAAATCCATAATTTTAAGGTTGGATTGGATATTTGATTGTTGAAGTTTGGTTGGTTTTGTTGCAAGTATTGATGTTGGATAGGGAATTTTTGTCATTGTCTTGAAGATGTGCTGTATTCATGTCACTTGTGACTGATTGATCTCATTCACTGCTCCAACCAAATTGTAATGTTAGTTACTATTTATCATGAAGCAGTTAACAGTAGTCCTGCCATGATTTTATCTCTATGACTCCAGAGAGAGTAAGGTATAGTTTTTTTATACATATGTATAATAGTTGCCTTTAAGACTCCCAAAGATGGGCAAGGCAATATTTTATAAATAATAGCCCCTAAGACTTGGATGTAAGCAGGGCAGTGCAATAGCGTTTGCAGAAAACTATAATGGGTTGTAGTAGCTTAGAGTGACTGAAATGTGATGATCATCTGAGTGTTCATGGAACATTGTATACTTTAAGAACAGTGAGTAGGTTCTTTTATCTATCTCAAAATTGTGAAATGCTAATCATTCTTTTGGCTGTCAGTATCTGTCAGATCTTTAGAGGAATGGATGAGTATATAACCTAAATATATAGCTTATTCTTAAAGGGCTGTTGATAGTATATTTTTCAATCCGTTATAATATGTTAATATTTGCATATAATTTGCTATTAGTAAAGTTTATTTTATTAAAAAAAAAAGTGACCAGATTAAAAGTTTTTTACTAATTGATTCCATTACTGCTATAGAAGAAATAATGAATCAGTTGGAATGAATTTAGGATAGCAATCAGTCATATTTATTTTATAAAAGATGTATATAAAAGGATTTTAAAATAAAGTATTAAACTTGGACAATTTAACTTTTTTCAGTGTAAATCATGTTGTTGTTTTTTTTATATTTTCGGTAACATTATATACTTTTTAAATCCCCCCCCCCCCCAAATCCATTTTTTAAATAGGCCTCTTCCCAACATAAAAATCTATTTTTAAATTATTAAAAATAAAGTCAGTCATTAATTATCGTATTTTTTGTATTTTTATGATATATTTAGCTAAAATATTTTTAATTGACAAGAATATATATTTAAGAGCTAAGTAATTTATATTTTTCTAGTATTTCCTTTTTTTAATGAGTATAATATATCTAAAATCTTGTTGTTTTTTTTATAATAGATTTTATTGAATCTTATCATGGCTTTTCACAATGAGTTTGATAGAATTGCATATTTAAAAATCTATTATCTCCGAGAGGTCATTGCAGCCGCCTTGCAAGCAAGTAGTTGGTTGCAGACGGTTGTGGGTTTGCCTCCCGGACGATGCTATGACATATGAAAAAAAATACATTATCTGATAAGTTACCAAAAGGCAAGATCATGTACATATCTTTGTATTGTCTTTAACAAACTGTACTCAGCAGCAATATCTACTATATGCCCCCTACCACAAACTTCAGTAATTAGTGATTATCACAAGTTTTATTGCATTTTATTACCAAACCAATTTCTGGGTTTTTCTTTTGTTAATGAGATTGAAATTCAAAGCTGGAAATAATAGAATTATGCTTCTACCAACAATTTTATCCGAAACAGATTTTGTGTGTGTGGGGGGGGGGGGAGGATTTAAATGCAGTAAAACATGTGTTTATCATTGATTTCTCAAGCTTATGTAGTTAGCCTTAGATTGGAGTTGTTATAATTTGTAATTGCATGGCCATTTATTTATTTTTTTATTCTTTTAGCATGCTCCCCTAATTTGACATGATCAATATATTTGTAATGTCTAGCAAATTAGCAAATGAATCTATTAACATTTTTATGCAAAATTCATTTATTTCCATATATTGGAAGTACTATCCATTTATCTGTTCTTTTTTACGTATGGTTTTATTTTTTTACTTGTTTAGATTTTATTACTTAGTAAATTGAATTACCATTTGAGATACATAAAATATATTTTATTATTCATAGTCTTTGCTGTTTATAGAGCTCTTTATGTTCATGAAAATACAAGAATTAAATAGTGGAATCAGCTTTAATGTCTGAAAATCATGGCGGTTGTTGTCTATCTCTTATGAATACTTTATTAATGAAAAAAATAATTTAATTAATATCAGAAATAGTCATATGTACACTCATTTTAAAGAATGTTTTAGAATCATTTTTAATTCATCATGTATTCGAATTATGTAAAAATTGTTTTGTTCATCTGTTACTAGTATTTATTAATATTTCTGCTTTCAAAATAATATTGAAACGGAATCTGAGGTTCAAATTACGTTTCACAGTCCTATTCTATCCCTCACCAACAAACTGGATTCAAATCCCAGTCCTACGTATATATACGCACCTATTTGTATCAATTTTTTTAAAAAAATTGTAGTCAAAATAAACGTTAATAAGAGATTTAATAATCTTAAATTAAATAAATCAATAATAATATTTCATATAATTTTAATAGGTCTTATATGTGCGTAAATCACATGTATATATTAAAAGTGATGGGGGATTAAGTATAAATTAATATTTAGGTTTGTATATGTTATATGAAAATGTATATTTAAAATTTTATGTATTAAAAATATGTATGTAATGGCGAGTGGAATAATGCAATCGGCTTGGTAAACCAGAATCAATTAGCATGATTAAATTATAATCTCTACTAGAAAATTAAATAAATTTCAATAACAAAACTTATCGTTTGGTAAAATCTATTTCTGAGTCAGAAATAGATTTAGAACAATTGTTTCAAAAATACTAATCTGTTTGCATTGTTTTACACTACCTGATTAATAAAGGAGAAATTCCTTACTAAAAAAAAAGCTGTTTTGCAATATTATTTTATAGCCGCAGGTATTACAACTTAATAACATTCCTTAGATAAACGAGTCATATAAATAGGACCCAAAATTCAATCATCAGTGGAGAGTATGTAGATTCGTAAGGCATCCGCCGAACGAATCTACGTCACTCAAATTTTTCAAGAAATGTCTTTTCTCCAAGACCAGGCCAACTCAACTCCAGCCAGCCTACCACTAATGATGAACATCTGCGAACCTGCTGCTATACCGTGAAAACCAACCGGTGATCTGCTACTTGCTTTCCAAAGGTAACGCTGTAAAGTGCCGCCTTTATGAACTCAGAACTTTCTCCTAATATGAAAATTTAATATTAATTATTTGTAACTTTTATAGTCTATTTTATTCTATAACCATTTCGATTAGCCTCGTAATTTCTTTCATTTTTAATTTAATGCGGCAATTATTTTATTAATATTTTGTCTAATATATATATATTTTAAATGCTAAATGATATTTCGATGAACTCCCACCCTCGCCAGTATAGTTATTTTTACCTTAGCTCCTGCATTAGATAGGAGTAACACTTAATTAATTAGTTTGTTTTACTTTTAAAACTAACGCTTGCTAGGTTGGGAGAAGATTATTTTTAAAAAAGTGTTTTTCTAATTATTATACTTTTTGCGTAAATAACAGAGGGACAAATAAAGTTTCACCTTTGATTAGTTTACGATTTATACAATGTTGATAATCTTCGTAAGAGTGCAATATTAATGCAAACAAATATATTAACTATATATATTACTTTTTATGTCTTTATTCTCACCCGTCTAAACATATATATATAAATATTTTTCTTAAAGCACACCTTCGACTTAATTGTATACTATGTTATATGTATGTGGAATTTTATTAAATAAGTGGAATGAAAGGGGGGAGGGGATTTATAACTTTTGTTGGTATTAAAATATTTTTCTAATAATATCTTTAAACTTCGTTTAATAAATACGATCATACCATTATCTTTGATGTTATTATTATAGGTTGTAAGCTTAATTACATATATTTGACTAGTTATTAGTCCGTCCCAAAGCGTTGTTAGCATAGGCCACTCTTCATGTTTTAAGCTTTATCTAGAGACGCGCGTCGGAATGCCCGAGCCGTCTCATCTTCGTTTCAGGTCGCAAACAGGGCGATGAATGTCCCTGGACCATATATATATATACTCGCGCAACGAGAGCAATGCATGGGAAAATTCCGGCAAAGTTCGGCCCAGTGCATCTCCGTCCGAGGACCCTTTGTCAACCGATTCCACAAAATGTGGGGTGGCAAATCGGCTAGACTGTTTTTTCTGTTAATCTGATAAAGCACCTCAAAGTACTGGATCCGCAAATATTCGGCCATTATGCTAACACCGCGTCACTTTATATTAGATCCCTCTTTTCAAAAAGCTCAAGCCTATAAATATCTGTATCTAATGTTATGTTCTAATTAAACGTATCTCATAAATTTAAATAACTTTTGATGTGTCGCGTGACGATTCTATATATATAATTTAGAGAAATAATTCCACATACGGTCAGTAAATAAATCGTTATTAAAAATTATATTTTCTTGTATATAAACTTGTGATAGTTTGGTTAACCGACAATTATGTAACCCATCCTGGGATCAGTCAAGGTTGTGTTTTTGTTTGTAATTCGGGCAAATCATTATAAATTGTACACTTTATAAATGCGCTAGATTAATTGAAATGTCATTACGCTGCATCAAAATTCTTCCAAACTTATTTGTAAATACTTTTGCTCAAGTGCAAGTAAGCACAAAATAACTTATTTGTAATACGAGGCTAATCACCATTTAATATAATTCAAATGTATATATTTTTTGATTTCTATTTGTTCGTTATTAAATATAAATTTAAAACTAAATATCTGATCATTGCTCATTCTTTAGTTAATTGATTTAGTTAAATTTTAAATGTCATGATTGGTGAAATGATGTCAGATCCCACTAAAGTTAAGCATAAGTGTTTGTCTGTTTTAAAATGTATATAGGCATTTGTCTTGATTTTCCCCTGAGTCTCTTTGCTTCTCCGATGTGCGATGTCGGCCGGTGGTAAATTAAATACTCTAGTATCATCGGATTTGTTGCTCATAAGCTAGTAGATCTGGAATCTGGGCATACAGGGCAGAGTTCATGATTGTTCCTGACATATGTATCTCGCACATGATTGGACTCGAGGTACTTTTGCCTAGATGCTAGATCTTGTTATGTGGACAGACAATTCCTACCGGTACAATATATATCAAAAAATTACAAAAATATTAATGCTTCTATATAAATTGAAATATTTTTCTTTCTATTTTTTTAATTAAAAAGTAAGTAAATAAATAAAACATTAAAGTTGGGTGGCATTATATGCTAAACAACTAAAATGCTAAAGTTACCTGATACTGATAATGAAGTTGTTCAAAAGAATCAGTCATGACTCAGTATGATGATGTTGCCATTATATAACCAATAGAAATTGATGATAAGTTTCATATTTAAAACATAATAATAATAATAATAATAATAATAAAATTATCCAATTCCATATTGGTCAATAAAGTCAATTTGTTTTGAGCATAAGAATTCTATGCAATTTGGTGCCAACTTCTGCTGAAGAGTTGATCTGTCTATTCTTATTACTTCTTAAATATTGATAATCATCTAATAAAATCCAGTTTGGAAACACTTTGAACTTTTTTCTGGATATTAGATAATCCATGTGCACATGTATGCTAGGCAATAATATGGAAACTTGAATAAAAAGTGGATTTAATTATTATTCTTAAATTTTAAAATAACATTTTAATGAAATAACAAATTTTGGAAAATGTCAAAATTTGAAGTACAGTACATACAAAATTATATTGCATTCTTATAAAAATATATAAATTGACAATAGGTTTTTAATAGATAGGTTTTTCCAATTCTTAGTTATGGATCTAAGATTTGAATACTTAACAGAACAACAACATAGAGACTTTAAACTACTTAACAAAGTATGGAGAGATGTATGTGAGGAATAAGAAGAGATCATAAATGAAATGCATTAGTAAAAGAACAAATTAATGACATTGTCATCATCGAAAGAATTATGGTTTAGATATATTCTTAGAAATAATAAATATACGAACAGTTAAAATTTTAAATTGGATCCCAAGAGATTGTAAACGATCTAGAAATTAATAAATAAAAAAATTTGCTGGTGTGTTGTGGAGAAGAAAAGTTAGAGATTAGACAAATTTGATTAAATTAGGAAAGATCCTCATCTTGCAGTAAATTGCTAATGGTTGAAAATTCATTATGAAGATCCACTATACCAGTGATTACATTACTAGATATTAACTGATAGTATCACTGATTCAACTAAAGTTTGTGATTAGTACATAATTTTATATTTATTTAGTGGTGAATAAATTTTTCATAGTTCAACTGGAAGAATGATAACTTACAGTTTATTAATACTAGCTTTGCTTTGTTTTATTAGAAAATTCAGTGTTTGTTTCTTTCTTTTTTTCTCTCTCTCTCAAATCAAGATGCTTCAGATTGGCCTAAATAAATCAGAATTTAGGTTAAAGATAAGATGGTTGCTGTTATTTGTATAAAGTATCTTGTGTTTGGGTTTGAGAGTTTCCTCTGTAATCAACATAGTATAGTTAAGCTGTTATAAAAATCAGTAAGGCACATATATTAAAAAGATGAAATCCTTTTTTTTGTTTTTTGCAAGTATTCTTGGATAATTCTTTGGGAAATTTATGTTTTCAATATTTTCAAAATACTCAGTTCTCGTCTTACAGCTAATTTTATTGTTGACTAGTGAATGAATTTCCTTTTCATCTGCAAATTGATTGGTGTTGTTTTTATATATATCTGCCATTTTCTTACATGACAATTTGTGTTGCTGAAATCTAAAATAAATACTAATTTATTTTTGGTTACAAAGGTGTTGCTTTGTTTGTTGAATAAAAGATATGTTTTGTTTTTCTGTCACTCTTTGGTTAATGATTCATTTAATTAATGAATTGAGTACAAAAGAAAACTAATGACTGTACCATTTTCTTTTTCTATTTTTGAACAGTATTTTAGTTTAGGAAAACTGAAATGTAGAAAACTGATTCTTAAATTTCAATAATATTTTTATAACTTAAACACACAGGCTTATTATATACTTGTAGCTATATATGTAATATATAGGGTATAGGAGCACAGACTTTCACACGACCCCCACTCTCCACACTGTCTCATAACACTGATACACTTGAACACATATATCAGTGTTATGAGATAGTGTGGAGAATGATAGGTCGTGTGAAAGTCTGTGCTCATATACCCAATAATATTTTTATACAAATTACTAAAATAAAAATTAATTCTTTGCCATACACACAAAAAAATTCATTTCATAACGTCCAAGTATTCATCTATAAATTATATTGGTCAATATGTAATCATCAAAACAATGTTTTGGATATTTATTTAAAAAATGTAAATAATAACCTTTTTATTATATGATCTTGAGAACTTGTTCTCTATTGAAAATATCTTATAACCTCATTTTTTTCAACTGATATATTTTAATCATTATTAATTTGTAATATTTTAATCATTTCTTGTTCAGCTTATTTATTGATGTCAATTTGAGTTAAAATCTCAAATCTTTCCAACAGTTCAGAATTTTAAATTAAAAACTGTTTATGAAGAGTTTCTTTATATATTCAAATATAATAATGATTTCTCATACACACTTGCATATTTAGATGCTTTGTATCTGCCAGTATTGTAGTTTTAATTTTAGGAGACTATATTTTATAACCTAGACTCCTATACAAAATTAGCAACAATTTTTATTATGCATATAATCTCAGATCTTTTTTTTTTAATTTATTGTGTGATTTTGCTACTTTAACTGCTATATCTTTTCTCTCTTGACCTCATCATATAACTTAATTATTATAGGATTTTCTCTTATTACTAGCTCATATAATGGTACCATTTCCTAATCCCATCTTAAGAAAGAGGAACGAATTTGAATCATTTACTTTAACCTTAATTCTATTTTTATGATGAAAATCAATTTTTGCTCATTGTTGATTTCTCCACATGCCCTGTATGTATATGAGGGATCAGATTGACCTTAGGTCAACATGGGTGTGACAAGAATCTCAGCCTCAGGGTGACCTTTGAGCATTTCATCATCAGATTTTCAATTGGATGTATGATTGAAAAGTTGAAGTGTGGAGTAGATTGGAACCTGTCCATTAAAGTATGAAGATTGGCTATCTTAATATATATCTGAGCACTTATAGCATATATGTGTAGAGATGGTAATCTCGACCAACTGATGATTGCTGGTTTAGCATGAAATACATATGTTGGTGATTATTTATCTTTTCAACATATATGTGTTCAAGTGTATCAGTGTTATGAGATAAGAGTGGAGAGTGGTGGGTCATGTGAAAATCTGTGCTCATATACTCTATATATTACATTACTCTTTAAGTAAATTTTTATCACTGTCTCTTTACAATAAACCATTTATTTATTTTTCATGTCTTATTTAAATAGGACTTTTAATTCATCCAATATTTCTCTTGGTTCAATTGCAAATACTCATGATCCAAATTTTGATTCTTAGTAATTTGATATATCAGAATTGTATCTACCTGATATCTGTGTGGCCACTTTCGTGGTCTTCCATAAATGTGTAGCAGTTTTATGTAGACACATTTTATATTTAATCATTATAATTTTAGACACTATTACCTTATTGGAATAATACATTTACATACAAGAAATCTCATCAATAATGTCATTCAACATATCATTGAGAGATTAATTAATGCTTCATTCTCCATATTATTTTCCAACTTTGCATGCAGAAATATTAGCCATGTTTTTTTAAAAATTAATATTATATCAGAATTATAAGCAGAGATATAACAATTCTAACATGCATAATACTTTATATCAAGGATTCATCATCTGATATATGAGAGAAGTACATTAATAAATAACTGAGTTGGTAATCATTCCCTTAGAGGTGGTGTTTACGTAAACCATATATTCTGTGCATGGAAAAATGGTAATCATTAATACCAAGAAATCTATCAATGATTCCATTATCAATAAAGATATGCATGTTTTATAAGTAAGCCATAAATTCTTTGCTTAGGAAAATTTAAATATATAAATAGGGACTATGTCCTGGTTGCGTTATCAGCAAAGGATGTGCACGTTGCATATAATTCAATATTCTGTCTACATTATTAACTCATGACTCACAGACTTTCAATATTAAAACAGGCAAAATTCACTATACGTATTGCCATACGCAGTAAGCTAGAGAAGTGGTGGTCATGTGATGTTTATTGACTTTCAATATTCTATGATTAGTCATATTAATTCAGTTTCTCAATAAACCCACTTAGAGCTTCATTCCCTCCTTCACATCTGCTGACATTAATAATAACATAATTTTCCATTTAACATTTCTTTGTCTTTTTCTAAGAAGAGTTTTAACAGTAAGTGTTGTAGGAACTTTTGACCCTTCTCTTCCTTTATTAGCAATGCCTTCTTCTATTACGCAGAAATTTTGTAGAAATTCAGATATTCTGAAACTTTTTAAACATGTGACTTTCAGGATGTCGGACATTTGAAACTTGTCACTATTGTTTTTTTGCCTTGGGGTTTTAAGTTTGCAAAAGTTTTTATCTTTATGAGGGTCATTGACTTTTATATGAAAGTTAATGGAATTTTTAATAAAATAGGAGCATATTTATCCATGTGCAAATGAATGGCTGCAAGTGCAGCAGACTTATTAGGGTTCCAATTATATCTGCTTATCACAATGAATCTATCTTCAGTGTACATTGGAAATTGCATCTATAAAAAAATTAGTAAAAGATTCAAGCTTCTATATAAATTGAACCTTTTTCAATGAAAAACACAAACTAATTTTAATATAGTAGACTTTATTTTTTTAAACTGGACGAGTAAATGAATCTTAATCCAAAATCACATACAAATATTATTTAAATATTGTGATATCAGCTATTAATCAGAGAAAATGTAGATCAGTAAAGATATATAATTAATCTGAGAAAGAAAAACATGGAATGTGAAGCCGCAAATTCTTGCAATAAATATAAAAATTAAATAAAAGATTGACTGGGTGTACACATAAAAAAATTATTGCTAACTTTATTTAGTATTGCAGGTTATAAAATGTATTATTTGAAATACAAGCATTCTTCATATATCTGGAACTTAATTGCAAAAATATATAGGATTTGAACACAGACTTTCAAGCATCCTTCAACTATTCACACTATCTCATAGTACTGATACACACGACCACACACGTAATTACCAATATATGTATTTCATGCTAAACCAGCACTTATCAGTTGGTCTCGATTATCATCTCTCACACATATTTATAATCAGTACTCAGTTTATATTAAGATAGCAAATCATCATACTTTAATGGAAAGGTTTCAATTTACTCCAACTCAAATCCCATGCTGATGCCAATATTATTGCCATTCCCATGTTGACCTCAAGTTACTCTGCCCCCTCATGTATAGGATCTTATCGATTTAAATTCATAGAAGAGGGATAGGCAGAATGCAGGCTTAATGTGTAAGATTTGAAACACAGGCATTCTTCATATACCTGAACCTTAATTGTAAAAATATAGGGGATTTGAATACAGACTTTCAAACATTCTTCATCTATCCATACTATCTCATAGTGTTGATACACAAGACCACACTCATATAGAAAAGATAAATAATCACCAATATCCATATTTCATGCTAAACCAGCAGTCATCAGTTGGTCTAGATCAGGGGTCCCAACCCTATGCGGGCACCATAGCGCCCGCAGACTATTTTATGTGTGCCCGCCACTATCCGAACACAATAAAAAATTATTTATCTAATACAAATAAATTTCATTTTTAAAATTTCTTATAAATTATTGTATTATATTGTAATCAAATTGTAGGGCATACTATACTTTTACAGCGTAAAAATATAAACGTTAATTATATGTTAAAATTTTATTTTTGAAGTAAATATTTTTTTGTACATTATGTGTATTATTAACAATATCCTACTATAAATTTACATTGAAAAAATAAATGGTGCCCACCACCTGGCCAGTATTATAGAATGTGCTCTTAAGTGCAAAAAGGTTGGGGACCCCTGGTCTAGATTATCATCTCCCACACACATATATAATCAGTGCTCAGTTTATATTAAGATAGAAAATCTTCATACTTTAATGACTTGAGATCAACATGGGCATGGCAATAATATTGGCATCAGCATGAGATTTGGGCATTCCTTCATCAGATTTTCAATAGTATGGATGGCTGAAGAGATGGAGATTGTAGTAGATTGAAGCCTTTCCATTAAAGTATGAGGATTTGCTATCTTAATATAAACTGAGCACTAACTATATGTGTGTGTGGGAGATGGTAATCTAGACCAACTGATGAGTGCTGGTTTAGCACGAAATATTTATATTGATTACTTATCTTTTCTACATGCGTGTGGTCATTATATCAGTACTGTGAGATAGTGTGGATAGTTGAGGGGTGCTTGAAAGTCTGTGTTCAAATCCCCTACATTTTTAAAATGTATTATTGTGAAATGAGTAGTATGTAAACATGTAGTGCATATTATGAAAAATCATATTTTTAAACTGCACATCACACCAACAAATTTCCTTATTTCATCCATCCATCTCATATATAGTATCTTTCTAGATCTTTTACAAATTCTTGATATCCAGTTTAAGATTTCAACTACAGATCTATTATCATCCTTTATTCTTTAAGTATTTGCTTTAGAAATTTTTAATGATTTGGAAAGATTTGAATTTGATCAACATATTCTAATGCAATGATGATTAAAATTAATACTTATTTGGGAAGTAAAGAAAGGAAAAAAGATTTATCAGTAGCAAAATACAAACTTCACTTAAATTTTTAAAAATATCTCAAACATAGTAGGTTTTGGCATCTAAATATTGTTAAAACATGTTGCATTTTTAATTTCCACCAATAAAATGTCATATAGCAAAGTGTATAGAAATAAAAAGCAACATCAATTAATTGCAGAAGCTTTGATTTGCAGTTGAAGATGAAATTCATTGGCTAATTGTCTATAAAGTTAACTGCCGGAGAGAATAGTTTTGAAGGCATTAAATATAAATTTCCCAAAGAAGTACCAAAGAGATTGCCAGAAAAGAAACGAATTGATGAAATGAAATTAAACCAGCATTGAGAAATCATAAATTTTGCTTTTCAATTACTTTTATGAAATTTATTCGCCACGTATGTTTATTATAAAATGATATGCTAATTGCAAACCTTAATTGAATAATTATCTATTATCTAGAAATGTAATCACTGGTGAGATAATAAATTTAGAATCTAAAGGTGTTTTATAACTTGCATATGGAATATTCTATTTGTTGATAGCCTGACTACTAGCAAAAGAGCTGTGGGAAAAAATCAAATTCAGCAAAAATATTAATATAAAAATAATGTGAAGGAAATTTAAAAAGCATAAATGATAAAATTAAGCAGATATAGAGGCAAAACTCTCCATACAGTAGTGCCACCCTGTGCCAACCAGAGTAATCACTGGATGCCAGAAGGCTTATGCATAAAGTCCCTATCTAATGCCTACTTATCCAATATCCCCAGACTAGTTTCTGGCTTGTGGCCTTCGTCAGTGAGGACAAAAAAATCTTCAAAATGAGGAAGATTGATCTTGCAGAGGTTATTTTGAACACTGTCAAAAGTATATTTTTCAATATTAATTGTGCATGATAAACAAAACAAAAAAAAGGTGAAAATGTTACATGTAGTATCAAAGACTGGTACTGAATATAGTAAATATTAAGATTCAGTTATGTTGTATTCTTGTAAAATCTTTTTATAATTACAGTTAACTAAAATATTTCACTATGCTAGAATTTAATTGACGTAAGAAGAATTAATTTGTAAATTCCTAATTGATAATTATTTTCTCCCCTTTAAAATATATTTTCATTTGGGTATATATATTTATATTTTTATATGAGATAGTAAATCACATAAATGTTTATTTTAATAAAGGATCTCATAAACTGCTTATATATAATTAGCAAATGATTTTGTGTGCTATGTAAGTATATTTGAAGAAGAGATGGTGTGTATGGGGGGGGGGGAAATAAGATAGTAAATTCAGCATGACATATGTAAATAGGCATTTTAGTATCTATTTGTAGATATACTCAACATATCAGGGAATTTAATGAACTCCTATAGGGATGCAAAGTGATTTTTTGATTTTATTTTATTAGTATTCTAAATATTAATTTAATAGTAGTATATGTGATAATATGCTGGACTATTTCAGTCATCTATCCTTAAATGTTGAATTGATAGAAAATTTTATTTAAACTTTTCAAATACAAACAACTTGTTAATAATAACACTCTGACTATACAGTTAGTAATTTGATGTTTTGAGTAGTATTATTCTCCACTCTTCTTCAGGTGTTGCTGGCCCGACAAGTGACAATATTAGCATTTTTGAATATCGAATTTTAAGGCAGTGCTCTAACTAACTGAGTTATTCTGTCAATGGCAACAGTTAGGAGAAATTTCATATATCTATCTATCAGGGTTGATTCAAATCCTCCTCATTCCTTTAATTTTTTTTTATTTTATTAGTATTTCTTTCTAAGAGTGAGGTCAATTGGAATCCAAGAAAAACTGGGTAGTAAAATATGTAAAAAGATAATACACCATCTAAAAAAACAGATTAAAAGTAGAAAAAGCTATTTAGCAAAACATGTAAAAAGATAATAGGATAATAATAACTAAAAAGAGAAATAGCACCCTTAAGAAAGTGTTCACACAACATCACATCGAACCCAGATTTGACATTTCCAAGGCAGACACTACCAGTATTCCCAACTAAATAACATGTTTAAAAGTTGTAAAACATTATTTATGAAAGATAATTTCATCATATGCAGAATTACTGTAATTATGAGGCAATACTTTTAAAATAAGTTTTATTTTTAAGTAAATTAATAATAATATGTTACTTTTTATATAAATTAGGAAAATAAAAATGATCGAGAAATCTAAACATTTTTATTTACATGTAATTTTTTTATTAATTATATTGATGAAAAGGCATTTTTCTGTTTGGTTTTGTGCAATGGTAGAGTATATATGAAATATTTAGAAACTAGAACAACTGCCACAATGCGTTTAAAGAAAGAAATATTTTTCTTATAATTTAAATAATAAATATTTACTATCAGAATGTGTTTTTAGGAATAAAGTGATTCAGAAATCTAAACATTTATGTACGTTTTATTAATTATCACAACAAAATGGTGTCGGTCTCTTCAGTGTAGCATAATGATAAGATTATATATGTAGTATATTTAAATAAAAAATATTTACACTCGGAACATATTTCTAATAATGGACCAATTCGAAATATAAACAATTTTATATACATATAAATTTTATTAATGACTTTCGTGCTCCAGTAGTGAAGCGCCTTTGTGCCTCGCAAAGTCTGCATACCCGCATGCAGTGGCCCTGTATATATATATATTGGGGGGGGGGTAATTTTTTTAATTGTTTGAAACAAGGTCACACTATTTTTATATATAAGTTACAGTAAAGTACAATTTTGAATAGGTAAATTTTGATTACATATTTAGAGTATATAAATTCTTCATGATTGGTTCCGAAGTTTTATTAGTAAAAGACAAATAAGTGTACTTTATCAGATATCTTAAAATTTCTGTTTTAAATGAAAAGTTTGATTCTGGGAAACTATTAAGTAAAGAAGGGTGGTTTCCTCTCTTTTCTTCCAAAACAATAACTTGTGGTTAAGACCTGTAGAGGTCCCTACGATCGCATTTTTACGCGCACATTCTTGAAGTTACAGCCTTAGTAAATATTATTTACTTTTAATTAATTCAAGTTTGCCTGTATTTTTAGAAAATATGTCCAATAAATATATACACACATGCATTATATTTTAATTTACTGTCTATAAATAACATTTTGCATATATTTTAAATTAAGTCTTTTTTTTTTTTGCTGTAGGCATCCATTCTACAAGAATCTATTGTATTTGATATGATGTTTATTGTTTTGTTTTTGTTATTAAAAAGAATCAAATTTATGCCTAAACATTTACATTTTAATAATTTTTGATATAATCTTATTTTGAAACTAATGGATTCTAGCAACAGATGTACAGATCAATTTATGTTGCAATTTCAAAATGATAAAAGAAAGGCTTTTTTTAAATAAAAAAAAAAATGAACTTAGTATATATCTTTTATTGCTGTGATTATTATTATCATCATCATCTTTCAAAAAATCTGTGCCATTACTACCATTATCATATATTTGTACATATGTTGATTTGAGCAGATGTCTATCAGATACTGTTTAATGAATTCATATCATAGAAAGCTGCAATACTGTATTTCTTTTCAACTTTTCTACAAAATGTTTGTAGAATTTTTTTCTAAGATAAAATTTATAGACAGTCCTCGACTTTCATACATTCCTATCTTTGTACAATTCATTACTTCATGCAAAGGGCAATAGAAAAGGGCAATATGTTATGGAACTTTTTATCAAGAAAAGAAAAAGAAGAATACAATTCCACTATCTCTTGATAAATTTATAAAGAAAACACCCGGTACTAATCAATAAAGTATTATGTATACGCTAATACACCTCATTAAAAAAATAAATATTCTAAAAACATTTGGGTTTTTTTTTTTTTTTTTAAAATTCTATTTTCATATATTTCAACTTTCATACATGTTTCAGGAACCAATTAAGTATGAAAATTGAGGACCACCTGTATTTACTTTTTTTTCTTCCATTAAACAAAAATTGAAGCTCCAAATTTATGTGTTGAAGGCAGTTACTTCAGATAGTCTAGTTCAAGATAGCCATGATAAATTTTAAATTATTTTCAACGTCATCTTCAGTTTACATATCAATTCTAAGTTATAGTTATCTGATATTGATATGAATTTATTAAATTTATATGAATTGCTTTTTCATCGACAATAATTAAACAATAATTTATTGCTGCAATTATTTTTTTTTATTATGTATAATTGTTGATGAAAATATTTTTTAATGATGATATTATTTATAAATTAGTAAAAATTTATAAAACATTTTCTCATTTATAGAATTTTTAATTATTTATTTAATTCCAAATTTTAATAAAATTAAAAATATCACTACACCTGGGTCTCATTTTATGCGGATTATTTTAATGCGATTTTGAAGTTATGTGATTCATGTTTCTTTTTAATATTTTTCATATTTCACTATATTTATTAGATATCAAGAAATTTAAATTATTAATAACTTATTCTTGAAATACTTTTTTTTTTTCCAAAAATATAACGTTATATTAGCAGTTAACATGAATGGCCTGAAGCTATATTTAGAATAAATAACCTACTTATACTAATGAGTAAATAATAATAATAGATTTATACTTACATATAAAAATATCGCAATAAATATTCAAAAATTTTAAACTTTTAAAATGTATTTTGTTAGGTATAACAGAAATAAATAATGTAGATTTTTAAAATAAATAACGAAGATTTTATTGATTTTATAAACTGAAAATAATATTTTTAATGATAATGTATAATCTTTTTGTTTTGATTGCGATCCTCATTTTTTTAATATAGAAACAAAATGTGAACATTTAAAATTTATTTCAGTAGTAAAAATCAGTTGTCAACAGAAAACCATTAACACAGCACAAGACTGAAATTGGCACTAGTTGTGTAAATGGGATGGAGCAGAATATGGTAAAAATTAGAGTGTGGGATGGAAAATAAAGTGGCTAACAAGTTTCTCTGGGCATAATTGCTGAGAGATTCTTGACTTCGTTCAAGAAGAAGCTACATCACATCTAATGAATCTGATTTCTTACCAGTTTACAAACGAACCGCACATTCGAAAATAGCGATAATGATTAAAATACATATGAAAAAATGTCAAATTAAATACTGTAGTTAATAAAAAAAAGTAAAAAAAGTTTGTCTTGTACCAATTTTTTTCAAATATTTGATATTTTTTATTAGTCATACTTTATTTCCTTATTTTTTTAATGCGAATTTTAAAGTAATTTTTCCTTGTTGCTTTGCTTTTATGCGAATTCTGAAAATTACAGACCCTATCCCCCATTTTTCAAGGTAAGTTAAGTCTATTTTTATGCGATTTTTTTTAATGCGGGTTTTCTGTGGAACCTATCTACCGCATAAAACGAGACCCAGGTGTATATGAAATCCAATATTTCACATTTTATATATATTAGTGGAAATCTGGAGATTGAGTGAATTAATTATCAATAAATTTATATGAGTAATAAATTATTAAATATTCAACTAAAAAAATATATAATTATATTCATTTCATCATTGATCATAACCATAAGTTGCAACAAAATGTTTTTTATTTATTTTAAAAAGTCATGCTAAGTTTGTTGTAAATGTAATTTAATTCAGTCTAAAAAAAATTGTTTCAATAAAAACTTATATCAAAAGCAAATTTTTGATTTTTTAGTATAGAATTGTGCTTTCTAATCTTTTTTTTTTTTTAAAGAAAAAAAAAGCAAAAATAAATTACAATTAAAAAAAATGAATTGAAAGTCTTTGCATCTTTGGTAAATTCTTTATTAAAAAAGAAAAACATCCATGTTATTAAAAATTATTATATAATTGTTTTATTTAATATACAGAAAGAAATCAGACTAACTAGGTTAGGGAATTAGTTTTAATTATATGTGTATAAGTTGTATATGCGCAAATTTTTTGAAGCTTATGTC